>VMOF01000320.1:12484474-12659474 GCA_011764245.1 Trialeurodes vaporariorum | reverse complement strand
CCACCGGTTGAGAAATGATTACACGCAGTTCAGTTCAGTGCATGACTGTAATAAACTAAAATACTCGCATCTGTAATCTTTTCTCAAGCGTTGAAGTCGTCGATGACTTTAACAAACTTTCGGATATTTTAACTAATCAACGGAGTTTCCATCGATTAAGGAAAGATTACAAATCAGAGTATTTTAGTACATTACAGTCATATACACTGAACCGAACTGTGTAATCTTTTCTCAACCGGTGAAATCATCGGTAAATAGAAAAATAAAATTGATTATACGCAAAACGGTAGCCCTGCTCACAGCCCAAAATATCCGCAAGTTTTCAAAAGTCACCGACGACTCCACCGGTTGAGAAAAGATTACATATGAAATTATTTCCATGCACTACAGTCATTCACTGAAGTGAGCTGTGTAATATTTTCTCAACCGGTGGAACCATCGGTAAATTGAAAAATACATTTAAATATACACAAAAGAGTGGAAAAGCTCTTGATGTATGCACCTCTAGTTCTGGCGGAAATAATACGAGCGCGAGCGTAGCTTCTCGAGTGATCTGGCAACTTCTGATTGATTCTTTTCACTCAAAAGAAGGATGGTATTTCATCAGCCATTAGCACCATTTTCATCATATTCTTCTTCCTTCGAATCCATCTTTCAAATTATATGTTTGTCTGGTCTTTTCTCTTGGTTTCAAACGTAATTTTGGTTGAAACGTTGTCTTACATTCTTTTTTAGGACTTCAAGTCCTGAGTACTGGACTCTTTACGATACCATGGTTACAAGACTTTTCGTCCGGTTTTTTTGGTCCACTTTTTTTTTAGTCCTTTTCTTTCGTCCGCGATATTCAGTCCTTGATTATTCGTCCTGTTGAACAATTGTTCCACTCATTATTTTCGTCCTCTACTGTAACGTCCATGAGTTTTTAGTCCAATTATTATTTTTAGGTCCAGAATATGTCTTGTCCTGTAATATTAGTCCATTTTTTTTGGTCCTCAAAAAAAAAGTTTGGTTTGTCCGCATTGCACATTTTTGTTCGTTTTCGTTGGTTTACAGGTTAAAGCTATGAGTACATATTAAATTTCAATACCAGAGAACATTTTCAATTGGAAGTTACCATTTTATTCAATTCCGAAAGTCAATCTCAACAACTCTTTTGGAAAGAAACAATTATTTCAAAATTTTACAAGATTAAGTACTAACTAGATTACCAGAAAAATACAGCCAGACTAAAAATCTGTATTTCTCGAGGTCACCAAGTAAATAGACTTGTTATTTGTTTTCTGCGTAATTCCTCTTAATTTTATTTTACCTAGAAGCCAACAAAAATGAGCATCGGACGAAACCTAGGTTTGATTCTGAAAAATGGGGCTTTGCCTCCTCCATTTCCGACAGAGTCGTTCGAGTAGAACAAGTTTGCAAGGGGCAGCTCCATTCGAAATTTTAAATGTCGACCTTGTTTAGTGTTCACTAACCCCGCTGTTATTAGTTTTCGGTTATTTGCCTCCCATCTATATACGTACGCACGAAGGACCCGCACTGGCGCACTCTGGTGGCTGAGCTCGAAACTAAACACAGAGAGAGATCACAAGAGTAGGTACACACAATACGTGCAGTCCTGTGTATGCCCCCAAAGTCGTGACGCATCATACATTTTCTACTACACCCCCCTCCCCCACTCCCCGCCTTCCCTTTCACTCACTCGGTGCGGTTCCCGCGCGGAAGTTGAAAATATGGTACGTGCACTTTCCGACCGCGCCGCAGCGCCGTGCGTTTTTTAGGTCTCGAACAACGCCACGCTTTGCGATGGTGGCGGGGGTGGTGGGGGCGGTGGTGGTTAAGGGGATGGGTGGAATAAGATATGAACGATTCCATTTTTCAGCGCGGATTGCGCAAAACGCGAAAAAGCTGAGTGTCATGTAATTTAACTTTCCGACCAAAGATAAACTTAACGTATTTATTCGCAAACAAAGAGCGGCAGAGATCCTCACGTGGTAAAGGAGTGGGGGTTGCGGGAGGAGGGGAGGATCGGAGTCTGGAGCTAGTCTCTGGCAGCCTCTGATTCCTGCTCTCTCTCTCTCTCTCTCTCTCTCTCTCTCTCTCTCTCTCTCTCTCTCTCTCTCTCCTCTCTCTCTCTCCTCTCTCTCTCTCTCTCTTTCTCTCTCCTCTCTCTCTCTCTCTCTCTCTCTCTCTCTCTCTCTCTCTCTCTCTCTCTCTCTCTCTCCTCTCTCTCTCTCTCTCTCTCTCTCTCTCTCTCTCTCTCTCTCTCTCTCTCTCTCTCTCTCTCTCTCTCTCTCTCTCTCTCTCTCTCTCTCTGCTTGCTTGCTTTACTTGGCTTTTGCTGGCCCTCCACCCCCCCCGGTCACCTCCAGGGAGGATGCTTTATTCGCTCGTGGTTATTAATACGCAAGGAATATGATTTTGCAGCCTTAACCTACCCCACCACCCCAACCCACCACCACCTCACAACCCCTTTGGTTCCTCCGAAAACCCTTGCTCTACGCTCTGTGATCAAATTTGTTTTTCAACTTTCTTTCTCCCCCTACCCCCCTTCATCGCCCCTCCCCACCAACCTCACTTTTCCCACCCTTAGATGTTCCCTTGTTCGTTTCAAAGTGAGTGAGTGTGAGTGTGTGTGTACGTTGCCTTCATTTATCTTGTCAACGCCCCGCGAGTTTCTTTTTTTTTTTTTTTTTAATTCAACCGCGCGATGAGTTATCGCGCCCATCCAGGGTTGTGATCATTTACTCTTCTCGTATCAGATCTGCGCGCGCAACCGAATGCGGAGAAGATCGAGAAGATTGAGTAACCTGCACGTCTGGTGACTAACATGCTTCATATGTACTTTATACCGAAGTCGAAGATGATCGGGACACATCCCGTTCCGCATTCTTCTTTTAAAATTGATCGCATCAATTTTGATTTGAGGGCTGGAACAATACCGTCTCTAAACATACCAAAGCTGCTTCTTTGAGGTTAGGGTCGTCTTGGTATACGTACGCTTATGGAGAATGAAATATCGGTGAAATGCAAAATTTAGATTTATCCTCTCAAAAACACAATTTTCAAATCTTTTACTGCTGTGGGGAAGTAAATAAGCCATGAACTTTCATTACTGACGTAGTTTTCCGATTTTGGTTGAACTTCAAAAAACCAACCCAAATCCTCGATAACGCCATAAGCATTCCATGAGCTTACATGTACCAAGACGAACCCTAACCCCACTTTTTCAAAAGAAGCAGCCGGGTATGAGTAGAGGCGGGATTGGCTGGAATCAAGGTTATAGATAATAGAGGGTTTTAGTAATGGCGGTAGCCGGTGATGAGCGTTCCAAACAAAGACAGTTCGTCTCTCTCGCTCTCACGTAACCTCCATATACTGCCATCTCACTTTAATTTCAAAAATCGTACATATAGACGTATTTCGTAAAAATTTTTGGCTGACATGAATTCCTCGAAGCATTTTAACACGATTTTGATAATAATATGACGTGAAACAGTGCTCTATCTACGAGTTTTGAAACTAGAAAGAGATGGGTATACATGGGGGTCACGGGAGAGTGAGTGAGGTAGTTTGGAACGCTACTCGAGTTTTATCGCAACTCGTTGTGACCGATGAGTGTATTGTTGTGATTGTTGGCTAACCGTTGACTTCGCGCTAAAACCGTCTTATATACAGAGATGATCATCTAACTTCGCGCCGCAAATCCAATGGCACGCGGTTCAAAATTTGCAGCCAAGATGGCCGACAAAAGTAGAAAAACACGACGACGACGACGACGACGACTCACTCGGGTGACTTCCTGAGTATCGCCCGAGGTCTTCCGAGCGAGCTGTCACGTTTCTGCTTTTGTCGACGATCTTGGCTGCAAATTTTGAACTGCGCGCCAGTATTTTGTGGCGCGAAGTCAGATGATCATACTTGTATAATCTGTAACCTTGGACGAAAATAGACTCCTTGGGTGGAGTCTATTCGTGAGGGGGGGGGGTGTCCAACTAGGTATAGCAATGGAGAGGCTGATACTTCACTGAAAAAAAAAAAAAAAAAAAGAATGCTGATTTGACATTTAAAATGTTAAAAAAGTGTCCGACATGTTCTGAATGCTGATTTTACATCATGAAAATGTTGACTTAACCATGCACTTAGTTAAATGAGCATCAAGTGTTGAGTCAGCATTTCCACTATGTAAAATCTGCATTTAGAACATGTCGAACACGTTTTTAACATTTTAAGTGTTAAATCAGTTTTTTTTTCTCTTTTCAGTGTTGTTAAAAGTCCCATCCCAAAGTGTGACAGCAAGTACCATCTAATTCTGGTCGACGTTTAAAAACAGTTGAAATCCATACGATTTGGCAACCGTGTTCTTTGTCACTTAAACTTTGCAAAAGGATCGATTTTTCGGGGATTCAATGAGTCTCCGAATTATCGATTATTCTTCGTGGGTTTAAATGGAGAGAATCTATTGTTTCCACATAGCTCGACTGCTCGAGCCACCCATGGATGCTATATCCAATCGAGCTGTACATATGAATAAAGGGGTCCGTGCGTGTTATAGGTCCTATCTCAAAGTGAGGCAGCATAGGCGATCTGATTATATGGTTTGTTTTCCTCATATTTAACCTTAACCCTTAACTGCAGATGAGCCCAGATCTGGAACAATTACTTTGAAGCCTTATCTAAAAGTAGGGGACTTGAGTTGTACTGTCGCTGCATGGTGGGTCACATGTGGAACAGATACTAAACGAGTAAGAATTGTCAATGTTGTCCTAGAGCGCGCAGCACAGGATAGAGAACTTGCAGAGTGGTTGAAAATAGCTTACTGAAAATCTGATAGAGATTTTCCGATTTTCATTGTTACGTTTGGGAGTAACGCAGGGGTACCATATACAAAAAAAAACAACTATTGAAACTTACTAACTTATTTTTTACTATTTTAATTTTTTTTTTAGCCTGAAAACTTCATTTTCAGTTGCATGGATACCTAAATGCGGGTAAGGCCATATTTGGAACAATTAATATTCAGGCTCTTTACCATTGAAATATAATGGAAAGAATTTTTTCACTATTTTTCCCTGTCTCAAAGATCAAAATTGTACTAAAAAAAAAAATTATTTCATTGAAAAAAAAAAAATCATGCGGTAAAGGGTTAAATTGGAAATTGAAACTAATACAATGGGAAATGATTTTAAGCAAAAGTGCAAGTGTTTAAGAGTGGCTATCTGGACACAGAATGGGTCTGTTGCACACTTCGACTAGAGCCTTTTAAAGTGTCAATTCTAATTTAAAGAAGCCGTAAAAATGACAATGGCAGCATCAAAAAAACACCAACAACATTCATTCATAAACTCACAAATTGCGAAAAACACCAGTCACTATTCAGATTCACCCCTCTATCTTTTCACCAGGTTAGGTGGTATTTCGCGGGATTAAGCGCGGCATATTCAAATAATCATGGCTGACTGCCATCACATCTGAAAACACAGCTGACTTCATAAACAAATAAACAACAAATTCTGACGGCGTCTGTTGGAATTCTTATGTCTCAATATCCTCAATTCCACACAATAGGTTGTGAAAGGTACGGAAACCGATATTTGTGTCGAACAATTAACTATCAAAAAGAAACAATAACACACAGGAGTTCCTGCTGGATGATTATTCAAGTTGGAATTATACTTGGAACTCCTGTGCGTTATTGTTTCAGTTTGATCATTTTCCGACATAAATATTGGTTTTCGTACCTTTCACAACCTATTGCGATGAATTGAGGATATTGAGACGTAAGAATTCAAACAGACAACAGACGCCGCCGTCAGTGTTTACTGTTTATTTGTTTGTGAAGTCAGCTGTGACGGCAGTCGGACATGGTTATTTGAATGTGCCGCGCTAATCCCGCGAAATATCGTTTATATGGTGAAGAGATACAGGGTTGAATAAGTGTCAAGTGTTTTTCACAATTTGTGAGTTTCTTAATGAATCTCTGTCTTTTCTGATGCTGTCATTTTTAAGGCCTTTCACTTATGAATTGGTGCTTTAAAACGCTCTAGCCGAAGTGTGCGACAGACCCATTCTAATATAACTATCCACGTGAGAAAATTGTGCGTAAGTATGTCAGTTTCTTTATCGTGCGAATCCTTCCTGAGGGCCGATCATTTACTTCATCTTTAAACCGACCGATAAGACGGTCTGTGAGTGATGCTATTGGTCGAAAATTGTAAAACTTGGCTGTTGCTATGGTAACCATCGTTATAGTGTCCGTTTTTTAAAGGTTACTCATGAGTAGCCTTTATAAAACGAGACTCTTAACGATGGTTACCATAGCAACAGCCAAGTTTTACAATTTTCGACCAATAGCATCACTCATAGACAGTCTTATCGATCGGTTTAACGATGAAGTAAATGATCGGCCCTCAGAAGAAATAGTTCTATCGATTTCTGTGTCCAGATATCCACTCGAAAACACTTGCACTTTCGTTTGTAACCAAGATTCAAACGTATCTGTCACAATTTTTTTTTTTTTTTTTTTTTTTTTTTTTTTTTTTTTTTTTTTTTTTTTTTTTTAAATTTAAAGATTAAAAAAATGTGAGGCAAACAAACCGAACCTGTGTGAAAAGCGTCCAGAAGAGATTTCGATCATGGCTGCCTCCAGCAGCAGCAGGCAGCATGCCTCAACGTAACATCCCACAAATCCTCTCTATATCGCTATAGCTCGTTGATTCTACTAGCCAGTGTTGCCAAATTGGGGTGAAAAAGCTGTACGTTTTTCATTGATTTAAATGGGGACGATACGGCTTTTTACCCTCGATCTGGCAACACTGATGCTTAGCTCAATTCAATTCGCTTTACCGCAATCGTCTCAGGTTAATGAAATCAATAAACCCACACTGATGAGTAAGAATGCGATTTGTCGTGGTCCAGCGTCAATCTAAATCAGTCGGGGAAAAAAAAGATCATGGATAAGTTTTTAAGCGACTGGCACTCACCCTTCTTCTCTGTATATTTCATTGAGGCGAGTTAAGAATGTAAGATACGAACTAGTTCTCTATTTTATTCCGAAACAAGAATCTTCTCTTTATTTATTTAAAATGTCAAACGAAAGTTTTTGACGTGACGCTCGTGAAGGGCATAGGAAGAAAAAAAGGGGCGGGAAAATACATCCGGAAATTTTAAACTCGAGTTGACAGAAAGATTTCAAAAGATAAAATTCGCGGGCGCCATAATTGGATGAGACGCTGCCGAGATATACACTATATAGGGAAGAGATTTATTTCTCCTCACACAAAAGTGAATAGGACGTGCGACTTTGAAATGATAGATCTGCGACTCTAATAGTCCATCATTTCATCTCCACGTTCTTTCTCCTACTCATTTTGTTCCTTCACTCCTTCTTCAGCTTTTTCTTTCTATATCGTATTGGCGCCTGTACTGTTTTATATTTCATTTTCAGCTCCATGTAGCCGAAACGGAAAGACTACTGAGTATGGATGACAGAAAGCGAAAACAATAGAGCGATCTTTATATACGACCACGCAGTTCTTCCCTTTCTTTTATAAAATATCGCCTCTCGTGGCAGCAGGAGGTAGTGCGAGGGCAGAAAAACGTTTTCTTTCATCAAGAAAAAACGTGAAATAACTAGGAGAGCAATGTATAGGTTTTTAAACTCAGTGAAAATAAGCAAATGCTAATTTTACCAGTTATTTTTGGGAAAACCTACTAATTTTATTGCTAATTTTACGATTTGAGTTGTAAATGTTGCTTAAGATTTCATTAATTTTCAATTTGGAATGTAAATACAATTTAAAACATTCTGACTTTCCAATTTACAAGGTTGTCATGGTGTGACACCTCTATACTAATTGCAAGAGTCACAATGTTTTTTTTTTTTTTTACAATCCAAACTGCAAAATTTACTATTCAAATTGTAAAATTTATACGACCTACACAAAATTTACGGTCCAAAACCGTAATACGTAAATCACGGTATATACGTCTGATAAATACTGAAAATGATTGCTGGTAAATTTAGCATTTTCTTCATTTTTACAGATTTTACAAATCTCTTTTTTCTCGTGGCAAGTTATTAGATTCTATTGTTACCACTACCCGGCAAACTTGTTTTCTATCATACTTGCAGTCGGAAAAAATTGAAGAGACCTTTTTTATTTGATTGTTTGATTGATTTATTCTGCACATTTTATGGGGCAGTTGCAAGGGTCTGAATTTTGGTGCTTTTTAGAAAGCAAATATGAAATTGCTCGGTGTTCTTAAAACAATCCTGCCTTTTGTTTCCAACTAAAATCCATAGCACCGGAGATGCATTTTTGACCCAAAACACATTGTTTTTATTTAAATTTTGAATTCCGCGTTGTGGTGATGTCCCATTAACATACACCATTTGTCCAACTTAATTACACGCGTCTATACCTCTAAATCTGAGACGCACAAGACAATAATGCAAATGCATCTTTATTGTTTTCTGCTCGTCAAGTACTTCTATTTTCTTTTTAAAAAGACAGCAACATTTCAGGCCCTTCCATTTCCTCATTTTGGACAGAAATTGTGGTTTTTTTTTTTTTTTTTTTGTTTTTTTTTTTTTTAAACAATGGCAAAGGTGGCTCTTGCTTTGACGGAATAACGATTATTTCCCCGTTTAAAACTATTTACGATCAAGAGGTCAATTAAACCTAGAGAAATCGACACTTATGCATAGGTTTAATTGGCAAAAACATGGTTGTCGAATTGCACGAGCTTCGATTGAGCAATACGGGCTTTCACCACTCGCGCTCGCTACATCTCCTTCGTATCGAATAGTTAGCGAAATATTCCTGTAGGATGGAGTTCGTTTTGCCTATGTCACGAAATGAAGGCGTGCGACGAGCTATTATCCTGTAAAACACTTTTGTGGAGTTGGTTTCGTTTTCATAACGACACAAATTTAATCGGATTAGACTAGAAGATTCAGTTGAACGGTTTTATGCAAAGTGTTTTTTTTTTTTTTTTTTTTTTTTTTTGTTTTTTTGCAGATGGGAATCAAGTTTTCTGTTTCACCAGAAGGAAACCATCCGCTTATTCCTTTTTGCAGAAGCAGAAATAATGGTTCCCTTCTGCACAATCGCGACATATGCAATTTGGCAACGGTGGATTCTTGTCATTTTAACCCACTTAAAATAATTCATCTTTAGGAGGTTCGTGTAACCCCAAAAAGTCTATACTCCTGTAAAGGTGTAAGTGCGGCAGAAAGCATATACGGTTACCAAAATGATAAATGAATAAAAAAAGAAATATAAGTCAAATGTATAAAACTAACCTTCAGTAAAAGGTTATAAAGGTTATCATTTCCGATTATCATAATTTGATGTAGGTGGTTGTATGGCTTTTTGTGAACAAACTTGTAAAAAATTGAAACGGATGTACTAATTGTAAAAAAAGAAAGAAAATAAAAAAGAAGGGAAGAAAAAAAGAATCACAATTCTATTAGCGCAATTAATTTCCAGCAGGGAAGGTGAGCGCTTCCATGTACTTATGACGGGACATATTTCCCTCCATAAACTGTCAAAATATTAAAAGATTTATGATGATCATAAATGATGAGCTCCGGGCCCAAGCTCTCGAAGCCTATTCAAAATATAATTATCCAGGGTGCGGAGGCCTGCAAACATTCCTTGCAGGGGGTAAATGGTTATTTGTATCCCCCCACCCTCTCCCTCCTTTGTTCTCATTTTCAGTTCGTTAAAAAAAGAGTCTTTTAATTGAAACTGATACTGTTTAATGCGTTCGTCTGCCCATTTCAGGTTGGATATAATATTACCGATTTATATTTTAATGGATTTATTTATTTATTTATATTTTAATGGATTTTCACTTTCCGGTCACCCGTTTCCAACAGGGACACCCTTCCTTTGACACACGGCCTAAATTGTTTTCTTGATAATGAACATTTTTTCCACTGATTTAGTTCGAATATCTGCCTGAATGTTCTCGTTGATTTTGTACTGATCCATTGCTGGGAACTTGTTATAGGGAATATACCGTTTTACGACCTTTATGCATTTGAATAGAATCAAACGCGTGAACTAATTCGAATGTTAGGTACGGTGGTAGACCAGTCGCGTGGAAATTCGTCTCTTGGGCCACTTCTTAATAGAGTGACAGTATTATTTGGAAATTTCCCATTATAAGCGCCCAACGCCTCCGTTCAGTGTTGCCAGATCGAGGGTAAAAAGCCGTATCGTCCCCATAAATCAATGTAAAGCGTACGGCTTTTTCACCCCAATCTGGCAACACTGCCTCCGTTACGCTTGAGCATTTCACAGCATTTTGTGAATTCAGGAGTGAATTTTGTAAGTTTTCGAAGCTTCCACCGACCCACCGTTATTATCACTGGTTTCTATCTCTGAATCAGAGCAGCCGTTTGGCGAATATATACACTCGCATTTTTCAATTCACCGACGATTCCACCGCGGTTGAGAAAAGATTACGCAGGCAAGTTCAGTGTACGACTATAATGCACAAAAATGCTCGCATCTGTATTAACCTTTTCTGAACCGGTGGAGTCGTCAATGACTTTAAAAAAACTTGCGGATATTTTAAGGATTCAACGACGATTGCATCGATTGAGAAAATGTTACAGATCAGAGTATTTTCGTGCATTTCAGTCATACACTGAACTGAACTGTGTAATCTTTTTTCAACCGGTGGAATCATCGGTGAATTGAAGCGAATAATTACACGCAAAACAGCAGCTCTGCTCTGAATCGACCTTGAAATCACTTTCTATAGCAAAAGCTTGCATAGCAGCCCCATACTATAGGTGTGGATACTTACAAAATTGCTCTCTTTGTACTATAACCTAGAAAAGAAAGTCATTTCATCCAAATCGTTCTTGATAAAGTTGTCTGTTATTTTCCAAAGAGTCTTAGATTTTTAAGGCATGCTTCCAAGTGGTAATTCTGTGTAAGCTATGAAATACCTAAGAACTACAAAATTCTTCAGAATTGGCCAATATTTGAGAAAAAAAAAAAAAATCCACCTGGATACTTTCTTCTGTAAGTCATAGTACCAGCAGGCACAGTGGCGTAGCGTGAAATTCGGCAACCGTGTAATGCGTCCGTTTTAACCAGTGTAAAAGGTCGAATGCGAAGGTGTTCGCCATACACCCAATAGTTCAATCTTTTTCACTGGTTTAAATGGACGAACTGCAGTGTTGCCAAATTGCACGCTACGCAACTGAACCAGCAAACTCCAAAGTTTTGACAGTCGAGACGGAACGCGCAGCATAAAAGGTTACTTTGATTACACAATGGATTAAAAAATTATGTAGAATGGGGCTCTTGCAAACTTTTGCTACAGGGGATTGAAGAGTTGATTCTTGTATAAAAACCTGTAAAAATGACGATGAGTACACTCAAAAGTCGCGAAATTCACTGTCAGAATCGGGCTTAATGGCGGAAAGACGCAGGTTTCATGGGAGATTCCCATCTAAATTGAGACATATTTATCTGTGTCACCTTAGAAGAAATGACAAATTAGACAGGAATCCCCCATGATCTGCGTTGAACCACCATTATACGAACTTGATGTTTTAGCAGTTATATAAGTTTATTATTGAATTTTAAGACTTTTTTAGTACGGTTTTCGTGATTTTTGCTGGTTTTCACATCAGATTGCAGGATAATTCATTTGCCCACAGCAAAAGTTTGCAAGATACCCATTCTTGACAACCGAAACGTTTCCGTTGAATTCGAAAGTATAACTGCCATTTTTTTTTTTGCGTTATTATTATTTAGAAAGGTACCAGCAAAGAGTCATCATCCTCAATCATTTATCTCCAAGCTCTATAGTCAGAAGCTCTGTGCATGGCCTCCAAGAAAGATTCATATCCATTCAAAACGTGTACGATTTTTCAGCAGAAATTAAGATACTTGTCACATACGTTGTTCTCTGTCTTTAAGTGCCCACTCAAAAAACACTTGAATACCGTAAAGTGAAAGAACGACCCGCGACTATAAAAAACAAGGGCCACAAATCCATAAAGAAAACTTTCGGCCACGGTTGCTTTTTTTTTCGACAGCCGTATAGGTTCGTAGAATGTTGAGGGGGGGGGATCAAAATAATTTACGAGCTTTCAATGGGGGGGGGGAGTGGGAGTTGGTCAAAAGATCTCTTTCCCTTCAACAGAATTATTTAAAACTCAATTTCACGAGAAACGGCAACGATAGAGCCCCTCGACTTTCGCGATAAGGGACCCTCTCCCTCCGCACAGAAAGAGGCCTACACTTATGTCATACATTTTTTTCCCTTCCAACCCCCACCCCCCGAAAAAGAAAAAGAGGAAGTGTTCTCAACTTTGAAACGTTCGCGTAACGGTTTGCGGAAATTCAAAAAGGAAAAGCACTTGAGTATATTAAACGAGGGGGTCTGGGGGATGTGAGGACAAAAAGATGCCTCGGCCGTCCACCTCGGCGGCGGCCGGCTGTCTCTTCTTTCGTACACGGGGTCGGACGGGGGTTGAAACTTGGGCAAGGGGGTTGATGAAGGGGGAGGGGGTGATTTTGCAAGAGCCATGCGTCCCTTTAGCCTTTAATGGCAAGAACTTAATACAAACTCGCGTGGAGGGTTAGTTGCAAACCCTCCGCCTCACGGCACGGATCTATCGCGCTCGCTCTCGTCCGGAGCCCGGAGCTTTTCCGCAGTTTTCTCGCGATCTCGCGATCTCTCACGATATTCCACGCTTTCCCGCTCCTGTCGTATCCAATCCCCTTGTTTTCATAACCTCGCTCTTTGTTTACCATATCGTTTCTTCTCACCTTGTTTTTCAGTGCTCATGATTTGAATTTTTTTTTTTTTTTTTAATTTTCTATCTTTTTTTCATTATTTTTCCCCCCTTCAATTTTTTTCTATTCAATTCTTTAGTTAATCTATTTATTTTTATCTTATTTTTTCACTGTCTGTTTATTTTAGCCACTTTATTTATTTTTTTTTTTTTTGTACCACCACTTGAAGCTCTACCATCCCCTCCCTTCCCCGATAACCACCGATTATTTCAACCCACCAACCGCATGCTTTCGCTTTTTCATACCTAAATTTTTTAAAACTAATCCCTCCTGCATTGCAAATTTTATTTTGAGTTTTTTTTTTTTTTTTTTTTTTTTTTTGCGTGCAAAAGTATTTGAAAATTTTACTATACAGACTCTAATAAGGAAAGAACTTATTTAAACAGAGGAAATATCATCTCTATAAGTATATAATTATTTTTTTTTTTTAAAGTTCTATTTCCTCAAAGTATCTTTCATTTGTCATAAATTCTTCAGAACATCCCAGTTCAATTCCTTTCCCGTTTCTTTCATTCATTCAGAGAAGTCGATTCGAAATGTTTCTGCGATCCGGCATATTTCTTACATGCTTAAATTATTAAATTAAAATAATGATCGAATGTTTTTTTGTCTTGTTCTTTCCATTTTCACCTGCATGCGCATTGTAACCCCTTTATCTTATCAGCTCTAAATTTTGAGTCATTGAAGTATCCACCCGTTTTTATCACGTGACTTCCACATATCGTGTACAACCCTTTTTTACCCTCCCCCTCTCCCCCCGTACGATAAATACGCTTTCGGTGTTTTCACTTTATCGACGGATTTCGAAGGATTTCGAAGGATTTCGAAGGATTCGATAAAATAACAATGTTTTACCAGCGACAAAAGTAATGTATCCACTATCCAATTATGGATTGACATCTTTTTGGGATATCGACGAAATAATCATCCATATTTAAAAATGGTTGACCTTGTCTCCTCTTAAGTTATGTTGATGTGTATTACCGAAACGGAACACATCCGGCAAGTGACTTCGAAAAACCAATCCCGACACATCAAGAACGTTGCTAATTTTAATGTTGCATCAAAATGAACCCTCCCTCGGTCATTTCCGGAAACTTCTAACCTCAATTATACCTGAGCCACACCTCGGTCTATGTATACTTGGAATACTAATTGTTTATGCTTCAATACTCCGTGTTTTTCTATCCGGAAACGGATTGATTCAAATAACGAGCTTATTTATTTTGACGCATGATGTAGCTCAAGCAATCAATCCTCCTCTTTGCATTTGATTGATGAGAAAATCTTGATTGAATTTCAAAGATTGGACTTCGTTTACTAATTAAAAACGTTTCTAGATAATTGTTTGAATGAGACATGTCTATCAGGAATCTCCGACCATTTTAAGTCGGTGTCTTACACTGAAAAGAAAAATATTACCAGAAGTGTGACAGTATGTGAACCTATGTGAGGGATAGTACAATTACCAGAATTTCAGTGTTTGTGTTCCTTAGTTCTTGATTTTTTTTTTTTTTTTTTTTTTTTTTTTTTTTTTTTTTTTTTTTAGGAAATTCTAGTTGTATGACCATATTCTGGTATTAACACCTGACTTTTTTGATCAAAGTACTTGACTTTTTGTCGTTCACATATTGTTGTGCTCCTGATAATGTGACTATAGAATCTGGTATAATGATTTTCGCTTTTTTTCAGTGTAGAGATGACCCGCTGGAAATATTTCTAAACTGTTAAATGTTTTACGGCTTACTTGCTTAAAATTCAATGCAACAAATAGTCTACCTCCAAAAATTTACCATGAGGTTTTTAAAAATGCAATCAACTTTATTTTATGAAATAAATTTGATTTAAAAGCTGAAATAATTCGTTTTATGGAAAAAGCTTCTCTCATTCGTTTGATCTGTTTTATCTGGTTTTAAATAAACAAATAAATAAATGAATAAATAAACGGCGAATACTCGAAATTTGTAGACAATTCTTTGCTGAGCGCCTTCAATTCACGGTTAAGGCAAAAAGAAGTACCGCAGAGTAAAAATGTTGTTCTACTTGCTGGATTTGAATAAAATATGCGTTGAGTATATTCAGTATACTGGAAAGGTTAAGGTTTGATTTGCTCAATGTGATCGGTGCGGTTTCTTAAAAATGAAAACAGAAATGGTGTCAGAAACATAGATCTATGATAGGTTACAAAATAATTAAAACTTAAAAATCATTTAATTTTTCCCCTATTTCTTTAATAATAATTATTTTGGTTTTTGTTTTTTTTTTGTTTTTTGTTTTTTGTTTTTTGTTTTGTATCGATCAGACTTTAAAAGCGAGCGTCTGCAATGAGGAATCGTCTTGACGAATGAATTGAGTTGACTGATAAACTTGGTATATTGAGAGAGTTTTAAGTTTGGATCGCTTAATTTGATCGGTGGATTCTTGACAATGGCTCTTCAAAAACATGGATCCATGATTGGTTAGAAAAGAATTGAAATTTAGAAATCATTCATTTTTTTTCTCTCTCTTTTTCCCCGTATCAATCAAACGTTTGAAGCAAGTATCAGGAATAAGAAATCGCCTTGATAAATAGTTAATCAGGAGGCACGATCGCTTCTGAAAGGATATTCTGACATCGTCAGAAAGTGCTCATAAAATCAAGATCGGTCAAATTGTGCGGCAAGAAGAGAGCTTATCCGCTCTCATCAGCATCCAGTCTCCAGTCAGTCGTCGAATTTACGATTCCGACGAACGAACTTCAAAAGTGAGAGGTGCGCAGTTAAATTCGTAATCGCGTCTGAGGGCTTCGCGTCAAAGGTTTTTAGGTTTAAACGCCGTCAAAGAGCTCCATAGCCAAGAGTCAATGAGAGTGAAAATGTATTCGGTAACTTGAACCCAAAGGAATCGGGGTTTTCGTGAAAGCGCCTGGAGCCTAGAGCGAGCGAGCGAAAATGAATGCAGTCAATTAGTAAAACGGACGAACGAATGAGATAACGGACGGACTGACAGATGGACCAAAAATGCATGAGTAAATGTTTGATCAATGATTGACTGTCCGGTGAGATATGACCTCTTCCGCGGAACAATTTGCAATGCCGCGTGTTTAATTAGTAATTGAATATAATGGGTTTGTTATGTACTTTTGCTACAGCAATACAGAACCTTATTTCCAGAGACAAATAGAGACCCAGCACACCGTATGCTTCCCGTGTTAGCCCTTTCCGTCACAGTGTACACGTATGATGAGAAGGAAAAATGGGAACGAAGCCGAAAGGATGTAAAAAACCCGAAAAATTTCGATCTACATTACAAAATCTTCATCAGTCGGTAGTTAAAACCAGAGTTGGGCAAATGGGAATCGTAATCGTTTACACGATTACCGAGTAATCGTAATCGTTTACACGATTACCGAGTAATCGTAATCGTCAAATCTTTGGATGGTAATTAAATCCATTTTTCACAGATAAATAGTAAAATCAAGGGTATTTTTGATTAGATCTAATACTTCTGCAACCAATATGATGGGTGGCTTGTAAAAAATCAGCCTTGATTACCATAGAATCACCCTCCGAAAAAACGACGATTACGATTACTTGGTAATCGTGTAATCGATTACCACCCCCATTTGCCCAACTCTGGTTAAAACACATATAGAAAAAACAAAAAATGTTCTTCTGATCGAAACGTTTCGGGTTTTTTATATCCTTTTGGCTTAGTTCTCATTTTCCCTTCTCATCTTATCGTTATTTGGCCAATTTAGTTTTATAATCCTCGTATTTTGTACACATATTATGTGTACAGGGTTTAACATGGAGTCTTTTGGGATCTTGAAAAAATAGGGATACACGTCAATTTAGTTGAGAAAAGTTCAACTAGTTCAATGACGGGGATCCAAGGTTGATGTGACTACTTTTTCATAATGCGTGTCTCAAAGGGTTAGAAAAGTGAGGCAAGTTTAGTGCGAACAGTTTTGTTCAGGTGTCAACAGCTTCAACGAAAAACATAGCCTACTGTTGAGTGCGGTGAGCTCAACAAAAGGCTGTGATTGGTCCGCAGTCCCGGAAACGGAAACAAGTTTTGGCTCATCAGTCAACAGTAGGATATAATGTTGGCTGTTGTCTCGATGAGTTCCGACTGGAACTGAGCCAGAAAAGTGGACACCTGTCACAAGCTTTGTGCTGGGTCCTAATTTTTCCCTACTTATTTCTTACGTAAAATTCGGCAGAAGTAACGCAATGCGCACAGGAAAAACGTTCAAAAACCACTCATTAACGCACGAAATTACTTCAATTTTAAACAGCTCAAACTATACACTAGACAGTACTATCACCGGCATACAACTACAAAGATTGAACCACCGTGTATATGTGTAAACAACATCGTAACTACAAAATGGTAGAATTTCTTTGTATATACTTGGAATATCGGCTGCATTTGCTGTCTCGTCTTTTCTGGTTTATGAATGATTATAAAATAATACAAGAATTGTATTAATCTAAACGAAACATTCAAACGTTCGTAAAATCTGTTGAAGTTTACATGTAAGCGGCGGTTCCGTCTATGTAAATGTATGCTGGTGATAATAGTGTCCAGTGAAGCGCGAGTTGTTTAAAGTTGAAGTGATTTTCTGAATTAATGGTTGGATTTTGAAAGTTTTTAATGGGCGCATCGTTCTTTTCGCCGAACTTTACGTTCGAGTCAAAGTGTAGTAGTATTGTTGTTGTAAAAGTACGCAACAGACTTATTCTCGGAACAAGACTGTTTCGGGATCAATCTTCATATAGGACCGTTTTAATCATTTCTCGGTTAAATTCTGAAAAGGCTATTTAAACATAGGAAGCATAATTAGTTGTGATCCAATGATTAAAAAAAAGTAAAAGACAATTATATAATTGATTGAATAATGACCTCGGTGACCTCGTGAACCGGTTACGATACCAATTATGACTATTAAATGGGATGGAAGTTGTGGTTCAGTTATAAAACGAATGGATTCAAATCGTAATTGGAAACGCCGCTTGGTGTAGGACCGTAGAATTCATGGTTACATGTTGCGGTTCCGGTATAGAAAAGTGATAAAATGTGCGAATACAAGGTAGGACTGCATAAATGAAGTGCCATGACCGTGCGGTTGTCTGTATGTGAAACCGGTTGAGTTCTTGGGTTATTATGCGAGGATTCGAAACGGGATTGTCGAATTTGCATAATCGGTTCGGTCTTAATATGAAACTGTTTTAATAAATTTGATACTATGAGCATATTCGAAGCAGGATTGTCGAATATTCTGATCTGATCGGTTCCGAATGTGAAACTGGTTTATTAATTGGATAATATGTGCGGATTCTAAACACGATTGTTGGATATGCTGACCAATTCATTCTGAAAGTAAAACCGGTTTAATAATTAGATACTGTATGCACAGATTCTAAACGGGATTTTTGGACGTGCTGATCAGTTCGTTCTGATTGTGAAACCGGTTCAATAATCGGAAACTATGCGCGGATTCGAAACGGGATTGTCGGATATGCTGATCGGTTTGTTCTGATTTTGAAACCGGTTCAATAATAGGATACTATGTGCTTATTCGAAACGGGGTTGTCGGATATGCTGGTCAGTTCGGTCTGAATGTGAAACTAGTTTAATAATTAGATACTATATTCACAGATTCTAAACGGGATTTTTGGACATGCTGATCAGTTTGTTCTGACTGTGAAACCGGTTTATAATCGGAAACTATGCGCGGATTCGAAACGGGACTGTTGGATATGCTGATCGGTTCGGTCCGATTTTGAAAAGCGGTACGGTATTTTGAGTGCCTCGGCGTCGGATGGCGATCGTTCTGTCGGCGAAGTTGAAAGTTTTAACCGGGTTCTTTTGCATCGGTTTCATTTTCGGATGTGTGCTGATGGTGAACAGTGTCGTTGATTGGTTACACGACGAGGAAGTGAGGAGAAACCTTGGAGAAGGAGAACCCAATAACGAGAACCCGCCTTCGCTCCAGCCGCTGCATCATCTCGGTGTCGGCGGACAACAATTCATAAGCAACAAGGTCACGTATCACACTTTCTCGTCATTCTTTGCTTTTCCTCTCGGTTTTTTTTTTTCTTTTTTCTTACCTCCATTATACTGATGTATGGGACCAAAAGGGTGTCTAGCTTCAGAGAAAACTTGGGTAACCTCGAACTGTCAGGGAACTTGATTCCAACAGGGAAAACCTGGAATGGAGCTGTTGCAAACTTTCACTGAAAAAAAAAAAAAAAAAAAAGATCTGTGAAATCAGTCAAATGAAACAAAGGTTAATTTTACCAGCCATTTTTGGTAACAAACAGCTAATTTTATATTTTGGGTTGTAAATTTTGCTTAAGTTTTATTAATTTTACAATTTGAATCATAAATCTTACCATTCGGATTGTAAATTTAACAATCCGAAGCATTGTAAGTAATTTTTGCAAGTCGCGCCAAGCGCAAGCTGTCACGCCAAGACAGCTATGTAATATGCAAAAGTCACAATGATTTGGATTGTAGAATGTACTATTTAGATTGAAAAATTTGCAATCCACAAAGAAAAATTACTGAAACCTAAGCAAAATTTACCATTCAAATCGTGAAATTAACCATAAGTTTAGTAGAATTCATTAAAAATAACAAGTAAAATTAGCCTGTGCTTCATTTGACTGATTTTACAAAACTTAATTGCTTTTTCAGTAATTTCATTTTTCTCAGTGTTGCCTACAGGCAAAGAATACTATAATCAGAACGGAAACTCTAATTAATTTTGAAACAATTTTCACTTCGAGTATTTTCGGGTCCACCATGTTGAAACATGAGCATTTTCGGCAACCTTCGGCAACTAGCCGGGCTGAGACTGATTTTGCGAAGAGTCCCTATATGTAGATAGTTAAGACAAGTGAAATCATGGGCGCCGCCATTGGGTGCGAATTTGCACTTTTGTTTACATTCTGAGGGCCGTTGTTGCGTTTTGGTCCATTGCAAAGATTACAAAGCCGCTCAATTTCTAACGATGTAATCTTTCACTGCTTTTGTTGATCGACATCTATTTACGCTTTGAAAGATTCTTTGGGGATTCATAGACATTCTTGAGGTGTATAATAATTAAAATTAACAGATTAATCGAAAATTAAAACAACAACTGCGATTGTAAACAAAAGTGCAAAATCGCACCCAATGGCGGCATCCGTAGAGTCTAAAACTCATCGACCAATCAGAAGTTGACTATACCCTCTTTTCTTAACTCTCTACTTATAGGGACACTCTAGTTTTGCGTTCACTCTGATTGTAAATATAACCTGAATAAGCACCACGTCCTTCATCTTGAGAAATGAGCAAGCACAGTTGCCAGTTTTTGCTGGTAAATTCCAAATCTTTTTTCCATTAGCTCTTATAGCAGTTTCCGTTCTGACTGTAGTATTCTATGTTACAGGCTTATTGGTAGTCGATTCGGATGTAAAGCCCTGCTAAAATGACGATAAGCTCACTAAAAAATCACGAAATCTACTCCTAAACTCATAAAATGCTTTCAAACTAGAGATCGTAATGCCGGTGATAGCGGCCTATCATCTTACTGCCATTGTATGCGGCTTCTCTTTTTTGTGTGTCGCGAGAATACCTCTTGAAGATGGAGTTTAATGAGATATGGAAGCCCAACGTACAATGTGGCTATCGTCGCCATTAAGATTTCGCGTAGGAAAGCATTTTATGAGTTTGGGAGCAGATTTCATGATTTTTAAATGCGCTTACCGAAATTTTTGCAGGGTTTTATATCCTACATAACTATTCATGAGCCTGTAGCAAAAGTTTACAACAGCTTCATTGGTCTGTTGGAAAGTGCAACAACGCTTAAAAGGTTTCTCTGGTAAAAATGGTTGAGTGAGATAGGAGTAAGTACGTGGGGGTTACGTGAGAGCAAGAGAGACAGTTTGTATTTCTTTGGAACGCTCACCTCCGGATGACGTCATCATTATAACCCTCTATAACATACTAAGCTCAAACAATGTTTGTCTCTCTTCAACAAATTTTCAAGATTTGACATTCCATGAACGGCGAGGCCTAATCCCCCTTAGCGAGGCGAAGCAAGGTATGTAATTGCCGCCATCACCACGCGGAATCCATAGACCATGACGCTAAAGTTTCAGGTTGTAATTCCGGAAAGCACGGATGTTTCTCCGTAATTGAACGCGTCAACAGGGCTGTCATTTTGAAAGATCTTAAGTGAAAAGTTTTGTATATGAAAGCAGTTGCTTTTTTCATCCTACTAAATTTCTCCGTGAGAAATTCAACGAATCTCCGCTAGCGGAGAGCACTCGCAAAATCCTCGATTTCGCGAGCTGAATCTCTCGCATTGGCTCTTTTCAAACTACAAATTTTGAGGGTTCTACCTTGAGTTTCTCCAAAGTAGCGATGTTATTTGAACACAATGTTTTCGCCGGCTATCGAGACAATCGGTGAAAAGTTAAAATTGCTCCTCCTGACTCCGATCTTTGGAATAACTTTTAACTGACTACAACAGCAATTGAGACGGACGGCTCCGAAGTTGACCTGCGTTGAGTTTTCTGTCTCTCTCTCTCTCTCTCTCTCTCTCTCTCTCTCTCTCTCTCTCTCTCTCTCTCTCTCTCTCTCTCTCTCTCTCTCTCTCTCTCTCTCTCTCTCTTCCTCTCTCTCCCTTTCCCTCTCTCTCTCTCTCTCTCTTTCCCCTTTTCTCTCTTTCCCTCTCTCTCACTCTTTCTCTCTCTCCCCCTCTCTCCCCCTTTCCCTCTCTCTCTCCCCCTCTCTCCCCCTTTCCCTCTCTCTCCCCCCTCTCCCCTTTTCCCTCTCTCTCTTTCCCTCTCTCTCTCTCTCTTTCCCCTTTTTTCTCTTTCCCTCTCTCTCACTCTTTCTCTCTCCTCCTCTCTCCCCCTTTCCCTCTCTCTCTCTTTCCCCTTTTCTCTCTTTCCCTCTTTCTCACTCTTTCTCTCTCTCCCCCTCTCTCTCCCTTTCCCTCTCTCTCTCTTTCCCTTTTTCTCTCTTTCCCTCTCTTTCCCTCTCTTTCACTCTTTCTCTCTCTCTATCACTCTCTCTCTCTCTTTTTATCCCTCTCTCCCCCTCTCTCCCCCCTCTCTCTCTCTCTCTCTCTCTCTCTCTCTCTCTCTCTCTCTCTCTCTCTCTCTCTCTCTCTCTCTCTCCCTTTCTCACTCGAAGCAGTCAATGACAGTTCCGCGTGTCCAATTTCCCGAAGATCTGAGGAACCTCGTCCAAGTTTCGTCCAACTATATCGCCGAATCCCTCGTCAATTCCCAAGTTTGAGTGTTCTACGAGTATTTGAATTGTTCTTGACCAGAATCAGACCCCGCCCGCGCCTCTCTCTGTAACATGAGTGAAAGTTGTTCATCCGTGAGATACTTCATTGAAATTCGGCATTTTATTTCATGGATTAATCCTTTTACCTTTTCCAAAGCTGCCAAGCTGATCTCAGGAATGTTCGTTCAGTAATTCTCTTGCAATTTACGTTTTCCCTTAATGCAATATGATCATTTAGTAATTTTGTGTATCCTATCTTTTTGACCAAAATTTTATTCCATGTTCATTTTGAATTTTAGTCCAACAGGTCTGTTGCGTATAATTTTGTTACAACAATATAGAACCTGCAGGATGTTCAATGGGTTACTCTTCTGGAAACGTTTTCAATTTTTGAGTCATATTGGAACAGCACTATAGATATACGGGTCTGTTGCGAAGTTTTTCCACAGCTACTTTGAGAACTGATTAAAATGAAATGATAATAAACATGTAAACTAGAAATCAAAATAGAGTTCAGTCCTAAATCAGTGCATAGTTACAGTTGAAAATCACATTTTGATAATATACCACTGAATACTAATTAAAGGCATAAAATTCAAAAATTTTACATTGAGTCAAATATTTTAGTTTGTAATTGTTTTAATAATATTGAGTCAAATAGGAAAAATGCGCATGAGTGTTTTTAGGCAATATGGCAGTCTTGTTTCTATCCCCCGTTTCAGTTATCTTGTTTCCTCATGGTGTCTGCTAAAACGGTCCTTTTGAATCACCACGCAAATGTGCATACCTTTATAGATTGTGTCTTTGAAAGTCCATACCAGGCCGGTTCAAGGCAAAAAACACTATTTGAATTGGATGTAAATAAAGAAATAAATAAAATATTAATAATAATAACATGTCTATTAGTTGTGGGTCGGTACACTTGTTTTTATCTGATTTTTATGAGGAATTTTGTGAAGCACATTAACTTAACGAACTCTGCATTTAAGATTGTTGCAGTTACGACCCTTCCGATTATTATCTAACCTTGTATTTTACCGAAAGTTTCGAATTTAGTTTTTAGTTTATAGCGTAAAATTTGAAAACTTCTCAACGCAACTAAATTACCCGTTTCAATTTTTTCTACATGACTGCTTTACTAAGCATGCATTCATAATTATTGTTATAGAATTACGTCTTTAGAGTCCAGATTATTTCTATAAGATTATAAGAGTTTGTAATTTTAGTTTCGAGGTTACGAATTAAATTTTGAAGGGGTTGGAAAATTCTCTTCGCAAATAAATGAGCTGTTCGAGTTGCTCTACATTATACCGCGCTCCGTTGAGCATGCATTTAAGATTGTTACAGGATTACGTCTGTAATTCAGATTATATATTCAGGACTATACGTCTTATCGCTTAGACACGCTATGATTAAGTAAAATTGTAAGTTCTCATTTCTTGCAATTCCCTAATTGCTTATCGATCCACTCGGCGTTCCCCGAACACCTGCAGCGAATTTCTTCGTTGACTCCAAATCCCCTACCTCCGCCGTAATCAATCAATCATTGAATCGGTGCATTATTTAATTACTCAATTCGTTCCCTCTTTGAATCGAAAGCTTGCTGGGACGGAAAAGAAGGGAGGGGGGAGGGGGTTGTTAATCTCATTCAGAAGTATCCTTCGGCGAGGTAGGGCTGCGTATAGGAATTACCTGTTGTCAAGCTAATTGAAGAACGCAACCTGTAGAGAGAATTAGGTCAGATACACCTTGGTTCAACTTTCCTAAAAAAAAAAAAAAAAAAAAAAAAAAAAAAAAAAAAAAAAAAAAAAAAAGTCAACAACTCTCCTCACCGCAACAAAACTCATACTTGTTGTTCCAATCCCAAGGTAGATTGGAAAAAGGTATAGATGCATTCAGAGACGTGCTGCATGCATACAAGGGAGACGGTGAACCGACTTACGTTAGAAAGTGAGCTAGCATTGGTCAACCTTCGAAGTAGATACGTACAGGGACTTCATTCGATGAGTAACGTGAGTAGAGTCCTTGTATAATATTAGCCCTTCACTGCATGATTTTTTTTTTCAAGCAAATGTGGATTTTTCAATGTATTAGGTGGTCAAATACATGGGAAAAATAGTGAAAAAAATAATTTGACGGTTTTTCGGTCAAAATTCTCTTTTTTCTATTTTTTACTCGTTTTTTACAAGTGATATAACACCATAAGAAATGGCGGGAATTTTTTTTTTTTTTTTTTTTTAAATTTTAATTTTTTTTTTTTTTTTTTTTTACTTTAATTGGATTTTTCAAAAAGCCAATACCGGAAACTTTATAAAAATAATCAAAATGTGGTCAGTTTGGATACGAGGGCAAATTTCCCCCCTGACATGATTTCGATCACGAACCCTTCACTGCATGATGTTTTCTTTCAGCCAATTTTTTTTTTTTTTTTTGTGAGCTCAAAACATACCTTCTCCCGCGTTGACCCACCATGCGCCAAAGGCATATCTCAAAACCTGTATTTTATATGAGCGTTTGAAGAATTTGTTCCACCGGTGGAACTTCATGCAGTGAAGGGTTAGAGTGATTCCTCGTCTGTCTGGAGGGAGATTCCGGCTCAAAAGATGGCGTCGCATGCACGAGCAGTGCAGATCTGCCGTTTCGCATAATTATTGACATTTGCAATTCACCGATGACACTGCACCGGTTGAGAAAAGATAACACAGTTCAGTCCAGTATATGACTGTACTTCACGAAAATATACTCTCATCTGCAGTGATCTTCACTCAATCGGAGGAAACGCCGTCAATTAATTAAAATATCCGCATGCTTTTTTAACGACTCCACCGGTTGAGAAAAGACTACAGATCAGAGTATTTACGTGCATTACAGTCATAAATTAAACTGAACTGTGTAGTATTTATTTCACGACCGGTGCAATCATCGGTTAGTTAATAAATGTCATTAATTTTACGCAAAAAAGCAGCTCTGGAGCAGTGGCGTCGCGTGCAATTTGGCAACACTGCATTTCTATCCTTATAGATTCATGTAAAAGGTCGAATTCAGGGGTTGCACAGTGCACAAAGAAAATTCGATCAATTTAATGAGTTTAAATGGAGAAGTCGCAGTGTTGCCAGGTGAGCGTCCTCACAGAAACTGAGTTAATTTTTACTCAATTTTCCAAGCTAAAGTTCAAGAGTATTGGTCGAGAATCCGAGATAGATGGAGAAATCAATAAGCACCGACATTTCGGCAAGATATTAGGGGGGTGTTTTAACAAGATTGAAAAATGCCGCATCGGAGGATCAAGAAATCTGTGCTTCTCTCTCTTCTCTCATTAGAATGCGTATGTTAGAAAAGGACAGAGTAGGAGCAGTCACGTGATTTTTGCCCCCTATTTGATCCTTTTCTAATACATGCATTCAACTGAAGAGAGAGAGAGAGAGAGAGAGAGAGAGAGAGAGAGAGAGAGAGAGAGAGAGAGAGAGAGAGAGAGAGAGAGAGAGAGAGAGAGAGAGAGAGAGAGAGAGAGAGAGAGATAGAGAGACAGAGACAGAGACAGAGACAGAGAGGGAGAGGGAGAGAGAGATGGGGGAGGGAGGGAGAGAGAGATGTTCCCAAAAATAGTCATCTGTAATTTTCAGTCAAATTCTAGACTTTTTAAGCAGAATTTTTGCCGTTTCGGCCAGAAATCCTGGAATTTTTGACCTGATTGATCCGATGGAAAAGCGAGTTTCCCACGAAAATGACCAGAATTACTTTAAAATACCAGAATTCTCCTGAAATCAGCCAGATTTTTGTTTTTTTTTTTTTTCTTCTGGGAACTTTTTATTTCAATCCTGGCCATTCTCGACTCAACATTTTTCCTCCGTGCGTTTCATGAATCCATAAAAAAAAAATCCAAGTACGCACTCAGCATGGGCGGGTACAAGAGTTTGTATTTCTCTCTCTCCTCCCATTTGAATGTGTGTGTTAGAAAAGGACTGAGATAGAGGCCAAAGTCATTGATGATTCCCTTTACTGTCCTTTTCTAACACACGAGTTCAAATGGAAGGAGAGAGAGAAAGACAAATGCATCTATCCACCCATGGTGCTCAGCATAATGCTCTTGGACTTTGTCATCTCAATTGATTCCCAAAAAAAAAAAAAAACGGGAATCGTCTCACTGAGTCTGAATCAAATAAAATGAATAGATCCGCTTTGGATGAACCGCGGAAAGGAGGGGAGGATTGGCCCGGGAGTCGGGGGATCCAATGAAAAGTGTAGTTTTATTTATCACGAGAATATAAGTTGAGCTCGGAGGAGGATGAGGTGAGGTGAGGAGGCAGGTATAGAGTATAGAGTAGGTAGAGGTATGCGATTTCGAGCAATTTCGTATGAGATAGGTCTCCAAGGACCGGAACGGTGAATCGTAGGATATCAAGTCGGACTTCCTTCCATCCTACCACGCGCGCGAGCGTCTTTTTGTTCCTGACGATCCAGGACCGAGTCGGAGATACTCACGCTCACACTCACACGCCACAGTTCCAATTTTAAGGGGTTTAAAGGGCCGTAAAATTGCGTCGTCAGTCGTCTAAACCCCCTCAATCCCCCTCCCCCTCCGGCCCTCCCTCGACCCCGTCACCCGCCATTCACCACCCTCCTTCTGTTCGCAAGTGACGCTCTTCGCCTCGACGCGTTTATATTTACTAGACTGGCATACATAACCTAACAATTGCGCCCATTATTCACGACAGACGAACGAATGTAAATAGGTGGGAAGCGGGGGTTTGAATCTCCCGCCTTTATTCTGATGACGAATTGACTGAGCCATCCGTTTTACGAGTATATGAATCGAAATTTTCGAGGTCTCGTAACAATGGTGTGGTAATCATCATCGTCGCGTCGATCGCATATGCAGCTCGTGATGGAACTTATCGCTCATCTTTGTTTTTGTAATCTTTGCAAATATCACCGAATTGATCTGATCCCTCTGCAAGCATAACCACAGAATAGTACAATCAGAACGGAAACTCCCATAAGAGCCAATGGAAGCAAGTTTGGAATTTAACGGCACCAATAGGCAACGCTGTGGTCCTATATCCCAACATGGCGGACGTGTGTGATTTGTGTTGAAACTCATTTCATTTCTGTAAATTCTGGAAAGAAATCATAAGTTTCCAGCCTCACTTTTATTCTAATGGCATTTCCGAATGAAAATTTCGCGGATCATGTCCTATATTTTTTTTTTTTTCGCGCGCGAATCCAGATGTAAACATCTGACAGAGTTTCCGTTCTGATTGTATTATTCTGTGGCATAACTCTCCGATTATTGGTCGCTGGATTGTCATTTCAACCAACTTTGAGGCTTCACCTCGAGGTCGAAAGAAGCAGCCCGAGTAATTTTTTTTTGTTGGCCCATTTATTTGTTGATCCATTTCTCAATTTTGTCGGCCTTCGGTAGATTTCTGCGGGCCGACCATTAAAATATGCTGGTTGCCAAGAAAATGTTGATGGTCAGCCATCGGAATTCTACTTGCGGTCAACAAAAACATTGAGAAATGGAAAATATTGGCCAATTAACAAACTGAAGATACGAAACTGCATTTTGTGGAATTGATTTCTTTAGACTTTACCGGAAAAATGGAGAATTCGACAGAATTCACCTGTCTTCGATGTTCGAAACTGGGTGACAAGCTGCTGTATCCCTTATCCCTCTAATGACCAGGTTAGTTTAGTAAAAAAAAAAACCGCCTGTCTTCCGTTTTTAAAGGGAAGGTAGCGAACTATTCGTACTCGGAGGAGTTGGAATTGCCTAAACGACGAATTGAAGGCGCCCGATGCAGCCTTCTCTTGTGAGGGTTTTTTTTTTTTATCGATTATCGCGTTTATCTGAAATGGAGACTGGAACAATGTGAAATAGTCTAAAGGACGGAAAACGAGTATTCTAGGCAGTGGTGGCTTGTGAAATGCGATGTATTGATGTCCATTCCATTTAAAATTATAGAAAAGTATCGATCGCCAGAGGTGCAATCACTACTCTTCTATAGTTTTTTAAGTAATGGACATCGATTTATCGCATTTCACAAGCCGTCACTGATTCGTTAACGAAGCTGAGCTTGACTGACTCAACTAGATATACCAATAGAGAATATTAACCCTTTCCGTCACAGTTTTCATTATAAGGGACGACATTTTACATGGAGCCCCTTATGGAAATTCAGAAAAAATTACACATGAAATCAGATGATAAAAGTTAATTCATTCAATTTAATGGTACAGGTTTCAGACTACGGTGACGCTTCTTTCATAATTTATGACAGAAAGGGTTATTGAGCGACGTGATAATGCAAAAGCAAGTGAGCGGCCATGATAGAAATCTCTTATGGACATTTATGGACATCTTATGGCTCGGTTTGTTCGCTCATTTTTATGAACCTTAAAAAAAGTTCTGACAAATACATTTGAAATTGGTTTCAAAACGAAAGTACAAGTTCATTAGAGTGGGTATCTGCATACACTTACATTGATATAACTATTTATTTTGGAAGGATTTGCGCGATAATGAAACTGATAAAATGACAGAAGCAAGCAAAATTTTCTCATCCGGATAATTGTATCAGAATTCTGTGTACTGATAGCCACTTTAAAACACTTGCACTTTCGTTTAAAACCAATTTAATCCACTGGATTAATCACAGTTTTTGATTTCAGTTTAAAAAAATGAGGCAAACTAACCAGAATCGGATCGTCGGATGCTATCACTTTTTGGGAAAGGACTTGTAACACGATTTTGCCGTAATACTGGTACATCTCGTTTCCAAGAATAAATTAATTTCGTTCGCTCCATCGAGAGTATAAAAAAATACTTCAACATGAATAAATTCAGTCATGAAGCGCGACCAATTCGCGGGCAAGCCAGACTGCTCTCGAACGGCGCGAGTCCGGCGGAAGCGCAGCCACCTATAATAAAATAGACAGTATCAGTAAGAAGCGGGAAGTTCAAAATTTACCAATCAAATATCGGTTCCACGTAAAAAGAAAAAAATAAAAATAAAAAATAAAATAAAAAAAAATAGCTCTTAAACTAATCTAATCCCTGGATTTTTAAGTTTCCCGCTCTCGCATTTCAAGCCCTGTTCACTTCGATATGACAGCTCTGTGGAGTCGTTTACCATTCCCCTCCCCCTTGCCACCCCTCCTATTCCCCTCCCCCCAATCATCCTTCACCCCCTTACCCACGCTCATCCTCACAAAAGCTTCCCTTAGTTCCTCGACGAACCTCGAACTTTTCTTCGGTGTGAATCTACCTAAGTCGGGTAATTTAATAATAATAGCAATAATAAAAAAGAAAGAGAAGAGAGAATAAGATGAAAAGTGCACGAGGAGGAGAGAGAGAGAGAGAGAGAGAGAGAGAGAGAGAGAGAGAGAGAGAGAGAGAGAGAAGAGAGAGAGAGAGAGAGAGAGAGAGAGAGAGAGAGAGAGAGAGAGAGAGAGAGAGAGAGAGAGAGAGAGAGAAACTCGATGAATAAAAAAGAGAACAAAAAAAAAACTGAGAATACAAAAACTAAAAAAAAATAAGGAATAAAAATAAAAATAAATAGAAATAAAAATGAAACTCCTCTCAACTCAACAACTAGAAGTTTCATAATTATAATTAGTAACTTTGAGCCTGATGCTCTAGCGTAGCACGTGCTGGGTTCAGCCTCATCCGAATCCCCACCGCATGCACAAGCTGAAAGAGAATAAAAGCTACTGTTCCACGAAATATTTTAATGAACAACGCGACGATGGTGAAACAAATTGAATACTCTGCGCTAGCTTGTTTTTTTTTTTTTTTTTTTTTTTTTTTTAAATAAAAAATTAACTTTTTTCTCCCCCATCGATTCATCTGCCCTGCCCACCCCTCCCCTTCCAACCAAGCAAACAAGGTATAATGAAATAACGCTTAAATTAGGGGCAGTTGAGCCCTCGATTTTCATAGCGCTTTATTGTGTTGGTATATGGTATGAATCATTCATTCTGAACGGAGGTGTGACTCAGCTTGTTTGCTTTATAGATAGAGCCGCGGTGGGGGGGGAGGCGATGCTGGTTGAATTTAATGTACTACGGTGATTTTTTCGGGTGATAGATGTTACTCCGATGCGAAATTAGAAAATGCTTCGTTTCTTTCGAATGAAGAGCTGGGAAATTAAAACCCGTTGAAGTTAATACTGCCTAAGATTCTTAGAATTTGTCAAGACGCTAATGTGACATGGAGATTTTCAATTTGAAAATTAATTTCCCCGCTTTTGACGAGACTAAGCTGAAATGAAATTCACTATTTCGCGCGTACATCGAGAACAAAACGAATGTTAGATGACTCCGTAGATGTTGGCTTATTAGTATAGGGCACTTGCAATGCTTAAAGTCACTGGGGTCGATTACCTGATACCTGAAAAAGGCGGTCATTAATGACATGTTTCACTTGGAGAAAAAAGGACTGGTGGAATTTATTTACCATCTGCAATCTGCATACCTGATTTTGGCATCTGCTTACCTGATTTTGGCGTCTGATGGCAAATATGGTTAAATTCAGTATATTATGGTGAATTAAATGTACTATGTGGTATATTTTACCATAAGCTGGTGAAAGTTACCATCCTTGATAGGAGACTCCAAAATCAGCTGTGCAGATGGCAAATTCTACTACTTAGTCTTTCGTTCCGTGAAAAACTTACAATTAGAAGAAACTATAATTATTCGTGGGGTTGACGGCGATGGCTTCTGGGCATTTCTGTGATATCAACGCTGCCCGTAGAAAAAAGAAAAATTGGTTATGAGAACTGAACTTCGGCTCATATGGAACACCGAGGTGTTCGGTTACAGTAACTGAAGTTTTCGGTTGTTAGTGCCGAACTTCAGTTAGGAGTATCGAAGGTTTCGGTACGTGTGATGACTAATACTATGACTCACAGTTCGTTTCTACTGAACCACTTCGGTACTCCTAACTGAAGTTCGGTACTCACAACTGAAAACTTCGGTTACTGGAACCAAACACCCTCGGCGTTTCATGTGAATCGAAGTTTTTTTTCTCCGTGTGTGATGGATTGATTCAATATGACATACTCCGACGATATCGAAGCGTTAGAATTTTACTGATTGGGTATAGTACCACAGAAACATTTGCTAGGGACGCAATTCATCCATTTCTTAATGAGGAATTAATTTCCATGAGAAAAAAAATTCACTTTTTAAATAAAATATGACACAGTAAGGTTTGCGAAAATGCTAATGATGAAGTTCTCCCGAGTTCACAAGAGAAGAAAAAAAAAGTACCCGACACTTCATCCAAATAGTGAGATTCAAATCGCTTGATAATAAAAAATTAATTTATCGATTCCGCTTGATTGATGGCTCTTCGCTAAAGTTCAGTTCGGGGTTTGTGTACCGAGAATTCATCAAAAAACGGATCGTTACGGAGTCGAGAGTTCAACGACCAACAGTTTATTTTTCAAGCTTTTCTCCGGGGGGGGGGGGGGATTTATTTTTAACTTTTTTAGGCCCACTCACCTATGTGAACAGGTGCGAACCATTACCGGTGCTAGTGCATTCACCTAGTTTCCTCACACAAAGAGGGTGCCGTGTAAGCAATAAAGGCGTGGAACAGGGAAAGTATAAAATTCCATCCAATTTAAGTTCCGCTTCGTGCTCCGATGTTGGTACTCAAACAAAAAGGCTTTAATCTTCTGGTCTTTTAGAAGGTTATAATATACAAACTCGAGTAATGGGACCGTTGCAAGGTTTTGAAGGTGGTGCCTGTATACCATGCATGCACTAGAGTCCCTACATACTATGAGAGTTGCGCCATTGCTGAATCCATCTCTGATTGGCTCTCAGATTTAGGCTGTCGAGAAAGCTCCAAGAGGCAAATGCAAATGGCGAAGGGTTTGTTTACTTTTCGCGAACTCGCGTTCATTATACACATTTGAAGTAACAGTGACCGCGGTAATTTTTGTGAATTTTTCCTCTGCTTGAATGTTATTATGGAGAACATCATCTCTTTCAATAACGACCGTTATTGTCGAGAATCTGAACCTAGTATAAGAGATAGCGAAATAGTGGCAACAGCGCAGAGGCAAATGGTCATCCACCATTTGCAATTTGCCTCTTGGGGGCTCTAGTGATCCGCTTCTTCTTCTTCATTTTGAGATTCTTGTCGCAACTCTCATAGTATACTCTAGCATGCACCACAAGCAGCAAAGATAGCCGACGACGGCATTCGGCAAAGTAGGTACATATACTTACTTGCCCGGCGTTTCCCTAGAAATTCCGTTAGAATTCGGGCAAATCGAAAGCAATCAAAGCTGTTATATCAACCATAGATATCACAAAAAATAATGAGGTAGCAAAATTTACAGGAAAAAAAATACTCAGAATGACACGAAATCTAGGCTCTACACTGAAAAAAAGCTGAAGTCATAGCACCAGATTCTAGTTGTTAAATTGTTAAAATATCCGCTATTTTTTTTTTGTTTTTTGTTTTTTTTAAAGTCATCGACGACTCCACCGGTTGAGATAAGATTACTGATGCGAGTTGCGTTTACAATCATATACGAAACCGAACAGTGTACTTTTTTCTCAACCGGTGAAAGCATCGGTGAATTGAACAATATGCCGTATTAAATATACACGAATCGGCAGCTCTGTGCTCTATCCAATGGCGTACGCAGGAATTAGTCTCTCTCGCTCTTTTCCCGTTTGAGTGTGTGTACTAGAAAAGGAAAGAATTGGAGGCTGAAGACACGTTCGAGCCCCTGTTTTCGTCCTTTTCTTTCTCACGTGTTCAAATGGGGAAAGAGAAAGAGAGACAAATTCCTGTGTGCGCTATACTGGCTCTATCCTTGCCACTCCCAAAGTTATAGATTAAACAGGTATGCTCATTTTTGTCTTCGCGCCACAGGGTCAGTGGCGCGCGCAGTTCAAAATCACTGCAGTCAAGATGGCCGACAAATGCAAAAAAACCACGCCGACTCACTTGGGTGACTCCGGGTAAACACGCCGACTCATGGGTGACTCCGGGTAAACACGCCGACTCACTCGGGCGATTCCGAGTATCGCCCAATGTTTTCTGCTTTTGTCCGCCATCTTGGCTGCAGTGATTTTGAACTGCGCGCCACTGAATTTGTGGCGCAAAGTTAGATGAGCATACCTGTTTAATCTATAACCGCGTGCCACTCCCTACAATACTTCTCAGCAGCATCAAATCAAACGAGTTTTCTAATCCCAAACACAACTTAATCTTTGTTAGCTGCCACTAAGGTAAGGAAAGGGGGGGGAGGGTCGCTCGAAATAGCTGAAATCAGATTTTGCCTCAGAGCAAAATAACTCAGAGAGGAGGCGAGAGAGAGAGAAAGAGAGAGGGAGAAAGAGAGAGGGGGAGAGAGTGAGTGAGTGAGAGTGAGAGGGGGGACGATTAGAACCGTTCAGAAGCATGAATGAAAGTTACAGCTTGCGATTTTTTTTTTTTTTTTTTGCCTACCTCACTGTTTTCAGGGGTGAGAAGGATGGGGAAAGAAAAACAAGGCAGAGGCACATTAACCCGGTCCAAACCAGGAAGGAACAAGGTTATTACGGTACGCGTCACGTTCGGAACATTAATGTTAGCGCCTGAAGTCAGAATTTAAGTCTTTCGGCGAAGCATTAAAAAAGGACAAGAAAGTTTGACTCTCTTGCGTCTCGCCCGTTCCCTCGAACTCAAAATCCTTCCGGGAGAGTACGGTTATTATGAGACAAGAGAAAAAGGAGAAAAAAGAGAGAGAAACTTTCAAGGAGACATTTGCGAAAGAGGGAGAGAGAAGCTAAAACGGAAACGAGCTAGATTTATAAGCAAAGAGTAAGAAGATTGGGGAATAATCATTGTTCCTGAGGAACTCGTTTCAAAGATGGCGACTTGGTTGACTTGCAATGTTTGGTAATAGAGAAGGTCTTGCAGGGGTTCACTGTAGGCAAAAGGACAATCAATACTGAAGTAGAATTCTGCGAAAATAACGAATCCCAATTAGCAAATATGGACCGAAAACATACGGTTTTACGCAAGTTTTCTTGGGGGGGGGGGGGGGACTTGCATAAAACGGTCAAATTGGAATAATCTTTTTTACGTAAACGGAACTTTCACGGAAGATTTTCCTGCGGTTAAATGGAACTTTTCCGGTAAAGCACCAAAAGGACAAAGAAAATGTCGGGATAACCATGAGTACATCAATTACTCTCATTTTCTTCAAAAAATAAGAAAACCTATGTAAATGTATAAGGTTATTTCGAAGTTTTTCTCGTTTTTTGCGGCTTTACCGTAAAAGTTCGGTTTCATCGCCGGAAAATCTTCATTAAAAGTTCCGTTTACGTAAAAAAAGATGATTCCAATTTGACCGTTTTACGTAAGTTATTCCCCCAGGAAAATTTGCGTAAATCCTTACGTTTTTGGTCCATTTTTGCCACTTGGAACAGACCATTTAAAAATCAGAGTTATAGGCGAACGGGGTGGTACTTGGGAGTACCACGAGTCTGATCGTTTCCGGCATATCAAAGGTTACAAAATAATACATTAAGAAACGTACCTACGCATCTAAACAATACATTCAAATGTTTGTGAGTTCTGTTTATATTTACATAAGCGCGATGGTTCCGTCTGTGTGGTTGTTTGTCGGTGAAAATAGTGTCTATGTAATTTAGCCCGGGTAGTTTGAAATGAAAGTGAATTTCTGAGTTAGTTAATGGGTTTTGAAAGTTTTGAATGTGCGCATTATCGTTATTTCCACCGAATTTCACTTTAGAATAAATGTGTCATATTGCTGTAGTAAAAGTACGCAACAGGCCCATTAATAACCATTTTACAACCAAGAAATCGCAAATATATAATTCGCTCAAATTCAGTGGGTAGTTAAATATTCATTGAGCCCCAAAATTCGCAACCTGCTATCAAAACTAAAAAAAAACTAGAATAAACCAAGTTAAATTCAAATTAAAAAAATAAATATATAGGGATCATAAACTTCAAAAAGTCTTAGTATAATTTTAAATTCAAAAACTTAAAGGTAATAAAGTGAATTAAAATTTGAAATTAAAAAAAGTATAATCAACCCCCCCCCTCCACGGTGTTAAGTTTGCCTATCCCGGTAATTGTAGGCGCTCGATGAAACACTATTTTGAAAGTGCATGCTAACGGCGGCTTGGAAAGTAGTTTCTATCCTGCTCTGTTATTAAGAGATAGAGAAACGAATAAAAAGAAACAAATGATCATTTATTGTACTAAAAAGTAATGGGAAATAAAACAATTTTGAAAACTGTATGTAAAAACATTGGAGGACGAAATCTCGTATTTTTTTATTCGGGTATTGATTCTTGCGCAAGAGGATCGGATAAGGAAAGTAAATTGAAAATGAGAAGACGCGACGGTTCACCAGAAATATATGAAGAATAAGAGGATTTATAAAATAGAACCAGAGGAGGAAGAAAATCGGATTTTAAACATACTTTTTTTTATGTGGAGTGACCAGCAAAGCGACCGGACGGAAGGATCTAGCTAGTCAGTCTAGACAGACACGGTTGCCGGGTCTTAGGACGCGGCTGTAACTGCATTTGAACGGAAGTTTGAAATAGACCTGTTTAGTGATGACGTTACCCTTAAAATTGGATCCAAACAAATGCTCTATCTCGCCCACTCTCGTAGATTTAACCCATAAGAAATCACATCCAAATTTTCGAATGCAAATTCATGTTAGCAACATTTACAGTTTTCTCAAATTCTTTTGCACCGTTAGATTCCAGGGCCCAATGAATGTACGCCGTACGGTACAAACGGGCTTTAGGTCGTACCTAAAAATAGCGATGCTAACCTCACATTTCTTTAACGGCACATCGGAATGTTGGGTGCGCTCCCAACTTTACGTTACTTGGGGCGGGTCTAGAGCCTCTCTAACCCACTCTAAGTGCTATTTTGAGGTTAGTTTGGTGGTTTCTCCATTTTTAAACGGTCCGATGCGGTCTGTTGGCTGGTGACCGATGCTTGTTGAAGTACTTAGGGCGGACTTGGGGCCGAGGACCGTGTTTACTGTACATTTATTGGGTCCATATTCCCCGCATATTAAAGTATCTTTTCACTGCAACATAATGGGGCAGTTGCAAGGGTCTAAAATTTTGTGCTTTTTTTTTTTTTTTTTTTTTTTTTTTTTTGAAGAAGAAGAAAATGACAGTAAGTACTTGATGAGCTGAGAACAATGGTGCCTTAGGTTTTTTCCTAAGGGTCCCGGCTTCGGAGACACACGTGTAAAGTTGGAAAAAAAACGTGTGTGTAGTGTCGTCACGACGCGGAATTCCCATTGAAAACAATGTATTTTGGGTCAAAATCTCATCCTTGTGGAACAATAGGACTTATTGTTGATTAGAAACCAAAGGCATTTTTGTTCTCAGCTCATCAAGTACTTTCAATCTCTGTATAAAAGCATAGCATTTCAGACCCTTGCAGCTGCGACTGCCCCATTGGTGGCGCGTGAGCGTCTGGGTCAAAATAGTAAGGGGCGCAGCCGCAGCCGTAGCCAGGAAGTTCTCTTTCTCTCTTTTTGCCCATTTGACTGCATGCGTTAGAAAAGGACCGAACAGGGGCTGAAATCACGTGACAGCTCCTCTCTCTGTCCTCTCTATCCTTTACGAACATATGCAGTTAAATGGGCAAAGAGAGAGAAAAACAAATTGCAGTCTACGACCATGGTCCCAAAGCAACAATTATTTATGCAACGTACCTAGTGGTGAAATGTACCCACAGGTTATCTTAATTTACCACAAAGGTACCTTGCATTTACCAGATGATGGTAAAACTTACCTTATACTTTGATAACAGACTCCAAAATCAGCTATGCAGATGGTAAATTCTATCATGCAGTCTTTTTTTTCCGTGCAGGGGAAGGGAGTGAAGGGCGACTCGTGACCCCCCCCCGTTTGGCCTCTACAGAGGGAAAAGAGAGGAATGGAAGGGGGAAAGAAATAGAGAAAAAAAAAGTGGTCATCAGGGAGTGAAAACCCCAAGCCCCCCGGCCCCCCCCCGTTTGCAAAGGTTGGGTCCGCCATTATTTTACCAACTTTTTTTTTTTTTTTTTTGTGAATTAAAGCAGGTTTGGATTATTAGAAAACGTAACTATGGCAACGTCGGTGGTCAATTTGTCATGGTAGGTATCGCGCAATTGGAAAGCCGGCTTGATATGCGGGTTGGCTTTTCCACCGCTTGACAAGGAAAGTTTTTGCACTTGTTTTTTTGCCGTTATGTTTTTTTTCCACCCAAGCAAAAATTGTTTAGATCGGCTGTAGAGCTGAGAATACGTAGTAGAGTGGAAAGGGGGTTTGGTGGTAAAGGAGTGGTTTTTTAAGGGAAGAAAAAAAGGAAGTTGAATTGATTTTGAAGAAGAGAGGACGACGAGGAGAGCGACTAAAAGTCACATAAATCAATAGATTGTACCTAATTGGGACCGAGTGGCCGCTTGGCTGCTTACAACCGGCCCCCGGGGGGGGGGGGGGGGGGTAGGGCGCAGAACACTGAGAACTGAGCGCTAGGCTTCCTCAAGTCCCAAGATTGGCATTGCACCAGAATCTTACCAAATTCAACAATTCAACCATCTACTTGCTGTAGCGGAGATCTCGTCCCCTCCCCCGGGGGGGGGGGGGGAGAAAGGCTGCGGGAACTAACTGTTGTTAGCTCTCGGGACGATGCTCTGTTTGAATTTAGAATTAGAACGGGAGAGGAGATCCTTCTCTACGCTATCCCCTCCCTTAGTCGAAAGGTAGACCCGGTAGACCTCCTCCCCCTCCTCCCACCAGCAGGAGTTTTAGCTTATCTTGCGCCGCGCCAGGTAGGTGACGAGAGATGACCGCGCTACCTATTTTGTCCTGTCTGCCGATCATTTATAATTTATCGATAAGCCGATCGATAAGACCGTCTCTACATGAGTGATGCTATTGGTAAAAAAATGATAAAACTTGGCGGTTGCTATGGTAACCATCGTTAAAAAGTGCCCGTTTTTTTTAAAGCCATTCATGAAGAGCATTTAAATAAAGGACGCTTTAACTTTAGTTTTTCCAAAGTAACAGCCACGTTTTAAAATTTTTCACCAACAGAATTACTAATGGATACTCATTACTCATAACGATCGGTTTATCGATGAAATAAATCATCGATCCTCTGGACCGAGGATTAGCCGACCGAGGCGCAAATATCGAAAAATGGATGATCGCGCATCTTACAAACATAGGTATCGAAAGGACTTGTCTCAATTAGGGCCATTCTCTGCCCCCATTATGGTCGAAAAGTAAACGTCTGAAAAAAGTAAAACAAACTGTGGATTATGTGTGCTTGGAGGTAATATTATATAACAGAAACTATCAATGAAACGGGTGATCATAAATGGTCTGTAACACCCGATCCGTGAATGAATATGGCAAGTTTTGCGGTTTTTCGGAGGGAAGAAACGGCGAATTAAGCCATTAATACGGCCAGCGTGCAATTGCACGTCCCATAATACCCCTGTCAACGATTCGACGCAACCCGCATTAAGCACGGTAAAGAAACGCAATCTTTCCCAGCTTTAATTTTGTTTTCTAGAAACCTAGAAAGGTTCGGGTCACTTGTCATAAGGACTGCGCTAAATTTCCAACGCAGGAGTTGTAAAAAAGGTCTTTCCTTAATCAAAAATTCCTTAATTCTTAACACCTTATTATGTTCGTATTTCTTTTACCTCTCAAGTTCTTTCTACTTCCACTCAGAAATCCAACTCAATCCTTTATTTTTGTCTATATGTGATTGTAGTTTCACTATTGCAAACGGAATAGAAGCCGAATAGCCCTCTGTAAAAAAGAAATCGTTCATAGTTCAAATACATAGTCCGATTACGTTGCGATCACAATGATTAAAGAACCAGGATTGCCTCGAAAGATCACACTTCTCTCGTTTTAAAATACTCTCATCCACAGGCTGCCTCAATTTAGATTTGAGCCTTTCAGCGAGTGGATTGTCGGGCTGTCGGCGCGGCGTGTCAATTCGAATGCAACCCGCTCAACAACACGCCAAGAATCAAATAAGGCGCTTTCGAAATCGAGACGCGAAGGAATACGGAACATTAGATACGTCCAATCTTATAAATCTGACTAGCTTTGGAGCAAGGGGTACCTCGCGAAGAGCACAGCCCAGCTACTGAAGTCTCGTATCTAGAAGTCTTGTAAAGCGGCTGAAATGAACTCGCGTCGTTAACTTACCGTGATTGGGTGTGATAGGTAAACAAATCCGTTGACAGGCCGTGCACGAAAGCTCATCGAAAGAAAATGTCTTCAGCGTCAAAAGTATGGGCACGATATACTCGTCTGGATATCAGGTATGGCAATTCAGTGTAGCCATTTTACGGACGAATATTCGATTCTTCCCATTTGACGTATTCGTTAAAATTGGTAACTTTGTTGTAGATCTGGCGACTTTGCATGGCATGCACCAAGCACACGGGCCGCCCGGATTCACTCTACTTCCATATTGTTAGTTTCAACAACGCATTGATTTGTTGCTAAGACGAAAACAGCGAGGCATCGATCGATCCACGAACAATAAGTGCATACTACCAGCTTCAACCTAAAAACAATATGTTTAACCCTTTGAACCTAAGGTATTTAATCAACGCGTGGCACCAAATGGACGTCTTGAAAGGCCCCAAACAAACGATCTATAACGATAGAGAAGATTTATGGGACGTGATATTGAAACTTTTAGGAGGCAGTCACAACGAAAATCTCTGATTGACATTTTACACGGGCTCAGTTTGTTTGTCTTATATTTTTCAACCTAAAAAAAAAATTGCGACAAATGCATTTGAAATGGTTTTAAAAAGAAGTGGAAGTGTTTGAGAGTGGCTATCTGGATACAGAAATCGATATAATTGTTTCCTTTGGAAGGATTTGCGCGATGAAGAAACTGACACATTGCATAAACAAGCCAAATGGGGCTCTTGCGAACTTTTGCTTTAGGGGATTGAAGAGTTGATTCTTGCATAAAAACCAGTAAAAATGACGATGAGTACACTAAAAAATCACGAAATTTACTCTCAGAATCGAGCTTAATGGCGGTTCGACGCAGGTATCATGGGAGATTCCTATCTAAATTGAGACGTACCCTGTGTGTTTCCAAAGAGAAAGTGGCATATTAGATAGGAATATCCCATGATACCTGCGTCGAACTGCCGTTACGATCTTGCCATGCATTTATGTAGTTATGTAGGTTTATTACTGAACTTTAAACTTTCTTAGTGTGATTTTCGTGATTTTGTCTGGTTTTTACATCAGAATGCGGACTATTCATTTGCTCACAGCAAAAGTTTGCAAGAGCCCCGTTCCCCGTTGGCTCAGCTCTGGATAGTGGTGTTTCAAAATTATTTCAAAATTCAATAGTTTTGATTTTTGTTCACGAAATGATGTCCGGACGATTTTACATTTTGATCCAGTGTACGTCGCCGAGCAATTAGCAAACGGTAGCTTGCTCTGCATACGTCCGATACAACAAGGGCGAATGGCAAATGAACTCGAAAAGTAAACTACTCCTCCCGCACATCACACAACCCCCTCCATCCCACCCCCTTGACACTCCCACGGTATACTCCTCCCGACCTAACCGCACAAGCCGCGCCGACCGGTATAATAATAACACAGTGCAACAAAATTTGGGTTTTGCTCTGTCCCCCTGACGAAACCTATTTTTCTCGATCCCATGGGTGTTAAAACGAAGGAAAATCGCCGTCAGAACCCCACATCTTGGGCGGGAGGGCTAAAAACACGCCATTTTTGAATTTTCGCCAATTTTGCATACCTTTGATCGATTTTTCCAATTTTTCGGTACAAAAACCAATCGAACAAAAAATCTAATTAAGCATCTGAAAGAACATTAAATTTGCTACAAATCCGTGTAATCAGATTCATTTTACTATATTTTTTTCTTGGGAATAATACGCATATTCCGAAAAATTACCCTCAAAAATTGCCCAAAAAAATCGACTTTTCCTCAGTTTTTCCCTTATATATTCAGATCCAGAAATTCAATATCAAATCCGTTTTCATAGTCTTAAAGCGCATAAAATTTGCTACAAAATCACTGCAATAACCATCGTTTATTCAATTATTTGGCGTCGTCAGGTGCCATACAATGAGTGCTCAAAAACGTCAATTTTGCGATTTTTCTCCTCATATAGACTACCATTCAAACCCAAATCGCTCCAGGTCAACCCTATGAGAAGAATGCACCACTTTTCTTTTGAAAATTGAAATATGGCTGATGGGAAACAATAATTGAACATCTTGGAGCCCTCTGCTTTCCGAAAAACTCCAGATTTTGAGAGAAAATCATCTTTTTACATACTTCGAAAGAGCTGTCAATTTTCGCCTATTTTCTCTCGTTTTTTAATGCGGTGTTACCTACTATCGCCCGAATGAGCAAAGTTTCGCAATGATTGTGCAGAGCTAGACTTCGAATTTTTTGCTCTCCTCAGTGAAATACCGTATCTTAATGGTTTAAATTTGAAGGTTAAAGAAGGCATTTCATGTATTGGGTAATCGGGAGTTGTGTTAGGCTCAAGATTAGGTGGCCCTGAAAAGGGCTGTTTTGAAGGGGAAAAGAGAGGGTTGTTTCATCTCCCACAAGGAATGGGCTGAGCATAAACAATTTTCATTTTTTCAGGGATGATAGAGCGATGCGTAGGGAGTTTGAAAATTCTCATATTTGTTGTTTAGCCCCCCCCCCCCCCCCTTAGAACGGGGGGGGGGGGTGGGGGTCAATGGAAACACAATTTTTGGCCATAAATTTTAAAAGCTTACAGATAACAAAATGTTTTTTTTTGCAAAGAAAGAATCATTGAAATACCTGTCTGTTGATGTATAACATGTCTAACAAGTTGTAAAGCCTCCATTTTCATCAAGATATTGCCTTTTCAAAATTTAGAAAATTTCAAAAATCAGATTTTTTACAATTCTCAATTCGGATTGCACGGAGGAAAAACCAAAATAGCCCAAAGAAATCTCTTGTCTTTCCAGTTAAAACGAGTCTACCTAGATTGATTTCGGGAAACCGTTCGTCTTCGAGTTATGAAGTTTTAAAGTCAACTACCTATCTGCTAGCAGCCATCTTTGGCAGTTAAAAAGTTTCAAAGTGTCAGAAATTTCTATTTCGCGTTTTCACGGATAACGTTGTTATCCGTTACCGTAACGTCGAAGCCGAAAAAAAAAAATCCTCCGCATGGAGTCGACCAAATCGATGACAATGGGTCTGTTGCAAACTTTTACTACAGAGCCATAGAGTGTTCAATCTGATGTGAAACCGTGTAAAAAGTCCATTGGTGGCTTCAGAAAGTCATGAAATTCAGTATGAAACTCACGAGAGACGTTTAGTGAAATCCAAGATGGCGGTAAAATATCGAGCAACCTGTATGGATGCACCACGAACATCCAAGGGATAGCCAACCTCACAATATATCGATCACACCCAATCACAACGTAAATAAACACATAACCTCTAAAGCGGTGAGGTTGTCAACGTTGGCAATCTTGGATGTTTGAAGGTGCATGCATACAGATTGCTCGATATTTTACCGCCATCTTGGATTTCATTAAAAGTCTCTTGTGAGTTTATTACCGCATTTTATGACTTTCTGATGCCACCAATGGACTTTTCGGGCGATTTTACACACGATGAAACACTCTTTATCGTTGTAGCAAAAGTTTGCAACAGACCCATTGAAAATGTCGGGCTTTTTTGGTCGCAGAATTAAATTCCACCATCAGGTTTGAAAAAATGTTAAAACCAAGATGGCTGCCTAGCAGATAGAGGTTGACTTTAAAACTTCATAACTCGAAGACGAACGGTTTCCCGAAATCAATCTAGTAGACTCGCTTTAACTGGAAAGACAAGAGATTTCTTTTGGGCTATTTTGGTTTTCCTCCGTGCAATCCGAATTGAGAATTGTAAAAAATCTGATTTTTGAAATTTTCTAAATTTTGAAAAGGCAATATCTTGATGAAAATTGGAGGCTTTACAACTTGTTAGACATGTTATACATCAACAGACAGGTATTTCAATGATTCTTTCTTTGCAAAAAAAAACATTTTGTTATCTGTAAGCTTTTAAAATTTATGGCCAAAAATTGTGTTTCCATTGACCCCCAACCCCCCCCCGGTTCTAAGGGGGGGGGGGGCTAAAACAAAATATGAGAATTTTCAAACTCCCTACGCATCGCGCTCTATCATCCCAAAAAATGAAAATTGTTTATGCTCAGCCATTCCTTGTGGGAGATGAAAAAACCCATCTCTTTTCCCCTTCAAAACAGCCCTTTTCAGGGCCACCTAATCTTGAGCCTAACACAACTCCCGATTACCCAATACATGAAATGCCTTCTTTAACCTTCAAATTTAAACCATTAAGATACGGTATTTCACTGAGGAGAGCAAAAAATTCGAAGTCTAGCTCTGCACAATCATTGCGAAACTTTGCTCATTCGGCGTAGTAGGTAACACCGCATTAAAAAACGAGAGAAAATAGGCGAAAATGACAGCTCTTTCGAAGTATGTAAAAAGATGATTTTCTCTCAAAATCTGGAGTTTTTCGGAAAGCAGAGGGCTCCAAGATGTTCAATTATTGTTTCCCATCAGCCATATTTTCAATTTTCAAAAGAAAAGTGGTGCATTCTTCTCATAGGGTTGACCTGGAGCGATTTGGGTTTGAATGGTATAGTCTATATGAGGAGAAAAATCGCAAAAATTGACGTTTTTGAGCACTCATTGTATGGCACCTGACGACGCCAAATAATTGAATAAACGATGGTTATTGCAGTGATTTTGTAGCAAATTTTATGCGCTTTAAGACTATGGAAACGGATTTGATATTGAATTTCTGGATCTGAATATATAAGGGAAAAACTGAGGAAAAGTCGATTTTTTTGGGCATTTTTGAGGGTAATTTTTCGGAATATGCGTAATTATTCCAAAGGAAAAAATATAGTAAATGAATCTGATTACACGGATTTGTAGCAAATTTAATGTTCTTTCAGATGCATTAATTAGATTTTTTTGTTCGATGGTTTTTGTACCGAAAAATTGGAAAAAATCGATCAAAGGTATGCAAATTGGCGAAAATTAAAAATGGCGTGTTTTAGCCCTCCCGCCCAAGATGTGGGGTTCTGACGGCGATTTTCCTTCGTTTTAACACCCATGGGATCGAGAAAAATAGGTTTCGTCAGGGGGACAGACAGGCTGTTGCACAGTGTAATTAGACGCTTCTTTTATTGTACAGTAAAATTGCAATTTATTGTGTGCGATCCATTGATTTGGAGGTGATTATTATACTTAAACAAGCTATAGTCGCTGCTGCAAGTCAAGGAGATTCAATACAGGCCCGAACAGACCCTAAAGTCTAGCGTTCGCGGTTCTCGAGTTGCCACGTTGAACCCGGCCCGGCTTTGCCGTTTTAGCACGACGATTGGCTCCTCAAAAACACCAAAAATGTTTGTCATTTTTCTTCATTTTATTGAGAGCAATGTATAAAAAAGTCAACGTCTCACCAAGAAAGTCACTGAAAAAAATCAATTGTTAAAGCAACAATTCAAAATTTTCTGATTTAACAAAAATTGAAAATTGCTAAATCAACCAGGGTTTTCTGTTAAGTTAACCGTTTATTTGTTGAGTTTACACAAATGGTTGTTAAATCAACCACATAATGGTGTTCTTTTAACAAAATAGACATGGTCAATTTAGCGAATTGGAATAGTTAAAAAAATACAGAACTTAACCCAATTAGTTGATCTAACAATTCAGCTTGTTATATATCAGCAAAATAAATTGCTGATTTTACTTACTAATTTGTTATTGCAGCATAAAAATTGTTATTTTTAATGTTTGATTTGCAGATTGGGCAAAGTTGTTAGTTGTTAAGCTAACAAAATGAATTGCTGATTTAGCATTTGAGTTGTTAATTTAACAAAATTATAGGTTAATTTAGCAAATCATTTTGTTCTGTACTTCTTTAACTATTTATTCTTTTTTTTTTAGTGAAAGAGAGAAAACAAAATAAAATAAAATGTGGGAAAAATAAGAAAAAACGGGGAAAAAATAAAATAAAGAAAGAAAATTAACATTTATTTTACAGATAAAAAGAAGGGAAGTAATGGCTTGAAATAGCAGTGATTAACCTTTAAACTACGCCTAAAGTAAGTGTTAATTACAAAAATTTGTCTTTTGTCCCTGGAATGAAGGAAATACACGATAAGTCCATCAACTTTTATTGGTAAATTTTGCGCAATTTTTGTTAGATGAAATTATTTAAAATATTTCCAGAGAAACCCCAAAATTTCAATTTTTTCCGCAGGAAGACCCCCTGTACCCCCTTTATTACTTAAAAGTGTTCCCCCAGAACCCTCATAGTGCACCTTTACTTGGAGGTTGTTTTGCAGCCACTCCACACCCCCCCCCCCCCTGGTTTATTTTCCTCATATTTTTTGCCTTAAATCCTTTGTAATAAATATAGTGGATACTGCTTTTATACGAAAGTGCAGGTGTTTTAGAGTGGCTATCTGAACACAAAATTCTAAAAAAGTGTCAATGGGGCAGTTGCAAGGGTCAGAGGGCCGATCATTTACTTCATCGTTAAACCGATCGATAAGACTGTCTATGAGTGATGCTATTGGTCGAAAATTGTAAAACTTGGCTGTTGCTATGGTAACCATCGTTAAGAGTCTCGTTTTATAAAGGCTACTCATGAGTAACCTTTAAGAAACGGACACTATAACGATGGTTACCATAGCAACAGCCAAGTTATACAATTTTCGACCAATAGCATCACTCATAGACAATCTTCTCGATCGGTTTAACGATGAAGTAAATGATCGGCCCTCTGAAATGTTATGTTTTTTACAAAGAAAATGAAAGTACTCGACGAGCTGAGAAATAAGATGCCTTTGGTTTCCAATCAAGTCACATTATTCCGGAGATGAGATTTTAACCCAAAATACATTGTTTTAAATGGAAATTCCGCGTAGTGACGTCACTCTAGCTACGCACACGATTTTTTTTCAACTTTACACGTGTATATCTCCAAAACCGGGACACTTTGAAAGAAAACCAAAGGCATGATTGTTCTCATATCATCAAGTACTATCATTTTCGTTAAGTATAAAAAACTGACAGTTTTAGACCCCTGCAGCTGCCCCATTTCTTTAACGTGCAAATACTTTCAAAAGAAACAGTTATATCGATTTCTGTGTCTAGATAGCCATTAGCCTCTCTCAAACACTTGCACTCTCCTTTAAAACAAATTTCAAATTAATTCGTTGCAATTTCTATTTTAAGGTTAAAAAATATGAGGCAAAAAAACCAACCCGTGTAAAATAACCATCAGGGATTTTGATCATGGCTGCCTGATTTAAATTTCAATTGCACGGCTCAAAATAGTCTCTATTAATATACAGCTAAATGCCTTTGTTTTTTTTTTTTTTTTTTTTTTTTTTTGATGTTTTATCTTGAATTTATTAACATTAGAAAATATAAGACAAATAAGTATAAAAAAACACAACTAATTGATTATCACATAAAGCAGACGTTTCGGTCGCAAACCGCAACCATCTTCAGTGCAAAATCAGTGCTTATTATCATTTCTTATAATTTTATACCTACATTAAAGTGCCATTTAATTATGTTTTTACGTCGTTAACATGAAGCTAGTAGATTCTGCATATAGGGACGTCAGTCTTGGCACGCAGGCTATTGGCCAATTCGCTCTATCACTCTGGCAACAAATGTCGATTGAATACATACCTACCGCTCGTTCTCTTTTCGTTGATCGTTTGAATTTCATCTCGCAGCTACTTAAGCAACGATGAGCATAAGCAAAAAGTATCTATAAAAGCACGGATGCTTCCGATGAATGGTGTAAATGCGAAATGTGGATGTGAATGCGCTCTGTTTTCCCGTTTTCTGTTCCTGCTTTGGGAATGCAAAAATCCCGACGCCCGGGGATAATTTGAAACAGATGCCCGGGACGACTAATGCGGAGTGCGAGAAAGCTGCAGGGCGGGAAAAGAATCGCTGGCCCAGAGGCGAGCGCAGGAATTATGTGCAAATAAGGTGGACTGTTATTCGACTATTGTGGCTGCCTGCTCAGGAGAAAGAGAGAGAGAGAGAGAGAGAGAGAGAGAGAGAGAGAGAGAGAGAGAGAGAGAGAGAGGGAGAGGGGGGAGGAGTTAGAGAGAGAGAGAGAGAGAGAGGGATTTGAGAGAGAGAGAAGAGAGAGAGAGAGAGAGAGAGAGAGAGAGGGAGGGAGAGAGAGAGAGAGAGAGTGAGAGAGAGATACAGAGAGATTGATAGAGAGAGGGTGAGGGTGGTGAAGGAAAATAAATAGAATGGAGTAAAAAAGTGCAGCCCATACCTCTCCTTCCTCCATAACAATCTGGGATCGTTAGTACTTGAATTTATATGCTCGCTCTCGTCAGTATATCGCACACCAGGTCAAAACACGGGGTTTTCCGGACATGGAAAATGGGTCTGTTGAAGATTTTGAAAATTTCATGAAATTTAAAATATTTTATAAAATGTTTCGTGAATTTGTTTTTTGTTTTCTGTTTTTCAATTTTTTTAAAAGTCTTGAAATATTGAAACTGACCTATTTAGACATGAATGAAAACAAGGCTAATTTGTTTTACTTACGTAAAACGAAGCATACAAATCACGTTTTAACCATCCAATACGGTTTGAAGCTCCTAAAATTACCGAAACGCAAGAGCTTTTGAGGTTAAACTTCACCCCGTTTGTTGGAAGTTAAGTTAAGTTGTTTGTGGAAGCAGGTATCCCCTTAAAATAAATTGAAAATCCTGCCTAATGGAAAGAAGGTATCTAGTTAAGTGTAGCAAGTAGTTATACGTCCTAAGTAATGTGTGAGTTTATTAATGGCAATACATTATTTCAGTGGTTTTGGCATGAAACAAGTAATCTAAAATGTCCAAAAAATGAAATATCTCAAATTCCAGAAATTTTCAGGCTTTTGAACTCAAGTCAGTCGCAACCAAATTTGCTACAGCGTTATATGGAGGGCAAAAAAAATAATAAATAAATAAATAAATAAATAAATAATACTTGAAAAAGATGTTGAGAGCATCAGAAAGTTCCAAAATTCACTAACAAACTCAATTATTTCGTTTAACTCAAAATTAAAAGATTAAAAGATTGAGGTCAAAATGTGCGAGTGGCAATAAGCGAGTCCCATTTTTTTTTGCTGCTCTCAATGCAGAGAAAAGTGATTTATCTTAGATGAAGCTACAATTAGATAAGACTATCCCAAACTCACTCGATCATTTGACCGCCATCTTTTAATTTTGATCAACGAATTACTTGAGTTTGTGAGTGAATTTTGGAACTTTCTGTTGCTTTCAACGTTCACGGAGAAAAATTTCTGATTGAAATTACGGAACGTATTATGAAATTGGGGTAAAAAGAAATTCCTTTTAAAATAATAAGAATTCTTATTTGATTCAACGAGAATTATCATTGGTCCAATTGAACGTTTTGATGATTCAGAAGAATCACAAGAAAGAATCGTTGTATCAATAAGAATTCTTATTATTTTAAAAGGAATTTCTTTTTACCCCATTATTAATAATACATTCCGTTATTTCAACCAGAAATTTTTCTCCGTGTTATTTTCAAGGAATTTCACAACGGATATCAACCCTTCATAACGACGTACTAAGAGTTAGCAACAGACCCATTGTCTCCGTTTTCCCCTTGCAAACTGCAAAGCATGTTAGTGATGATATTTTCTCGCAAAATTCATGTTCTTAGACTCATTTAAAGCTTTTGAAATGAATGATTTCACTCATTTAAGGTTAGTTTGCTTTTTATTAGTACTATGCCTTTCAAAAGAAAGTACCCTGGTCGAATTTCTTATTTTTGAATTTCCCCGTTGTTTCTAATAGAGGTTCCGATCGTTCATGACTTACTCTGAAAGTTGCATTCTGATAGTCTCTTTAAACACTTGAAAGCCGCAAAAGTCAAAGGTTGCAGGGATTTAAAAGAGTAAAGACTTTGATCGGGGAACTTTCTTTTGAAGGTGATAGTTCATAATTTTTATCCATAAAATTTTGTCCGTAAAATCTCATGTTTTAGTCTACTGTGAGCCGCATCGGCTGAAAGCAGTAACCGCTGCTCATTCACCAAATCTTATTCATTTTTTTTTTTTTTATTTTTTTTTTATTTTCTTTTTGAAATAGAGAAAAATTTACGCCGTCGCGTTTACTTTGAGCCGGTCAAAGTAAATAAAGCGCGGTCGTCGCGTTAGTTGCGGTGTATTTGTGAGCCCCCGCGAATTCCAGGAATCTGAGATCCTTATTTCAAAGAGGATTTTCGCGATCGCGAAAACGAATTGCCGCATCCTCTGTGCGGGACAAATTGAAGGTTCAAGTTTGTGAAAGTTTAGTTCACCTAGAGTCCCTATATGTAGAGAGTTAAGACAAGTGAAACCATGGGCGCCGCCATTGGATGCGATTTTGCACATTTGTTTACATTCTGAGGGCCGTTGTTGTGTTTAAGTCCACTCCAAAGATTACAGTGCTGCTGAGTTTCTAACGATGTAATATTCGTCTGCTTTTGTTGATCGACACCTATTTACGCTTTGAAAGATTCTTTTGGGGTTTATAGACATTCTTGAGGGTTTCAGGTCGTTTTGCCTACTAAAAATTGGTCTCCAGTCAAGAAGTCTAATGAATTACGTCTAATGACAAAAAGTCCAATTTATTAGGTCCACATACAATAAGTCTAATAATCACAGACGTCTACTTGACAAAACGGTCTACAGGCTTTTGGTCCTGGAAAATAGGTCTACGATGTGTTGTGTGTGCCTAGTTATCAAATATGGTTTTTAAAAAATTGGTCCACAAAATTTTGCGTATAAATTAGGAGTAGACCTGCAGTCATACGCATTGAATTGAGAAATATTGTTTTGCTGTGAAAACCCGTTTAAACAAGAATAGATCCATTGAGACGAGACAAATATCTGTTAATTTAGTACTTGGCGTAAGAAATGTAGAAAAAGTAACCAATGAAATTTTAAACGTAGACGTTATTTGTTCGTGGGCAAAAAAATAAAGTAGACCCATTCTGCAATTAGAACTTGCTTGTAAGCACCTAAACATAATGAGCCAATGGACGAAAACTCGGTACGAATAAAATGCTATCGGACAAAATAGTTGTGGACGACATAATTGTATAGACCTATTTTTAAGTAGACCAAAAAACAGTACACGTTATCGCCGTAGACCAAACGAACTCTAAGCTTCTTGAGGTATATATCATGATTAAGATTAACAGCTTCATCGAAAATTAACGCTTCATCCGTAAAAGACCGTTGGTAAACAACTGCGATTGTAAACAAAAGTGCAAAATCGCATCCAATCCAATGGTGGCATCCGTGTAGCCTAAAACTCATTGACCAATCAGAAGTTGACTTGCCTCTTTTCTTAACTCTCTACGTCATATGGGGACTCTAAGTTCACCCACCCGCCTGATTTTCCAGGAGACATACATGATCAATTCAAAACACCGCAATTTTTATCGCGGCATCAGACCAGGATGCATGCTCTTTGAAATCATGAGATAATATACCCAGAAAGGTATATCAATAGAGAGGCTGTTGCGTGTTAAAAGTCCTATCCCAAAATGTGACAGCATATGGACGATCGGATTCTGGTTTGCCTTAAATCAGAACTTGTTATCAATGCAGTGGAAATTGCTGTTTTAAACGAAACTGCAGTTTTTTAGAGTGGCTGTCAGGACATATGGAATTCTAGTACAACTGACCTATTAAGATAATTATTAGTGTATATTATGTATATTTATAGTGCACATCTTTCCAGAAGAAACAGTTATATTGATTCCTGTGTCCGTAGATAGCCACTCTCAAAAACGTACTTTTTCATTTAAAACTAATTTCAAGCAGATTAGTCATAATTTTCTTTTTAAGGTTAAAAAAACAAGGCAAACAAACCGAGTCTGCGTAAAATTTCCATAGGAGATTTCTATCATGACTGCCTCCTTGAAGTTTGAAAATCACGACCCATAAATCCTCTTTTTTTTATTGCTATATATCTTGCTGCAAGAGCCCTGTTGAATTGTTGTCTTTTTTTTGCCGAAATATCTCAACTTGATGAAAAACTGTCCCAACTTTTTCAGCCAGATGATTGCATTCATCATGGATAGTAAAACCCAAAATATCATGGCATACATCTGGGAATGGAGCTGTTGCAAACTTCTGTTACAGGCTTAATAATAGTTGATTCTGGGGTAATACCCTGTAAAATAACGATTAGCGCATTAAAAAATCACGAAATCCACTCCTAAACTCACAAAATGCTTTCAAATGCGAGGTCGTAATGGCGGCCGAGGCCGTGGTTTTCTTATGGCAATTGTATGCTTCTTCTTCTTCTTGTGTGGTGTTGCGAGAACACCTCGTGTAGATGGCGCTGATTGAAGATAGGGAACCCCAATGAAAACCGCGGCCCCGGCCGCCATTACGGTCTCGCGTGTAAAAGCATTTAGTGAGTTTAGTAGTGGATTTCGTGATTTTTTAGTGCGCTAATCGTTATTTTTACAGGGTATTACCCCATTAGCAACTACTAATAAGCCTGTAGCAAAAGTTTGCAACAGCTCCATTGGAAAAATGAAAATTACTAGACACAATAATTTATAAGAATAGCCAGCCTCAAACACTTGCACTTATACGTTTAAACCGATTTCAAGTAGATTTGCTACAACTTTCTTTTTAAGGTTAAAATCAATGAGGAAAACAAACCAAGCCGGTGTGAATTGTCCAGAAGAGCTTTCCATGATGGCTGCCGCCTTGAAGTTTCAAAATCACGTACCACAAATACTTTCTATCGCTTTAGCTTATCGCTCAAACGAATTCTCCGGGCTCCGATTATTTTCTATGGGTTTATATGCAGGGAACATCTATAAATCGCAATTCTCCCGGCGCAATTACCTCTCGAGCTCGTTAACATTCACAGCTTTTTTTTCTTATTATTGAATCGACCCCCACCCCCCGACGACAGCTCTGCGATTAATTAAAAACTTCTTGAATAATAGGTGGGATTTTAAATACACATACTCACTCACACATTTTTAGTTTGTTCGAAACTATTCGGTACGTCATGCCACTCAGCGTGTGAATGGACGTCACTGTAGGTTATACTGTGAACCAGTGTTGAGAGGGTGGGGTTAGTCCGATCGAAAACCCCCTCTCCTGCACTATGAATTCATCCTCCAATGAGCGTTTTTAAACATCACTCAATGTTCAATGAGCCTTTCACTAAACGATTCTCGCGCTTTAACTCCGTTAGATAGAAGCGTCTACTTAATTATAATGTCGATGAAAAGCGTGTTCTTTGCGCGTGCATTATATGAATAACTCTTTATACATACTTTCCTATGCGGAAAGAAATTGGAGGGGGGCTGATTCTTAGCATCGAATGATGAACGTATAGCGGCGCTATGCACTGAACTTGATCATCATGGTTGCCGGGTTTTAACCCTTTAAATCCGGCACTATTATCCTATTACACACCCTTCACACAATTTTTTTTTTTTACCATTCTCCATGTATAGAATGAAGTTTTCTCGTATAGTTTGATGTGCACAGTGCTTTTTTTTTTTTTTTTTTTTTTTTTTTTTTTTAAGAATACACTTAAAACCCTGTTAATTTGGTGGTACGAATTTGTACCGTCAGGATTCAAAGGATTAGCGAAAAATTCGCATCTCCTTTGTTTATTTTAATTTTTAAAGTCACTTCAGGGTTTAGTGTGTTTTTGGCCATTATAGAGTACTGTGCTGTTCAGGTGATTTCGAATCAAAGTTGGTGATCTTTCAATCCACAAGATGGCGCCATTAGTCGCTTTCCAAATGGGGCTATTGCACACTTTTGCTATAAGCTATTTAATAGTCGATCATGGCGTGAAACCCTCAAAAAATAACGATGGCGGCACTAAAAACTTCCAAAATCCACTCCTAAACTCAATAAACGCAGTTATTTGCGCGAGCGTAATGGTGGCCGAAGGCACTAACAATGGGAGATTCCCATCTAACAATTCTGAAACTCCATCAAGAAGTGACCAATAAGAGACTACTTTCATTTGACACCGGTGTCACTAGGTGTTGCGGCACCATTCATCGGATGTGGATCATCACTCTGATGACTATTTACTCTGTGAATCATCCTTGTCAACATAGAAAGAGTGACGAAATTAAGATAGGAATCTCCCATTGTTAGTGCCTTCGGCCACCATTACGCTCGCGCGAATAACTGCGTTTATTGAGTTTAGGAGTGGATTTTGGAAGTTTTTAGTGCCGCCATCGTTATTTCTTGAGGATTTTACGCCATAATCGACTATTAAATCGCTTTATAGCAAAAGTGTGCAATAGCCCCATTGTTGACTGAAGCCGTAATTTGTTTTGGCATCAGTGATTCCGATGTTTTTTTTGTAATATTTTTTTTTTTTTTTTTTTTTTTTTTTTTTGCAACTTGCGTTGCAATATAGTGCGTTTTAACCTGACTTCCCATCGGACTCCTTATCCCGAACAGAGTATAATGATGCTTTCTAGATTCTTCTTCTTTTTGTTTTTTTGAAATTTTAACTTTTAAGCTAGTTACGGAAACTTTTAAGTTAGTTTTAAAAGGGGGGTCTGGGGGTCTCCCCAAGATTAAAACAGTGTGAGTAATTATTCGTGGGGTACTCTCTTCGGGGACTTTTTCTTCGCAGCGCTGGATTTGGCAACAGCGGTGGCGATGCATCACCAATGACTTTGATTCCTTCGCGTCCCGCGTCAGCGATTCAGGGACAGAATCGGATCGCGGCGAATTTGTAGCCGTCAGAGAGATGCCTTTGATTAGATCTCATCCTTTCAGCACCCTTGCCGCTGTCCTCCCCCTCCCACCCCTCCATTGCCCCTCGATCCCGTCTCTGGAAGTGCGCCCCCTTGCCTGAGAGCCCTTTTTCGCAAAGTTTACTTTAAATACTCTTGACAGAGTGTTTCTTTTTTCTTTTTTTTTTTTGGAGCTCCTCTCCTCACGCTCTCGAGCAAAAAGGGGTCCGGGAGCTTAAAGTGACTCGGGAGCTTTGAATTTCAATCGTGGAAGAACGGCGCGCAGATTTAAATATTGAACGATCGCATAGAGAAAAGGGAGCAGATTTGGCGCTGAAGAGAAAATTTGCCAAGGCAAAAACAAACAACGTGAAGCTACGGTAGCCTCAGAGGCGCCTAAACTCTACGAGTCTACAGGGTGTATCAAAATATACTGTTACTTAGTACAGCTATATATACAGTATCCTATCAATCGCCGTGTGGGACCTATGCTGGATCCAAACAAACTCTGCGGGCCCGAACTTTGAAACCATTGGATAAGACTGGTAAACTGGGTAAATTAAAGGCTGCTATTAGTCCCTTTAACGAGTTTATCAAAAAGAAGAGCTCTTTAACCAAGTATCCCTCCGCTATTATTATTATTATTATCATTATATATATAAAGCTGACGGCCCTCCAAAATGTTTTTTCTATTTCCCGAAAATTGGCCGAAGCGATTTCCCTCAAATTTGGCATGATGATTCCCTATGGTATTTCGAGAAGATTTGTGAAATTTCTGTCGAAAAAGTCGTCTCGGAGCGCCGTAAATTGAATTTTAAAATTATAGAGGGGAACTGATTCTGTCGCTTGCCTTCCCTCCTCCGCGCCGCGCCGTGTGGCGCTGGACGGCTGGACTCTCTTATATCTGTCCCTTCTCCTGCCTGCTCTACGCTCGGCTGAATTTCATCGAGCAATGCAGTGTGAGTGGTGGAGGGAGGAGTTGGTTTCCTCGCGAATTTCTTGAGCGCTTGGTCTTTCAAATTTTCAGTTTTCGTTGCCCGTCTTAATCCTTTCAATCCTGAAAACACTTTTTGTTCAGGGACGGAGTTTTGGCCATCATAGCTGACGTAAATCTTGCAGTTTTTGACATTTTTCGGCGTTTTATGCAACAAAATTATCGTCAAAACATCCTCTTTTCACCCAAATAATTACTGTAATCATCGTCTCAGTGGGTTTAGAACCCAGAGTCGTCTGACGCATAAAACTGCTTCCGTCAGAAAATTTACATTTCTCAGAAACCTATCGTAGAGTCAGTTTTGAATATTTTTGACATCAGAAATGAAAAGAGCTGCACAAAAACCCCCTACGTCAGATTTTCATTCAAATTCGTCGATTATTAACAGAGATATGAATTATTTCTGTCAAACGGTAGTCTGTGGCCCAGTGTGCCATGCTCGGATTAGGAATTCATCGGAGGAACATAAGTGTGGGTACATGGTGTTGCTTCATAAAACTCTTCCGTAATCACTTATATAAATTACGGCATGAAATATAGTAAGATTTTCTTCCAGAAAACTTGCGTATAAGTATTAAGTAAAGCAACTTGCAACGAGCGCAAAGATAAATTCTCAATCCCCCCTCCATTCTTTTCAAATTAAAGCAAGGATATACATGGATAATGTGATAAACCCCTTTGTATCGTTTTTCAACGAACGGTTCTAACATGGAAAATGAGAGAGACAAAATATCTAGTACCGCAATGATAAATTCTTGATCTCTCTCTTCTCTCCACTGAAACACGTACTTCGACCTTCAAAAGAAAGTCCTTTCCACTGGAACACGTACTATGAGCATCAAAAGAAAGTCCTCTCCTCTGAAACACGTACTATGACCACCAAAAGAAAGTCTTCTCCACTGAAACATGTATACTATGACTTTCAGTCCTCTCCACTGAAACACGTACTTTGACCTTCAAAAGAAAATCCTCTCCACTGAAACAAGTACTATGATCTTCAAAAGAAAGTCCTCTCCACTGAAACACGTTCTGTGACCTTCAAAAGAAAGTCCTCTCCACTGAAACACGTACTATGACCTTCAAAAGAAAGTCCTCTCATCAAAATCGTTCTTGATAGAATTGTACTTTATTTTTTAAAGAGTTTTAGATTTTTTAAGGCATAATTCTACTAAGGGGACCTTACGGTGTCGCCGCCTCCGATTTTAATCAAACTTGCTTGAGTGACTGTTCATGACAAAATATTAGCCCCCGTTTTTTTCACTTTTTGTAAATAGGCCGTAGTTTCGGCGCAAAATTTTTCAAAGTTTTGGCCAAATTACGACGAAATCGTCGCCGAGACGACGTGCAGCGTCAAGTTGGGCAATTTCGGTCGTTTTACCTCCCAAGGTGGCGCGGTCCATAGCGTCTTTGACCATCAGACTAGTGATCGCCAGTTCAGACCCAATGGATGCTATCATTTTTTTAACTTTTTGAAACACGTTTTATTGATGCACTAACTTCCACTTCTATTAATCGCTGTTTAATCGAAGCTCCAGCTTACTGCACCTCACTTATAACTCCCAAGGTTGCGGAAGGGTTGGTGTGTGTTTTATAAAGTTAATGATTTTGATCGCTAGCACAGGATTTGAACCGACGACCTCCAGCTGGACGATTAGAGACGCTACAGACCGTGCCACTACGGCAGATGAGCAGTGTGACCGAAATTGTCCTATTTGACGCTGCACGCTGTCTCGGCGACGATTTCGTCATTTTTCCGAGGCTTTGAAAATATTTTGTGACAAAACTAAGGCCTATTCACAAAAGTTGAAAAACACGGGCCTAATATTTTGTCATGTACCATCCCTGAAAGTTTGATCAAAATCGAAGGCGGCGTCACCGTAAGGGACCTTGTAAGTGGTAATTCTGTGAAACCTGAAATATACCTGAAAACTGCAAAATTGTTTAATTAACTCGACTGAATTTTGAAAGAATGAAAATTGCTACCAGGACATTTTCTTTTGAAAGTCATAGTACACTATAGACAATTAAAGGTAGACAAGGAGACGGAAATCCGTCTTTCTGTCCTCTCTCTTCGTAATCATTCAAACGGGAATTGAGAGAAAACTTATTCCGAGTATAGTACAGCTTGTGAGTGCGGTATCAAAGTAAATACAGGGGAACTGTCGACTCTTCTTATATCAATTCACTAATAGTATGTGTTACTTTAAGCGCGATTTTCTCGAGATCGGTATGATACGTTCACCACTCTCGGAAAAACTGGCGACTTAAGGCCCATTTAATAATCCGTTTTTATAAGATTTTGCAAATGATAACATCGGTCGCAAGGGTATTTAGAAAGAAAAAAAATTCGCACAGTAATCGAGTGTGGGAAATAGAAAATCCGCTTACGGCGAGTATAAAGGTTTATTGAAGTAAGTATAAATTTTCTCGGAAATTATATGTGAACGTAGAAATGTTGAAATAGGCGATGTATATAATTTTTGTACAGAACAGTGTGATCCAAAAAGATCGCTTGCTTATTCAGCGTTCGTGCCCGGGGTAGATGAGGAAATGAGAAGTGAAAAGTATGCCATTGAAGATTTCTTAATGGACACACTGTACATCTATGCTCAGACATCGAAAATGTATTGAAAAGAAAAAAGGGTTGTGCGAACTCAGGGAATTAACGACCAGCTGACACTTCAAAGCTTACAGGGCTAAAGCCTCCTCGAACACTCTATGTGCTGCCCGCATTTTGACCGAAAGTTTATAACATCGAGACGTTGAATTCGCGCGCTTATTATTGCACAGTCTTTGCATTTTGAGGTGTTTCCCTCGAAGAGAGGCTAACGGAACATTACGGTTGTTCCTCCTAAGAAAAACCTTTTACACAACAATGGTCTCTAAAGAAAAAAGCAGACGCATTATATTTTATGGTCTTTCTTTCCAAAGGTGGCATGTATACACTATACACAATATACAGTTTTCAGGTCAGTAGGTCTATAGTAATATGGACTACGGACAAAATGTCTACTTTTTTTTTTGGTCCTCTGGCAAAATGTTTACTCAAGTATGTCTACCTTGAAAAATGACCACATTCTATAGACGTCTAAAAAGTTTTCGTCCAAAAATGATTGTTTTACTTGTGTGATATTTTATGAATTATGTCGGTATGAAAAGATACTATAAGGTACGTGGAATCTATTGGTGCAATAAAATTTGAGAAAAATACAAAACTGGTTGTTTACTTGCATGAACTTGCAGTCGAAAATTTGGATCTGATTTCTTATGGGTCTTTACAAGAGTAAGCGAGATAGAGCATTTGTTTGGATCCAATAGGGCTCTTGCAAATGTTTGTCATTTCCTCTACCGAAACACAGAGATGTGTCTGAATTTAGATAGGAAATCTCCCATGATACCTGCTCACCGCCACTAAGCCCGATTCTGAGAGTAAATTTTGTGATTTTTAGTGTCCCCATCGTCATTTTTACGGGTTTTTATGCAAGGTTCAATTCTTCAATCATGTCATGTACAAAATATTTGCAAGAGCCCCGTTTTGATCGTGAAGTCATCTCTATAAACAGGTCTATCATATCAAGTTCCGGCAACGCTGCGCTTGAAAAATTCAGACTGTGAAATGAGGATGCTCATAGTCAGGGCTGCCGTTTTGCGTATAATCAATGATATTTTTCTATTCACCGATGATTCCACCGGTTGAGAAAAGATTACACAGTTCAGTTCAGTGTATGACTGTAATGCACGAAAATACTCTGATCTGTAATCTTTCCTTAATCGGTGCAAACTCCGTTGATTAATTAAAATACCCGCAAGTTTTCTAAAGTCATCGACGACTCCACCGGTTGAGAAAAGGTTACAGATGCGAGTATTTTAGTTCATTGTAGTCATACACTGAACTGAACTGTGTAATATTTTCTCAACCGGTGGAATCATCGGTGAATGGAAAAATAGCATTGATTATACGCAAAACGGCAGCCCTGCTCATAGTAGGTACATGTTCATTCTATATTGCCGCGTGTTTGTTATTGAAATGTTCGGGGGCGATGCGACGAGACGGCAGGAGTCGAAAACATTTTTATTGGCTTCTGGACACAATTTAATTCAGGAGGGATTCAACAAGCCTCCCAAACCGGGTACCGCCTGTTTGCCCCTCCCCCATCTCCCCACTCGTCCCTTCGCGGCATCCTTTTGTGGGAATCCGAATTGATTACCCTTCGGTTCTCCTGTCCGCGCGGCGCGGCGGTTTCGATGCATCCTTTGCATAACTCGAATTCCTAAATTAATAAGCCGCGCCATGACGAATAACGAATCTTGAAAATTGACTCTTGTAAAAGCGAGTGAGTGGCTTGTGCGGAGCGATACTTTCTATACTAACAACAATCAGCAACTATAGATAAATTAGTCGTTGTTTTGGAAGCGCACTTCTCTGCAATTGGATGATAAACAAACTTTTGTTTTAGTTGCAAACTTTTGCTCGGTCGGTACCCCGATCCCCGGACCTTTGCCCTAAAACTTTTGATCTACTAACAGATAACCCACTAGTTTTTTTTACAAAGTTGCCCTAATGATTTTCACTTAAAACGCATTTTACCTCAAACACCTTTTTACCTAAAATCTTTAAGGCAAAAAGCCTCAAAAATCCATTTTCAGCAGGGAAGGAGAGCCGCAGTTACCTTTTCACAGTAGAGGGTCTAATTGTATCCTACTGCCCTTAAACAATAATGAAGTCAGTCCTCGTCACAAATCTTGACATGATTTTTTTACCTTTTATATATTTGACGAATTCCGCCATTGTAAAAAAGTGAACAAAAAACCAAAAGGAACAAAACCTGGGCACACAATAATTTTGATAATAACAGAGCAATGAATAATTTTGACAGGAACGAGATTTCGTCGGAAAAAAAAATTCATTTCTAGGTATGAGAAAATTATTTACAGTTTCCACTGTTTCCTCCTCTCCATTGCAATAATTTCATCATGAGAAGGAAGCGTACACGCCAGCTGAAATTTTAGGCAAAGAATGATCGGAGAAGATCTCCAAAAACGAAACATTCAAATGTTTGAAAGTGCTGTTGATGCTTAAACGCTGTGGTTCCGTCTACGTAATTGTATGTCGGATGATAACACTGTGTGTCGAGTGTAGCGCGGATTGTTTGAAGTGGAAGACATTCCCTGAGTTAGTGGGTGGATTTTGAAAGTTTTTAATTTGCGCACACACATCGATAATTCAGCCTTGTTCTCATGTACCCTTTTGTTATTATTGCGGTTTTTTCCCCGCTGCGATTTTAATAACCATCGAGACTTGTAATTATGTGATTCCGTCAACTCCCGATTCCGTTCGATTTCCAAAATCGTCCATATTTCCTCTACGACGGAGCTGTAGGTATTACTGGAAGGGGGAGGGGGGTCGTTATTTAGTAGGCTTATGTTCACATTCAATTAGGAACCTACCTACGTCCTACAGCCACCTTTATATAGACAAATTGGGTTAAATATAATTATTTTTTTTTTTTTTTTTTTTTTTTTTTTTTTGGTTTATTGTCAGAAGACACCGGAGAGATAAAGCATCCATGCTCATAGCAACCAGATTTCCACTGTAATCTTTGTCGTGGACCCATTTTTAAGGAGTTCGAGTGAGGGGGGGGGGGGTTTGAGTGATAAACATAGCAAAGAACAGAGAGCAGGAAAGAAATCAAATTAAAGGTGGATATATAAGGATAGAATATTTCCCCAGCCCTACAGCTGGATGGCGCAACTCTTAAACTCTCGCGTTTCCCACCTCGTACCCCTCGCCTCGCCTCGGATTCACCGATTCACCAGATTGACGGATTTTTTTTTTTTTTTTTTTCGCATGCAAATGCCGGCAGCGTACGGTCGGGTTGGGAGCAGGTAGATCGGCGGGGTGGACCGCGGGCTGCCGCGCGCCAAGAGATGAGGGGGTGGGCTTGGGGGTATGGGTGGGGGTGTGAGGGAGGGGGCGTGAGGGAGGGGGAGGAGTCCCGTGCGAAATGATAATTGTCATGCAAAATAGGGAAAGAGGGAAGCTACCTATATCGGATGGTTGCAAGCGGTTAGATGTTATCTTTTATAACCGCCCGATTTTGCCTCACACAGAGACATGCGCCGAGCGAGGGCCGCGGATGGCTCGCGAGCAGCGCACCGTGTGGTATCCAGTCGTAAAAGCTGTCCAAATATATCAAGACACCGGAAAACTTAACGGAATGTAAAATATAATAAATAAATAAATAAATAGATTTAATCAGAAGTGGCTCGTGCACTTTGACAACAATGTTTTCTCCATTTGATTTTACGTGAAACAATCGATTCGACAGTAAAGAAACCAGGGCTGCCGTTTTGCGTATAATCAATGCTATTTTTCAATTCACCGATGATTTCACCGGTTGAGAAAAGATTACACAGTTCAGACCAGTGCATGATTGTAATAAACTAAAATACTCGCATCTGTAATCTTTTCTCAAACGGTGGAGTCGTCGATGATTTTAAAAAACTTGCGGATATTTTAATTAATCAACGGAGTTTCCACCGATTAAGGAAAGATTACGCATCAGAGTATTTTCGTACATTACAGTCATACACTGAACTGAACTGTATAATATTTTCTCAACCGGTGGAGTCATCTATGAATAGAAAAATAGCATTGATTATACGCAAAACGGCAGCCCTGAAAGAAACGCTTCACCAATAATCGATTGTTTCTTATAGATCCAAAAGAAGAAAGACTTTGTTGCCAAATCGAACGGCTCGTTTGAAGAACAACAGCACCTGCAAACATGCCTTAGAAAGATACCCTGAAAGTATTTTTAAGATGAAATACTCAAAAATAAAGCCTGGAATGATGAAATACGAAAGTTCTCATGGGCCTCGATCAGTATGAGTCAGGCAAATAGAAATAGCATCACTCTCACACACTTTCTCTCACTATTCACTAAGCTTATCCCTTAACAGACCAGGTTTGATCAAAAGAACGCCACTCTTCCGTTAATATAGGGAGGGTAGTTAACTGTTCATACTCGAGAGAGTTGGAATTGCATATAGGATGAATTGAAGGCGCCCAAACGAAACCTTATCTCCTAAGTGTCTACATCCAGAATCGCGTTTATTCTGAATCATGATACTGGAGCAATGTGAAATATAGACTATAGAGGAGAAAGACGAATAAACTAGGGCTCGGCCCATATAAGGTTAAGGCGAAAGCAATTTCATTATTTACGGCTTTAACTCTTAACAAATTTTGCTAGTTTTGTGCTAAAACAATCCACAAAAAATTTTGCTGGTGCTGATGTTCTTGGATTTTGCGTTTCTCCTTTGTTTTCAATCTGAAACGTCAAAAACATGATTTTTCATAAATGCGACTAGTGGCGCTATCCATCGGATTGCAATCTAGAAAAGCTTTGCCTGAAATCACATTAAATCCCCTGAGGCAAAAGTATACATCAGCAGCTCTATCAGTGTAATATGACAAGTAACCGTTTTCTGTCAGTGATGGGCAAAAATCGTCTATGGGCAAAATAACCATGAACAATAATCAACTAAAATTATTCCTATTGTTTTCATAATATTCATATGAGTAGGGATATTACGTAATTTTTTAAATAAAAATTACGTATTTTCAGTAGTCGCAATCTCTCTCAAAACTTTTAAGTAAAATTTACGTTTGTTTATCATTTAGAAAACTTAATGATACCTTAGAAATTGCATAACGACTTATTAAGTTCAACTGAATGAGATAAGAAATTCACGAATCATTTTGACTAACTTTTTCATGCGAATAAGGATGCACTAAAATTCCTAATCAAATTATTTAGATCCTCACGAACATTGTAACGCGGACGATTGGCATAATTTGTTCTTACATATTGGAGAAGTAACAATTTCGTAAGTATTCGCTGTAAAGTTTCAAGTGAATTATACTATTTCAATTTATTTTCACCTTCCTTTAATGGAACAATCATTAAAAAAGTTTGTATTCTTCACTGAATACTACTTGTAATACCAGTCATTCATCTTAAAACAGATTAACAGATGAATGCGCTGGTAGTGTCAAAACTTTGATTCACTAACAGAAACGTGAACAGTGTGCAAATAATTTTAGTTACTTATTCGTGGTTATTCACAAAATGATTTTAGCCCATCACTGTAACCCTGTTTCTTTCCTTGGAGTCTTCATTTTATGTCCCTTAAAATCGTTAATTTCGTTCCACGCAGCGGTGGGTGCTCCCCACTGAAGCTACAATGTTAAATGACTGCCCCCTCCGCATCAATTCGTATACGTTTCGCAAGCAGTGCCCTGTGCCAGGCAAAGCTCTGCGCCGCCTTCATAGCGTGCGGTAGGTTAAAAATCGTGCGAGAATGCGCGGCGGGTTGCAGGAGATGCAAACGGAAGGGGCCGAACGCGCGAAACACAGAACGTGCATCACTGCCGCTTGCCGACTGTCGTCCATTTTAGAGTCGAAAGGCTTGTCCCCGTGTCCCTGTCCCTTGTCCCCCCCTCGCTCTTCACTTCGTCCTAGACCGCGCAACACCACACACGACAAGATGCGTGAATCTAATTACTGCTTTCGGATCGTCCTGCGAAATTCACTCGATCATTCTCATCCAGATAACCAGATACCAGATACCAGATGGGCCTCGGAGAAGCAGGAGAAATGCCACAAAAGCATTAATTGACTCGCCTCGTCTGAGACCACTGTTGTCGGGTCGACGAATTTACAAATATTCTTAGATTTTGTCCGAAAAAAATTTGAAAAGATAATCCGTACGATCTGCAGAGTCGGGCAAAGGGGGTTGGTAATCGATTACACGATTACCGAGTAATTGTAATGGGTAATCGTAATCGTAATCGTCGTTTTTTCGGAGGGTAATTTTGTATGGTAATTAGGGCTGATTTTTTACAAGCTTCATCCTATTAGTTGCAGAAGAATTAGATCTAATCGAAAAGACCCTAAACTTAATTATTTATTTGTCAAGAATACGTTTAATTACCATCCAAAGGTTTGACGATGTCCCCGATGACCCAGTAATCGTGTAATCGATTATACTCCTATTTGCCCAACGCTGACGGTCTGTATAGAATACCCCACGAACACTTTCTCACATCAAACTTAATCTGGGGGGGCCTGTCCCCATATATTTTCTGAGGAAACCTCCAGACCCCCCTTTAAAATTCTAGGGGAGATCCCCTATAATATTTCGGGGAGACCGCCATACCCCACTAAAGGAGTTAATTGTACAGTAGGCTGGTTGCAGAATGTTTTTGCGAATTTTATAATCAAAACGCAAACAGATATATTTTAAATGTTCCAATTTTTTCCTATGTTTACCAATTTTACCCCATTGATTTTAATGGGGACCTTTTATCCTCCATAACTTGCTTGAAATTTAAAATTTCGAAAAAACAACAAAAAAAAATCCCTCTGACGAATGTTAAAAGCGCAACTTCTATGCAAAATTTGCATGTATGTGTGGACCATTGGTTCAAAAGTTATGCCAGGATACAGACAGACAGATAGACAGACAGATAGAAAGACAGATAGACAGACAGACAATATTACGCCAGATAGACAAACAGGGATTTTATCACCCAAATAACTTGCTGAAATTTTAAAACGACAGAAACAACAGACAAAAAACCCGACGAAGAAAAGCGCAACTGATAGCAGACAGCAGATGACAGACGACCAGGTTCAGACATTTAAATGCGGGAAAACAGACAGACAGATAGACAGACAGATAGAAAGACAGATAGACAGACAGACAGATAGGCAGACAGACAGATAGACAGACAGACAGATAGACAGACAGACATCTGCGCCATCGCAATACTCTCTCAAATTTTAGCTTTGTCAGAGTGAGAAAGAAAAAAAATAGAGTATAATTGTTTTTTTTTTTTTAAAGAAACTACAGGTAAAAAATACTATAAATAGAGATAAAATACTAGTCAAGATTTGATAAAATACAAACAATTATAATTTGACTCACTTGCATGGAACGAATAAATGAATGGAAGCGTCTCCGGGGCATGGCCTCCCTTCTTCAGTAAGATGAAACAGCTTGGCATCTGGTAGGCAAGTTGCCTAATTTTATAGTAATAATATCGCCAATAATGACGTCAATCTTATTCGCATCGCATTGCACTGAAATTATTTGTTTTTTATTGAAACAATCAACAACAGCTAGAAGTGGAGTTTCGTGGAGTCAGAATTTTGCATTAGTGAAATTGTAATTGTGGTTAAGAAGAAATTTGAAATTCTAAAAATTTAGCTGTTCTCCCTTTCTTTTTAGTCCTGCATCTTCAAATATTTCTAAGTACACTTATTTCTCTTAGATTTTGTTTAATCTTTTTTTTTTATAACCCAGTTCAACCCTTTCCTGACCAGCCATTTCAAGTTTTGGAGAAGTTGTAATCAATTTTGATAAATTGATTATTTAGGTAAAAATCGGTTTTCTTTTTCGTTTTTTCAAACATAGTGGTACAGATGTTGGTATAAATAAAAAAAAAAAAAAAAAAGTAAAAAAATAAAAAAAATGGAAGCCACGTTAAATTGATTGCATTTTCTCGATTCTAAATAAAGTATACTGATTAATTTTTTGTATCCAATCAATGTCTATGAACTGAGTTGCAAATATATCGACGATTACTATGCTACGATAATGAAAATGCCGAAGATAACATGCAACAGAAAACAAAACACAGATTAATGCACCCCGAAAATATACAGATCTTAAACTGCACACACCGAATAAACTATTTCATCAAACGGGTTTAACAATCTATTGATCATGAGTATGTCCGAACAAAATTGCATGCATTCCAGCGTTAATAATCTAGATTGTGGCAACACCGTTGAGACTAGCCGCAGAGGAAGTGCGGGGACAATTTAGTAGCCGCATGGAGATAAATGATTCACATGCTAAGTTGCAGACAACACATGTTAATGATGTTAATTACAAAATACCATCTTACTTACAATCTTAGGAGGAGTAGGGTGGAGGAGAGAGATTGCTGCGTATACAGTCATACACTATACAGGGTGTCCGAGGGTTAAAGCGACAAACTTCTAGCTTCGATTTCTATAGCTGAGGTTCCCAGATGATATGTCCACATCCTTTTTGTCCAAAACTTTTTCGTCCAAAATTTTATTTGTCCAGTTATATTTTCGTCCAAACTTTCGAATGTCCCAGGAACTACAATGTCCGCAAATAAATAGTCTATGTCCAAAAAAATGTCCAAAGGTTCATATTTAATGAACAAATGTATTCCAGTACAATTTTTGTATTAATGCTTGTCTTCTATAGAAAGCTTAAAATAAATCTTCCTGTGAAATTCATCAGATGATTTGAGAATTGTACCTACCTCCATTAACCTACTTGTTGATCGAACTTATTGACAAAACGTCGCCAGGGTTATTATGAGTCAATTAAAAAAAAAAAAAAAACAAAAAACAACAAAAAAAAAAACAAAAAACAAAACGATACATTTGCATACTGATCGCTTGCAAAATTTATTTGCCCCCTAGACTCTCAAAATTTTTGAACTTCAATTTATGGACTTATAATCTCTAGACATTTTAATATGGTCCTTTTCTTATGAAGGGCGTTTCATCTTAGGACCCTAACTTTTTGGATTTTAATGTTTTGGACTTTCATTTTTGGACTTAGAAGTTTGGGATATAAAAATTTGGACATATCATCTGTGTATCATAGCTGAAACCAGGACTTTTTTTTCCAATGAATGTACTTGTACAGAAAGTACGAGGGGGTGCACACCCCCCCCCCCCCCCCCAGATTAAGTTTGATGCGAGAAAGTGTTCGCGGGGTATTCCCTCCAGTTTATTTTCTATTTTTTTTTTTTTTTTTTTTTTTTTTTTTTTTTTTTTTTCTAGGAGCATACGCGAAAGTGAGATAATGTTGAAAAGGATTCAAATCGCACTTAAGATGAACTTAACCCCCGATTTCTCTCTTCTCCTCTGATTGTTATATTTTTCTCCGAGACCGAGGATATAATTCCATATTCCACGATTCATTTTTTCTTCCTGTGAAGAGTGCAAGAGCCTCTCCAATCTCCATCCTCCTTCAGGAATAATGTCCTCGCTTTGCGCCCGTTGTTGAGATTCCAGAATACGCGCTCGGATAGGACAGAGGAGGCGAGCAGACGTCACCCACCATGGCGCGTCGCGTCGCGGCCGCGGCGAGCCTCATCATCCCCTGAGCACCTGCATGACGCGCGCGCTCGGAGCCCGATGCGAGGAGCGCAAGCGAGTGCAGCCAGAGAAGGAACTCAATCTGCGCCTCGCTCTAGAGTCTTGGAGGCTCGCGCGCGCATTTGCCTCATCAAAATCTCGAGAGCGCACGGGAGGTTTTGAAAAACGTGAAAATGCGACAAAAGTCCGCAATCCTGCGAAAAGTCTATTTCACAGATTGTTGGGGGGGGGGGGGCTAATTAGTCTGCAGTCCTCGTAACTCGATTTCAGCCAATTTTCACCCCGAAGGCGCGGCGAGCGGCGTGAGAGAGAGGGAGAGAGAGAGGGAAAGTAAGAGAGAAAGGGAAAGAGAGAGAAAGAGAGAGAGAGAGAGAGAGAGAGAGAGAGAGAGAGAGAGAGAGAGAGAGAGAGAAGAGAGAGAAGGAGAGAAAGGAGAGAGAGAAGGGAGAAAGAGAGATAGAAAGGGAAAGAGAGAGAGAGAGTGAAGGGGGAGAGAGGAAGGGAGAAGGAAAGAGTCGCTTGTTTTTGCCCCCTTCTTTTTCCTTTTGACACGCTAACAAAAATTTGCCTTTTCCACTTGAGATATTTTCTCTCCGTTTCCTCCCGCGCTTTTGCGTCTATATCTGTTCTCTCGACGCGTCGCGAGCTGTCTTCTGCTCTCTCATTCGTGAGCCGTAGACATGGTTTGAATTTTAATTCTCGTCCGGAAGCTGCCCGCTAAGATTTGGATCGGGTTTTTTTTTTTTTTTTTTTAAAGTTTCGTGGCCCGCGGAGATAAATACAGTCCCTGGTCATGCTATGCTTTCGGTGTTATGAAAGTGGGGGGGGGGGATTAAAATACCGTTTTGTGAAATGTGGATACTATATAATATAGGTAGATTTGTGACAAAGAGGGTAGACAACCTCTGAACGAGTTGCAAGGGGTCTCTACATCTGCGAATTTAAAAGCGCAAATAAACGGATCGAGCCAAAGAGCTGCCTTGAAGTCGAATGATCGAGTCCGATGTATCGACCACAAATTCCATTGGCTCAAGAATTCAATTCGCGTTTTTAAAGTCGCAGGTATAGAGACCTGTTTAGGCTCTACAGGCAACGCCACTCGCCGCTGTCTTTTAATGCGATCTGTACATTTGTGTACATTCTCACCGGAGCGGAAGTCTAAAGCTGTGTTTCATAGATGAAATAAGCATTTGTCAATAATGCTGATAACTTTAATCACTCTGCATCTCAAGAGTGTTTAATAATGCCCGAAATAATCCGTCCAAAAAAGTTAGTCGATATGAATCAGCATCGACAATGAAACATTGTACACGGTTTTAGAAACTCTAGCTATGCTCTCTCGCTTTGAGTTGACCAACATTGAAAAAAAAACTTCGAAATATTCTGACGTCTCACGCTACTCTGAAATCATTCCTGAAATTTGGGTCTGATTGGCACACTTCCTTTGGCTCCTTGGTGGACCCCTTTCCTTGCAGAGATCATCTTCCTCCATGAAAAAAAATTGTGGTTTTTTACTGTTTCTAAAAAATTTTTCCGAATGAACATTGAACATAACCCCTTTTCTACTTTAGATTAGACTTCTCACATTTGCTCTAGTGAGCTGTCTCCTCCTTAAGTTTTCGGCTCGATTAAGAGCTGAGCATCGGCGAAGAATTTCGCTATGCACTGGGTGTTTCTTTAAAAAAACAAGGGAACGCGTTTACTTTTGACAGTTTTTCTTGCGCGAAGTAAAGTTCTGTTGCATGAATGAGAATCGCTGTAACAACAGGGAATATTTTACTTGTAGCAGCAGATATTTTCCTTGAATGGGTCTGTTGCACACTTCGGCTACAGCGTTTTAAAGTATCAATTCCTATGTAAAAAGCCGAGAAAATAACAATGGCAGCATCAGAAAACACTAAAATTCAGTACTAAACTCACTTATTGCGAAAAACACTGGACACTATTCACCCCTGTATCTTTCCACCACGTGCACGATATTTCGCGAAATTAGCGCGGCATATTCAAATAATCACGGCCGACTCGACTGTTATCACAGCAGCGGCGTCGCTGGGGGGGGGGGGGGGGGGGGCGGGGGGCCCAGGGCCCCGGGTGCCACCATCCTTGGGGTGACACCCGACGGAGTGAAAGAAAAAGAAAAGAGAAGAAAAAGAGAAAGAAAAAGGAAAAAAGGGGAAAAAAAGGAAAAAGGAAAAAAAGGAAAAAAGGAAAAAAGGAAAAAAAGGAGAAAGGAGAAAAGAGGAAAAAAAGAGGGAAAAAAGAGAAGAAAATAAATAAGGGAAGGAAAAAGAGGAAGAAAACGAAAGGAATAGGAAAAAATAAAGGTAGTTGAAGGTAAGGGGGTGCGTGGAAGGAAGAAAGGACAGTTTGCCACGGGTTCCACTGACTTAAGGTAAGGGCATATGGTGGGGAGCCTGGGCCTGGGGGTGACACCCAACTGGACCGGTCAAGAAAAACGATTCTAAATAGTTAGAAAATGAAAGTTAAAGAATAAATGTAATCAGGATGGAGAAAGAACCCCCCCCCCCATCGCCACCCCATAAATTTTTCTCGGTTCTCTCAAATAAAACCCGGAAACCCCGTTAAACTGGGTTTTCAAGGTGTGAAATTTTCAAAATTTTCCGGGGTGGACCCCGTACCCCCCGTTTACCTGGGGGGTATTCCATATCCCCCAGACCCCCCGGTGAATGGGGTGTGTGAACAGTAGGTACGTCAACTCAAAAGATCTCCCTTCCCTTCAAACAATTTCTGGCTGCACCGATGCTGCTTCATTACATACTTTTCTGTTAAATCAGCAAACATTACCATTATTTGATCAAATTAATAGTGAATGTTCAAAACCTTCTAGGATACATAGCAATAAATGTGCTTTTATCTTTACCGAATGTCACTGAATTTGAATTTTTAAATCTGTATCTTCTGATGAGCGAGGATGGAAAAGGGAAGGACGAGGAGGAGGGGAAGGGGGACTGGGTGGGGTACAGGTAGGAGGCTAGGGGGGTCAGTGGAAATCGTCGTTCTGAGTTAGCTTTTTGATGGAGAAGGGGGTGACACCCGGCACTTGGGCCCCCCCTAAAAATACACCTAGCGACGCCACTGTATCACAGCTGACTTCATAAACAAATAAACAGTAAACACTGACGGCGTCTGTTCGAATTCTTACGTTTCAATATCCTCAATTCCTCACAAAAGGTTGTGAAAGGTACGGAGACCGATATTTGTGTCGAAAACTCCGGATGATTCCAACTTCGATCATCATGCTTGGAACTCCTGTGTGTCATTGTTTCATTTTGATAAGTTTTCGACACAAATATCGGTTTCCGTACCTTTCACAACCTTTTGTGAGGAATTGAGGATATTGAAACGTAAGAATTCGAACAGACGCCGTCAGTGTTTACTGTTTATTTGTTTATGAAGTCAGCTGTGATGACAGTCGGCCGTGATTATTTGAATATGCCGCGCTAATTTTGCAAAATATCGTGCACGTGGTGGAAAGATACAGGGGTGAATAGTGTCTAGTGTTTTTCGCAATTTGAGAGTTAAATACTGAATTTTAGTGTTTTCTGATGCTGCCATTGTTATTTTCTCGGCTTTTTACATAGGAATTGATACTTTAAAACGCTGTAGCCGAAGTGTGCAACAGACCCATTAAAGGAATTCCCTCTTAGTCAATAAACAAAAACAAAATACGCCTTGGGTTAAAAACTACGATGAGCACATTAAAAAATTACCAAATTCACTACGTAGTGAGTGACTTATCCTGTTTTCTCTTTGGGTTCCTCAAATTCCTTGAAAAACAGAAAATTTGAATTAAGAGATTTTTTAAACTTAGCCTACTCTGTATGAGCAATGTAGACGGATTAACTCTTGGCTAGTCTCAGCCATAAAACATGAAAGCATTAATAATTTCAACAAAGCCGAACGGTTGTTCTAAAACTTAAAACTTCATACACTCTGCTAACTTATTGGCGATGGCATATAAGGTTTCGCTTAGGCTGCGTCAACTTTTCATGAGTTCAATTAAGAGGATCTGTGAGGTCCGAAAAATGCGCAACAAAGATACATTGGCGGACCCAGGAATCTGTTCCTCTCTTCCTCTCTCTACTCCCATTTGAACACGTGTGTTAGAAGAGGATCGATTAGAGGCAGTCACGTGATCTTCGCCTCCTCTTCTATCCTTTTCTAACACTTGCATTTAAATGACCGCAAATAGAGAAGGACGGTTTATTGGCGGCGCACTATGGTCTGAGATCGTCACAAAGTGGCCAAAAATCGGAAAGTTAATTTCTCACCAATTCAGTGTTGCCAGATTTTGGTGAAAAATCCTTACGTTTTACATTTATTTAAATGGGGACGATACGGCTTTTTACCCTCGATCTGGCAACACTGCACCAATTTATCATTTACAAACTTGCAATACCAATTTTAATCACAGGGATCACTTTTAAAGAATCATTTAAACCTGGAAATGTCACTGGAAAGTTTTAAATTAAACTTAAAAGGTCGAAAAATATGATTTTTAGTGCTTTTTTTGTCACTGATTTTTTGCAACGTTTTTTCGAACTGAGACTATAGTGCCGCGCGTGAATGCCATCAATGCATAAGAAAGAATTTCAGGAGTTGAGGAGTGGGTTTTTTAAGTTTTTAGTGCTAATTTGATATTTAATACTATGTTTGCTCAATTTCTTCATGTTTACGTTTTTGATTGCAATAGTAATCGATTTTGAACTTGGCGAATCAAGTGCGCGCATCGCGTGCGGAGGTGGACGGAAATTTTAAGGCATGCGATCACAAAAACTAAGATTGTATGAGGTCATTATTTGTTCGATTTTAATTTGAAAAATAGCGCTGAGTTTGTTAGTTTACGACGGCTCTAACCCGCAGGTTTTGGATTTTCGTTAGCTTCATTAACAGCTGAGAAAAAAAAATAGGGAAACTTACTTTCTGGATGACCCTCGTACTTTCAATTATGCCAAATAGTAAAAGTAAATAATCCGAGACTTTTAAAGTGTGCAGAAATGTTTCCTTATTTTTCCGAGAACTTCCATTCGTACCCAATGCAAAGACAGTATTTATTAGAACAGACATGGTATAAAGCGATTGAGTTAATGCGCCACATTCACAATTGCTCGCTTGCGATTTGTCTTTACCTCGGTAGAGACGATCAATTCTCAACTCTCCAATTTCAGTGCAAACGTACCGGGGACGTTGGCGGATCCCGGAATCTGTCCTTCTCTCACTTCTCCCATTAGAACGCGTGTGTTAGAAAAAGACAGACTACCGGAAGTCACGTGATTTTCGCCTCTTATCTCTATCCTTTTTAAACACATGCATTCAAATGGCCAGAGAGAGGGAGAGTGAAAAAAAGAGAGAAAGAAAGAGAGAGAGAGAGAGAGAGAGAGAGAGAGAGAGAGAGAGAGAGAGAGAGAGAGAGAAGAGAGAGAGAGAGAGAGAGAGAGAGAGAGAGAGAGAGAGAGACATAGACAGAGAGAGAGAGAGAGGGACAATTTCCAGAATCCGCCACGGTGCCCGGGTAAATTTTCTACGAATCGACTTTTAATCAGCGTCCATCAATCGTCGAAATCCAGCGAGTTCTTAAATTCAGTGCTTCAAGTGGGAAACTTTTTCTCGCTACCTATATTCCTTCGCTCTCTTTTTTGCATACAGAGCGTGACGATACTTTAAAAATATCGATGCACAAATACATGCACCGGAGCACAGTGGAACCTGTCAATGAGAGGGGTTAGACACAAAGGCGCGGATTCAGCATTACGTAATATACGCGCCTGCGTAGGGCCTCAGATCTAAGGGAGTCTCACTTCACGAAGGGAGGAGAAACAGAAAGACAGAGAGAATATAGATAAAAAGAGAAAAAGCGAGAAAAAGTGAAATAAAGAAAGAAAAAGAGAGTAAAAGAGAAGAAGAGATGAAGGGAGAGAAAAGAACGAATAGGAAATGGCGAAAAAATGAAATATTAACATTTTTGGGGGGAAAAACTGTTTAAAACTGGATGTCAATCCCTTGCTTATAAAAGAAAATATAGGGGAAGGACCATCAAACCCCCTACTCTTTCATGGTGGATGCCGTCAGACCCCCAGGCATCCTACCTTTTTTCTTGGGGGCCTCAAATTCAAAATTGCGTAGGCCTCAAGAAATGTAAATCCGTCCTTGATGGTTGAACATGGTATAAAAGACTCAAACTGCAAATTCGAATGTTGGTACAGTCGAAAAGCAAACTATGAAGGGTGATTCTTCAAAGAAATTTTACAATAAAAGCCATTAAACCGCTTTCAATCGTCTACGTTACGTGTTAACAAAGATATGCGCATTTAAAGTCGCAACGACATGTTCGTTAAGACTCTCCCATTTACTCGCTCCTACTGTGCGGAGGTATCGCAGGGCTGCCGTTTTGCGTATAATGTTGACATTTTTTAATTAACCAATGATTCCACCGGTTGAGAAAAGATTACACAGTTCAGTTCGCAGTGTATTACTGTAAAGCACGAAAATACTCTGATCTGTAATCTTTTTTCAACCGGCGGAAACTCCGTTAATTAATTAAAATATCCGCAAGTTGTTTAAAATCATCGACGACTCCACCGGTTGAGAAAAGATTACAGATTAGAGTATGTTTGTGCATTACAGTCATTCACTGAACTGAACTGTGTAATCTTTTCTCAACCGGTGGAATCATCGGTGAATTGAAAAATAGCATTAATTATACGCAAAACGGCAGCACTGGGAGGTATTGCGTATTTAATATAGCCTGCAAACCAATAGGTATTGACCTTTTCAAAAGATGCTTTCCACGAATCCACGTATAAACGTAACTGATGATTTTCACACGGAAAAAAAACTACGGTGAAATTAACCATACGATAGCTGATTTTGGCACATGCTACATGTTATGGCAATGTTAACCAAAAGTATACTATGTTTTGACTTGGTACTAGGTGATGTTACCTGATTGCATGTCGAAATTACTCAAAGTATCGGTAAATGTACCATACTTCTGGTCAAGTTTACCATAACATCTAGCAGGTGCCAAAATCAGCTATCGTATGGTTAATTTCACTAATCTTTTTTTTCCGTGCAACTTACCCGCGATGCTTTAATTTGATAAAATACTTCGTTTCTTCAGAAAAAAGTTTTTTGCCGTAGCATTTTATAAACTTCTTCAAAAACGAGAACTTTCACTGCGGAACGGCGAATTCTTCAACTGGCTAAAAACTCCAACTTTTTTTTGCGAATGAAACAGTGGCGGCTCGTGCCACAAGGCAACCTCGTATTTTTTGCCATTTGAACCAATGCAAAAGTATCGATTTTTTAGAGGTTTGATGAACCTTCCTACGATCGATTATTTTACACTTGTTGAAATAGAGAGAATCCGTTGTTGACCCCACTACGCACAAGCTGCCACTGGAATGTGTGGGAAAATTTTAACCATTGTGTGCCCTAAGTATTTCACATATTCGGATAACCAAGAGGGGGGGGGGGGGTTAACAAGACTATCGATAAAACTCTTAAAAGAGACGCTTTCTTTTGGCGCCTTCAATCTATCGTATAGGCAATTCCAACTCCCCCAAGTACGAACAGTTAGCTACCCTCTCTTAATGGATAAACAGAAGAGTGGCGTTCTATAAAATTGAACCAATCTTGCCTTCAATTCGTCGTATAGGCAATCTCAACTCCCCCGAGTACGAACAGTTAACTACCTTCCCTTTATGGATAAACGGAAGAGTGGCGTTCTTTTGAACTAACTTCGCCTTCAATTCGTCATACATGCAATTCCAACACCCCGCGTACAAACAGTTAGCCACCTTCCTTATATAAACAGAAGAGTGAGTGGCGTTCTATGAAATTGAACCAATCTTGCCTTCAATTCGTCGTATAGGCAATCCCAACTCCCCCGAGTACGAACAGTTAACTACCTTCCCTTTATGTATAAACGGAAGAGTGGTGTTATTTTGAACTAAACCTGGTCCTTTGAGGGTTAATCCTGAACGATCTCCTAATCAACAAAATAACCTATTACATTTCCACATTCATCAGATCTCATCTTGATCAAATAGTGGGGCACTACCGAATTGGCTCCCAAATGGCCGAACTGGCTCCGGTCCAAGGCCGGTCGAATTGGCTCCGGTCCAAGGCTGGTCGAATTGGCTCCGACCAAAATTTTTGAAACAAAAAAATAGAAAACAAAGTATGGCAACGCAGTTCTGTAAGGTTTATGCTACAATCGCGAATACCGTGATAATTGAATCGAATTGAAGCTCCGACCGTCAGAGTAAAAAGATTTTTTCAAAAAATACATTTGTTTCCATTTTACAAAGGCCTAGGAATGTCAACAAGAGTAGGCATGGTTAAAAATGTTGTTCACGATAGATCTTAATAACTTCTAAAAAAATTAAAAAAACTTGTTCGTTATATGACTGCATGCAAAAGTTAAAACAAAAAGTTATTGATGTGATTGAAACACGAAAGAAACCCAATTTCCACAAAATAAGAAACAACAAAAGATAAAGGAATAACTCGACTGTTAATGATTGAAACACGAAAGAAACCCAATTTCCACAAAATAAGAAACAACGAAAGATAGAGGAATAACTCGACTGTTAAAATATGAAAAAGATTAAATTGATCGTTTAAATTTTGTAAATCAACATCTTATAGAGCAGCGTTGCCATACTTTTTGTCTATTTTTTCTTTTTTTTTTTCAAAAAGTTTGGTCGGAGTTAATTCGAACCGCTTCGGACCGGAGCCAATTCGACCGGGAGCCAACTCGGTCGGAGCCAATTCGGATGTACCCAAATAGTGATGATGTCAACATAGCATTGATACACAACACACACACAAAAAATTAAAAATAATCTGCGGAGCTTGCGTCACTTTACACTGGTCACGCAACTGAAGTTCGCGCGATACGTGACCTTCGTGACACAATCACTCCGGGTAGGGTTGGCAGAATCGTGTCATTTAATGATCGAATAGATTATTTAATAAGGCATCCGATTTCCGTTGAATCCACGCCGCTCTTCGGCTCTTCCCGTGCTTTCCCGGCTCGTGAGAACCGGACAGATCGAACGTTGCATCTCGGAGACTCGATACATATTTCAAGCTGATAGCCAAGTGGATCACGAACAATAAAACAAAGTCATGGACTACATGAGCTGAGAGCAGAACCGCCGTTCTGTGTATATTCAATGGCATTTTTCATTTCATCGATGGTGTATTGATGAGGAAAAGAGTGAGAAAGGCTTTTTGAGCACGGATCTTCAGCGATGAGTTTACGATGCATCAATGGGGCCGGCACCCTATGGTCTATGAGATCGGAAAAAAGTGGCAAAAACTCAATGAATAAAAGTCACCAATAATCATCGTTTTTGACCTTCCGAGCTTACTTTGAAAGTTTTTTATGACATTTCTGGGTATCAGATACTGCACTGAAAAAAATGAAATTATTGAAAAAGCAATTAAGTTTTGTAAAATCAGTAAAATGAAGCACAGGCTAATTTTACTTATTATTTTTAGTGAATTCTACTAAACTTATGGCTAATTTTACGATTTGAATTGTAAATTTTGCTTAGGTTTTAATAATTTTATTATTTGGATTGCAAATTTTTCAATCTAAATAGTACATTTTACAATCCAAATCATTGTGACTTTTGCATATTACATGGCTGTCTTGGCGTGACAGCTATACGACTTGCAAAAATTACAATGCTTTGAATTGTTAAATTTACAATCCGATTGGTAAAGTTAATGATCCAAATTGTAAAATTAATCAAAATTAAGCAAAATTTACAATCCAAAACGTAAAATTAGCTAAATGTGTAGTCAATTGTACTGAAAATGGCTGGTAAAATTAGCCTTTGCTTCATTTTACTGATTTCACAGATCTATTTTTTTCAATGTGGCTAACAGTGTTTCCTGGAATTAAACTTAGTCATGAAAGTTTAAAAATGATAAATTTATGAGCAAACTTTCGAATTCTTGGCCACTTTTTGATGATCATAGGCCACAGTGCGACACGGTGATTCTTATCGACGCCCGAATGATTTTCAACAAAGTACTTCTCAAAGTTTTCATCTCCGTGATCGTCAGGCATTCCGATCGTACAATTTTAAGCTTTTCACATATTTTCAGACGTCATAATTAATGGTAGTTCAAAGAAACCGAGTACCGATTTGATGCATTTTTTTCCGATGAAAGAAAGCACATTATTACTCAAAAAAATACAAAAAAAAACAAAACAAACGAAACAAAGAAACAAAGGGAGAGTAGACAGAAGCTTACACAGGTTTGGAGGGTTTTAAAAGAATTCACCTTCATAGGAAGTTCCGAGGAAAAGTAGAGAAAACGTGGTAAAAGTCAGTCCTAATTCTTTGAATTTAGCGAAACAACATCCGTCACCATACTCATATTGGATTTAAATGCAATGAGTGAACTTGATCCGACCTCCTTTTTCCATACGATGAAAAGCAAGCAGTGGCGTCGCGTGCCATCTGGCAACAATGCAACTGCTTCATTTAAAATCATTAAAGATATCGAATTTTCCTTGTGCACTGTGCACCCCCTGAATTCGATCTTTTACATGAGTTTAAATGGATAGGATACATTGTTGCCAAATTGCACGCGACGCCACTGAAAGCAAGAGCCAGAAAAGGATCCATTATTAAAATCCAGGAATTTGTCTTTCTCTCTCGCGTCCACTTGAACGCATGCATGTATATTAGAAAAATGCAGAGATAAGAGTTAAAGTCACGTGATAGCCCCTCCCGTCTCCATTTCAATTAAAAATGTCAAAGAGAGAAAAATGAAAATTCCCGGATCAAAGCTGCTGTTTTGCGTAAAATTAATGACATTTTTCGATTCGCCAAATGATTCCACCGGTTGAGAAAAGATTACATAGTTCCGTTCAATGTATGATTGTATTGCACGAAAAAACTCTCATCTGTAATCTTTTCTCAACTGGTGGAGTTGTCAATGACTTTATAGAACTAGCAGATGTTTTGATAAAGTAACGGCGTTTCAACCGATTGATAAAAGATTACAGATCATAGTATAGTAGAGCTCGTTTCAGAAGTGTAGGCGGACCAAAACCATAATCTTTGGCGAATTTTCAACTGTTATTCCTTCAAATCAATACCGAATTTGCCCCTGACTTTATTCTTTCGTGTTTAAAGTTTTCCTCATTGAAAAGTGAACATTAAATTTCATTTTTATTAATTTTCATCGAGTAATATCAGAAATAATATTGACAAATTCCAAAGATTATTATCGGTCTAGGTCCGCCTACGTTTCTGAAACTACCTCTAAAACTTTGACCTCGACTCTGTAGTCTTTGCTCAACCGGTGTAATCATCGGTGAATTGAAAAATGCTATTAATTAAACGAAATTATTAATTAAGCTCTGTCCCAGATTCACCTCCGAGTGACATCGTATTTTTGAAAGGGCCCAAGCTTCCAGAGGAGACAGGGTTAATTTAAAAAAAAAAAAAAAAAAAAAAAAAAAAAAAAAAAAAAAAATCGGGGACGAAAGTAATAATCGGGAGAAAATGAATAATTAATAAATGTAATGAGAGCTGGTAAATAGAATAAATCACTTTATTGTCCTTTGTGAGATCCAGAATAATGGAAATCCTTTCGGGGGGGGGGGGGGTTGGGGGGGGGGGGTGAGGCGAGTGTCCGAGTGTGGACGTTATCGTTAACAAGTTGAGAGAGAGGCACTGGAGAGAGTGTAGAAGCCGAAGCCGGAGCCGTAGGGTCTCTCAATCTCTAGACACTCAATAAATCTTGATTTGCGTCCGAAACTGCATTAGGTAGCCCCCCCCCCCTATCACTCCACCCCCAAACCACCCCTCCCCTCCTCTTCTCCCCCTATCGTCCCCCGTGCCCGTTGTTTGCTTCGACGATTCGACACTCAGCAATCATGGACCGGTAATGACCAAACATTCGATTGCGCAGCCCTTGCTCAGTCAGACGCAAAAATTTATCTCTGTATATACCTACCTCCGCTGCTGCTCAACGCGCGGATAACTTGCTGAGCCTCTCGGTTCGGTTTAGGCTCGAGAGAGGTTGGTTTGTTGCGTTCCTGGTAATCCTACAAAAAAAAAAAAAAAAAAAAAAATTATTGGTGGATCCAGAAATCTGACAACAGTTTATTCTTTCCGTTGCACTGCATCAGAATCAATCGATGTATCACGAGGCTGTTGCCCAACGAGCTATGGCGATAGAGAGGATTTGTGGGGCGCAGGGCTGCCGTTTTGCGTATAATCAATGCTATTTTTCAATTCACTGATGATTCCACTGGTTGAGAAAAGATTACACAGTTCAGTTCAGTGCATGACTGTAATAAACTAAAAATACTCGTATCTGTAATCTTTTCTCAACCGGTGGAGTCGTCGATGACTTTATAAAACTTGCGGATATCTTAATTAATCAACGGAGTTTCCACCGATTAAGGAAAGATTACGTAGATCAGAGTATTTTCGTGCATTACAGTCATACACTGCACTGAACTGTGAAATCTTTTCTCAACCGGTGGAATCATCGGTGAATAGAAAAATAGCATTGATTATACGCAAAACGGCAGCCCTGGTGGGGCGTGATATTGAAACTTCACGGAGGCAGCCATGATCGAGATCTCTGAAGGACGTTTTTCACTCAGGCTCCATTTGTTTGCCTCACTTTTTTTAACATTCATATTAAAAAAAAAAAAAAAAAAAAAGTGACAAATACATTTGAAATTGGTGATAAACGAAAGTGCAAGTGTTATAGTGTGTCTATCTGGACACAGAATTTGATATGACTGTTTCTTCTGGAAGGATTTGCACGATAAAAAAAACCGACACGTAACAGAAATATGCAAAATTTTCTCACCTGGATAGTTATGTCTTAAAATTCTGTGTCCTGATAGCCAGTCTTAAACACTTGTACACTTTTGTTTGAAACCAATTTCCTTTAGATTAATTACAATTTTTGATTTTAGGTTAAAAAGTGAGGCAAACGAACCAAATTTAGATCGCCCACGCTGTCAGACTTGGAGATTGGACTTACAAGGGGTGTTCCAAAAGTACTGCACACTTTTGTCTGGGGGGCGAGCAAAACCAGTCATCAAAAAACGGTTTGTGAAGGGCGATTGCCCTACAGTAACTACCGTCAAATTAAGACCACATTCAGCTCTGTAAGTATATACTGAGTTAAAGCTTTTTGAAACCGTCATGCTGGACTTCTCCAGGATTTTTAGCATGTTTTTCAAGAAGAAATAAAATAGAGTTGAAATCAAGAGGTTTTTTTTGTTTAAACAAATTTTGCAGAATCTTTCCAAGTCTGAAAAAAATGTGATACTTGCATTTTACCGCCCTTTGAAACTGAACATTTTTTCTCTTCACTTTTTCCCTTCATTCTCTTGAAAACTTTTGATTTTTGATTTCTCTTTTGATTTTCAACTCTCTCTTTTTTTTTTTTTTTCTTGAAGAACATGCTACAAATCCTGGAGGGGTCAGCTCGACTTGTCATTTTCAAATCGTTGTAACTCAGTGAATATTAAATTTACAGAGTTGAATTAGGTCTTGATTTGTAGGTAATTACTAGGACAATTGCCTTTCACAAACCGTTTTATGATAACTGCTTTCGTTCGTCCCCCAGACAAAAGTGTGCAGTACTTTTGAGACACCCCTTGTAAAACATGTATGGATCCTTTTATCGCTATAGCTCGTTGGTAGCAATACTGTTTATAAGCATACCGGCTGCTTCTTTGAGGTTAGGGTTGTCTTGGTATACGTACGCTTATGGATAGATTGAAATGTTGGTGAAATGCGAAATCGTGAATCACCCTCTCTAAATACGATGTTCAACTCTTTACTGCTTCCCGGAAGTATCTAAGCCGAAAACTTCCATTTAATGACGTGCTTTTTCAATTTTGGTTAAACTTCAAAAAACCCAACCATGAACATTCGATGACGCCATGAGCATTCCATATGTTTACATATACTAAAACAAACACTTACCTTTCTATTTCAAAAAGAGCAGCCAGATATGAATAGAGACGGTATTGGCTGTAGTCCCTAAGAATCGACTATTTATCATTGAAAGAATGTGCAGTTGTCCGATTGCTGAATCCTCCAATGACAGCTTTTATGTAAAAGTGAGAGCAGTACCACGGTACACTGAAAAAAAAACAAAGTTACCAATGTTACCAAAGTTACCAAATTTCGTTCAGATCGAAAGAAGATCCAATCACATCCAATGTTTTTTTCTTTTTTTTTCTCGCAGCTCTTAAAATTTTACTGCGCTGTTTTTGGCTTGGTTTCCAACGAATCCATCCTCCATTCAGACTATACTTATCATGTTAACTCCGCCGTGTAAATTGAGTACGTCATACAGCAGCGAGGCGGGTCAAAAAACGGACTGTCCGTAACTCTTTCCTTCCAAGAATGAACGGTGGTTTACGTGGCGCGCAAGGGTTCGAAGCGTGGGGCGTGGGGGTGGGTATAAGTTATCATCTAAAAGACACACGGAGGAGAAATGTTCCTGCTTTTCCCGCCGTGGACTCCTTCACCGCACTATGGTCTGAGATCTAGAAGCAAGTGACTCAAAAATCCGTGAAAAAAGTAATAAAAAATGATCGTTTTCAAGCTTTTAAACTTATGCCTCTCAATCTCTCATACCTGAATATATTTTTTGTTCAGTGACGGATGTTTTGGCCATCAAAGCTGATCAAGGCATAATTTTTTCGTATGAAAATATGCGTGCTTATCATATTTTCAGTTTCTCCGTAAGACTCTATATTATTTATATGTACATCTAATTGTAAATGCATACCAGGTAAATGAAGGGTTAATTTATGACTATCCAGCAGGGATTCGAACCGGAAACCGCTCTGAATCATAATTTTTTCTAAACCGCGAACCGAACCGTGAACCGTTTTCCTAAATTTGTCAAACCGCGAACCGAACCTGGCACCATCTTTTCAATTCTGGCTCACTGAAAATGAAAGGCAATTCAGCAGATTTTATTAATTCAGATTAATTTGGGGGATAACAGATTACGGAAGAAAAAGATAGAGATACATTTATAATTAATTATACTTTCGTTTATCCTTTTCCCCGCCTCTAAATGCTGGAACTATACGGACGTTTGGCGGCAATTGGTCATTGGAGTTTTAAAATTGAAGAATCGAATGAAAAACAATTTCTTTTTCTGATTTTAGTTTTAATAATTTTACGTTTAAAGTTCAGTTTTCAGTCATGTTCAATTTGTATGAGTATTAATGAAGCGCATTACTGATGCTGAACCGGTCCACAACTTCTGCTCGAATCGGTTTGAACACACCGGTCGGCACTTTCGGTAACTGGTCGGAACTGAACCTAAAGTTATCGCGAACGGGTTCCGAACCGGGAGTCTTTTTTCTATCAAGGTTGAACCGGGAACGAAACCGAATCGACATTTTCTCTGCTGGTCAAGTTTCTGCTTGCTAGTAATATTTCTAAAGTTAAATCACTCGTTGGCCCTTTAAAGACAAGATTAATTCATGAGAACGCTTCTCTTCCTTTTATACAGGGAAGGTAGTTAATTGTTCGTACTTGGGGGAGTTGTCATTGCCTATACGAAGAATTGAAGGCGCTCGACGAAATCTTATCTCGTGAGAGTCTACATCGATAAGCGCGTTTATTCGGAATCGTAGGACTGGAACAATATATGTGAAAAAGACTGTAAGAGGAAAACAAGTTTACTTGGGCTTGGGCCATAAGGGGTTCAATGTGTTCTCTGTCAAAATAGGCGTTCTTTTGAACTAGCCTCGCCTTCAATTCGTCGTATAGGCAATTCCAACTCACTCGAGTACGAACAGTTAACTACCGGACCTATATTGGTCTTGATAAATTGACTTTCTTACTTTTGGTCTCATTTTGGCGGTCTCAGACCATCGAGCTCCGCCCCGTGTATTGCCAGACCTGGGTCCCGGGTCCTGGGTCCTGAGGGCTGGGGGCTGTTAGTGTTCGGGGAGAGGAAAATTCGTCTCGTTTCGTTTCGTTACGTCTCGTCAAGACAGGATATTAAATGGCGTGAAAAGGAAACCGGAGAATGAGAATGAGCGAAACGCCAGAGCGAATAAAAAAAGAGGACTCCCGGACCATTAATCTGACGGCAGAGCTGAGGGCTCCCCGACCTGACTCCCATCAACCCCCTCTTTTTTTTTAAATTTCCCGCCAGAGGCTCTTTTGCTACACCGTCGAAGGAGAGACAATTTTTATCAGTCACACGATACGGTACGGGGAGTGTTGTGGAGGGGAGAGAGGGAGGGTGGGATGACTCTGGTGCACTAGAAAACGCTTCTTGGATGAAATGGCAGAGTAATAAGCAGTTTTCACTCTTTTTTCCCAAAGTTCCAAATTATTCCCCAAAAAACACCAAAATTTAAACCCCTTCAGTACTGGTACCATCATTCGTTTATTTTTTAATCCATTTTACTTGCGGCTACAATCGGACAATAGGGCTTAAATTTTGTAATTGTTTGTGTAACAAATGATAGTAAATAGAGTTAGAGTCCCCACATACTATGAGAGTTGCGCCATTGCTGAAACCATGTCTGATTGTTTCTCAGATTTAGGCTGTCAAGAAAGCCCCAAGAGGCAAATGCAAATGGAGGAGGGTTTGTTTACTTTTCGCGTACTCGCTTTCATTACACAATTGAAGTATCAGTAACAGCGGTAATTATTGTTAAGTTTTCCTCTGCTTGAATGTTATTCTGGAGAACATTATTTCTTTCAATAAAAACCGTTATTGTGGGGAGGAGGCCTCGGGGCCCCTCACTGGGCTCACACCACGAGGCCTGCCCCAGCTGTGAGAACCTAACCTATAAGATATAGCGAAATAGCGGCAACAGCGCAGAGGCAGATGACCATCCTCCATTTGCAATTTGCCTCTTGGGGGCTCCATTAACCCGCTTCTTCTTCTTCATTTTGAATGACATGGCGCAACTCTCATAGTATATAGGGTCTCTAATTATAGTGAGTTGAAACAAGGAAGCCTTGCGCTCGGTTTCCGTTTGGAATCCTATCTGGGCCAATTCAAATCAATCCTATGGTTTCAAAATGCAATGTTCCATTATTTAGTACTTCCAGCTTTTAACCTTCATAGATTGATTACGTTACACGTAGACACGTTACACAATTAGATTGATTCAACTATTCGGTTTACGTAGATTACTAAAGGGAGGCGGTGCGGTGCCAGGGGCGGAGGAGTGGGGAGAGGAGGGTCCAGGAAAGTGTCCTGCCAAAGTACAACTGGTTTTATCCGCCGAAAAAATACTGATAAATAGAAATAACCGCGAAAATCTTTCTTTCCCCCATAAGAGCCTGTTTTAAAGTTGGCAACCTATTATTACACGGAAATTAAAGACTGGACGGTAGAATTTACCATCTGCATAGCTAATTTTGGTGTCTGCTATCAAGTATGGTAAATTTTACCATCATATGGTAAATGCAACGTACCTTGTGGTGAAATGTACCAATAGATTATCTGAATTTACTACAAGGTACGTTGCATTTACCAAATGATGGTAAAATTTACCATACTTGAAAGCAGACACCAAAATCAGCTACGCTGATGGCAAATTCTACCAGTATTTTTTTTCCGTGTACGTAACCTCAAATCCACGGATTCTGGGTTTGTGTAAATTAACAAGCTATGGCAATAGAGAGGATTTGTGGGACGTGATATTGAAACTTCAAGGGGGTGGCCATGATGGAAATCAGTGGCGTAGCGTGCGTTTTGGCAACATTGCAGTTCGTCCATTTAAACTCATTAAAAAGATCGAACTTCTGGGTGTTCGGCGAACACCTTCGCATTCGACTTTTTACGTCGGTTTAAATGGACATAGTGCAATGTTGCCGCATTGCACGCTACGCCACTGATGGAAATCTCTTATGGACATCATTTTCACGCAGGCTCCTGCTCAATGAGCTACAACTTTAGAGTGGCAGCGGGCTGGTCCACCTTGTGCCACACAGGGTAGAAGGAATCCCGGGAAAAAACGGAATTTGGACGGCAGATTCCAAGGTTTGAGGTTAAATTTTGCAGGCCGTTTCCGGCGATGTCCGAGTTAGTTTACGAAACGACCGGAAACAACCTACACAACTTAACCTCAAAATCGATTTTTACGGCAAGATGGCGGCGCCCTAGGTGACAACAATGAACCAGCGGAACGTTCCTTGATGTGCCACTCTAAAGTTATAGCTCATTGATCCTGCTCGGTTTGTTTGCCTCACTTTTATTACGTTTAAATTTCAAACAAAGAAATTTTGACAGACACATTTGAAATTGGTTTTAAACGAAAATGCAAGTGTTTAGGAGTGGCTAACTGGACACAGAAATTGATATTAATGTTTCTTCTGGAAGCATTTGCAAAATAAAGAAACTGACTAATAACAGAAATATGCAAAATTGTCTCACCTCTGTGTCCAGATAGACACTCTAAAACTTTTAAACTTTCGTGTAAAACCAATTTCCACTGGAATAATAACAATTTTTGATTTAAGGTCAAGAATAAACTTTGAGTTGATTTATGGCCCCCTCTATCCCTATTGCTCGTTGCAGTAGCGTACGCTGGAATATGTCTCTCTTTCTCTTCTCTCGTATGAATGCATGTGCTGGAAAAGGAAAGAAATAGGGGCTGAAGTCGCGTTTTAGCCCCTGTTCTTGTCCTTTTCTTACACACGTGCTCTATTGGGCAAGAGAGAGAGAGACAAACTCCTGCGTACGCTACTGTCTTGTTGGTTTAATTGCATTAAAGACAGTGGATCCGAAAGTATTCTCTAACACAAACTTCAGTACGTTAAGAATCATGCATCTCATCTCGGCCAATGGGGCTATTGCACACTTTTGCTATAAGCGATTTAATAGTCGATTATGGCGTAAAAACCTCAACAAATAACGATGGCGGCACTAAAAACTTCCAAAATCCACTCCTAAACTCAATAAACGCAGTTATTTGCGCGAGCGTAATGGTGGCCGAAGGCACTAACAATGGGAGATTCCTATCTTAATTTCGTCACTCTTTCTATGCTGACAAGGATGATTCACAGAGTAATTAGTCATCAGAGTGATGATCCACATCCGATGAATGGTACCGCAACACCAAGTGACACCGGTGTCAAATGAAAGTAGTCTCTAATTGGTCACTTCTTGGTGGAGTTTCAGAATTGTTAGATGGGAATCTCCCATTGTTAGTGCCTTCGGCCACCATTACGCTCCCGCAAATAACTGCGTTTATTGAGTTTAGGAGTGGATTTTGGAAGTTTTTAGTGCCGCCATCGTTATTTTTTGAGGTTTTTACGCCATAATCGACTATTAAATCGCTTATAGCAAAAGTGTGCAATAGCCCCATTACTCGCGTGTGTTTGTTTGTTTGTCAATATATTAACAGAGGAAGGGACTGTACATTGTACAAGGTACCTACCATGTTAATATCAAAGAGGATTTAGATAGCACTGATCCTCAGTGTGCCTATAGTTATACGAGCAAAGCATCAGTTTGAGTCAGTGTTGCCGTTTCACCAAATTTTTCCTATCGAACTCAATGTAAAATTATCGAATTTAAATTCCAAGTTCGGCAACGCTGCTACAAGTATATGAGCTGCAAGCTATTCGCCGATGCTCGCGGTGGAGCGAAGTGTGGGATGAGCGATTCCGCGGAATCCAAACGGAAATTTCGGACGGAGGAACTCGCGGAACGTTGGTTCAACGTTCAACGCTCCTAAGTTATACCGGTTAAACGTTTCACTTCATGTTGCCACGAGGGGCAGTGGAGGGGGGAGAGAAGGCACGCTGCCGCTGTCTGTGCGTTTCTCATTAAATCCCTTGTTTTATGCGCTCAAAACTCGGCCGGATCAGTTGGGCAAAAGTTGTCTAATGTTTGGGCCTGGGTCTGAGTCTGGGGGCGGGGAGGGAGGGGTGCAGGATTGTTTTCTCCTCCTTTCTGTATATGCATGCGTTTCCTCAAAAGCCCCAAGTTTCCTTCCTTTGAACGCGCGCGGAGTGTAGTACGTATATCACTCATCTCCGTGTACAAAGGTGTGCACTGTGCAAGGAGGGCTCCATGCATAGTTGTCACAGTGGACCGACCTAGAGTCCAGGCTGTGTATAACGAGAGTGAAGACAATGGGTCTGTTGCATACTTTTGCCACAACAATATAGAACCTTGATTCTTATGTAAAATTCGGCGAAAATAACGATGCGCACATTAAAAACGTTCAAAACCCACTCATTAACTCAGGAAATCACTTCAATTTTAAACAGCCCGCGCTACACTAGACACTATTTGCACCGGTATACTACTACATAGACGGAACCACCGTGCATAAATAAACAACATCGTAACTGCAAAATGATGGAATTTCTTTTCTATAATACGTGAAATATAAGCTGCATTTGCTGTCTGGTATTTTCGGTTCATCAAATATTACAAAATAATATAAGAAATGTACGCATCCAAACGAAACATTCCAATGTTTAAAAGTTCTGTTCTTGTTTACAAAAACGAGATGGTTCCATCTATGTAGATATACGTCGGTGGTATAGTGTCTAGTGTAGCGCGGGTTTAATTATTCATTTTCCTGTATAACAAAAGTTTGCAAGAGCCCCATTAGAGACTTTCGCGGAGATAATGTGATAAGCTACTTGCCATGGCATGTTGCCCTTATTTTCTGATTATTTGTCCATTATTTCAACATAAATAAATTGAACAAAATCGACATTTTTCAGTGAAGGGGGGGGGTGTTTGGAAGTGTGAGGAATTTCTACCGTGTAAAATTAGGAAAACACTTTCCCACTACCATCATTTTTGAACGTTAGAGAAAGTACAAAATTAGTGCAACACAGTAATTTCCTCACAAACTTTCCTATCATGTTCTTTTTTCCGTTACTTACTTACCTTCTTTCTCCAATTACGATCAAAATCTGATTGTGAAATGTAAGTACTTGCCGAGCGCGTCAGAATTAACGAGATTAAATTCAATTAAAAAAAAAAAAAAAATTAATAGAGGGGGTTATAATAGTTTGTTGTCCGCAACACTGGACTGAAGGGGGCGAGTGGTGAGTTCACTAGACGTAACTTTCCTCCAGACTTCTCCCGCTCCTTTTTTTTGCTTTGCGGCGTGAGATTCGGTCGTTAACTGACACACTATTATCAGAATGAGTTATAATGGCCGTTGTATGGTATCAAGTCGAGCTTTAGAGTATGTCGTTCTTGTAAGAGTTTAAAAACGACCGTTTAAAGACAGGCTTCCCGCTTTCCCCGCGCGCGTACATAGTCAAAGAGGAAAAGTCGCCGGTTTCAGCGCAGCTTATCTCTTGTTCCGATCAAAAAATATATCTCGCCCTTACGCGCGGGAGAGGGTGAAATTACAAAACGCGCGCTACACATAGCTACCCTCCTCCCCCTCAACCCCCCCCCCCCCGACAGCTCCCTTCAACTAGTAACGGCGTTGCGTCTCGTCGCGTCGTGTTGCGTCCTGGCGCCCACGCCACCCCCATCCTTCATTATAACAGCTTTATTAAATTATTGCATTTGTAATTGCCCGTATAATAAGGAAGTTGGCAGAATTATAACCATATTTCACGGTTTAGCGACTCGATTGTTGAGACGCGGGAGCAGATCGTAGTTACCCCTCAGCCCCCCTCTCTACCCTTCTTTCGTGTTACTCTCCTCTTGTCCCTTCGTCGTCCCCCCTCCTCCCCCTCCTACGTTCCCGTGAAGCGCGAAACCTGCTTAGCCGAGATCCCGAGCAAGCGAAAGAAATATCTTCTTTTTAAATTTATCTCGCAAGCCGTATCTCCTCCTCCTCTCCTCTCTCCTTTCAACTCCTTTCCTCTCCTATCTTTTCCTCTCCACCCCTTTCACTCTCGTTTCCTCAAGTTTCTTTTCCTCTCCACTCCTTTATCTCTCCTTTCCTCTCCTCTCGTTTTTTTCTCTCTCCTTTCTTCTCCTCTCCACTCCTTCTACTCTCCTTTCCTCTCATTTCCTCTCCTTCCCTCTCATCTTCTCTCATTCCGTCTCATTCCCTCTCCTTTCTTTTCCTCGTGTTTCTTTTCCTCTCTTTTCTTATCCTATCCACTCCTTTCACTTCCCTTTCTTCTCCACTCCTTTCTCTCTCCTTTCCTCTCGTTTCTTTTTCTTTCCTCTCCTCTCCTCTCGTTTTTTTCTCTCTCCTTTCTTCTCCTCTCCACTCCTTCTACTCTCCTTTCCTCTCATTTCCTCTCCTTCCCTCTCATCTTCTCTCATTCCGTCTCATTCCCTCTCCTTTCTTTTCCTCGTGTTTCTTTTCCTCTCCTTTCTTATCCTATCCACTCCTTTCACTCCCCTTTCTTCTCCACTCCTCTCGCTCTCCTCTCCTTTCTTCTTCACTCCTTTCTCTCTCCTTTCCTCCCGTTTCTTTTCCTTTCCTCTCCTCTCGTTTTTTTCTCTCTCCTTTCTTCTCCTCTCCACTCCTTCTACTCTCCTTTCCTCTCCTTCCCTCTCATCTTCTCTCATTCCGTCTCATTCCGTCTCCTTTCTTTTCCTCGTGTTTCTTTTCCTCTCCTTTCTTATCCTATCCACTCCTTTCACTTCCCTTCATCTTCCACTCATCTCGCTCTCCTTTTCTCTCATGTCCTCTCCTTCCCTATCTTTTTCTCTTCTTTTCTCTCCTCACCTCTCATTTCCTTTCCTTTCTTTTCCTCGCGTTCTTTTTTTCCTCTATTTTTCTTCTTCTCTCCACTCCTTTCTCTCCCCTTTTCTCTCGTTTCTTCTCATCTCCTCTCGCTCTCCTTTCCTCTAATTCCCTCGCCTTTCCTCTTCTTTCCTCTTCTTTCTTCTCCTTTCTTCTCCTCTCTACTCCTTTCACTCTCATTTCCTTTCCTTTCTTTTCCTCGCGTTCTTTTTTCCCTCTATTTTTCTTCTTCTCTCCACTCCTTTCTCTCCCCTTTTCTCTCGTTTCTTCTCATCTCCTCTCGCTCTCCTTTCCTCTAATTTCCTCGCCTTTCCTCTTCTTTCCTCTCATTTCATTTCCTCTTCTTTCTTCTCCTCTCTACTCCTTTCACTCTCTTTTCCTTTCCTTTCTTTTCTTATCCACTCCTTTCACTCTCCATTCCTCTCTCTTCTTCTCCTCTCCTCTCGCTCTCCAATCTTCTCCTTTCCATTCCTATCCTCTCTTTTCCACTCCTTTCACTCTCCTTTCCTCTCGTTCCTTCTCATTTCCTCTCCCCGCCCAGCTTATTACATATGAGCCGCGTGATTCCATTCCGAGGAAAAAGAGACGGGACTTGAAGAGCAATAAAGCGGAGATGTAAAGCAAGTGGTGAAGGTAAAAGGATGCGATGGCTTGGGAAGAAAGCTCAAAGATTATGCAAAATTACATTAGGTTACGTATCCGCAGAAAGCAAAGCCCATTCAGATCCAACGAGTAGCTTATTTGACCGAGATTACAATCGGAGAGAGAAGAATAAGTGAGGGGAATGTTTCTTTTCAGATCTTTCTCCGAATCATTCTCTGTATCTTCCCCCATCCCTTGAGCGCTTTCAACGTTCAGTTTATGAAACACCCTATCCAGTAAACACAAATGACGATTAGATGCGTGTATGCTGGAAATGGTGTTCAGCGAATTCTATAGGTTTTGAGAGCGTTTCTGCCAAATGATGCTCACGTTTCCTCGTGGCACTCTCAAAATTGTATTTTTCTGTAATTCTAAAAACCGGGCAATTACCTACAAATGTCTCTTTCGGAGGGGTACTTACCTGTTCCAAAAAGAGCCACATGCACGATTTTCCGCGGAAACTTCGTGAATCTGAAAGCCATTCGCAAAATGAAACAATCGTGCTGCTGTTTTTTGTTTTTTTTTGTTTTATTTTTGTTTTGGTTTTTGTTTTTTTTTTTCAACTTTGCTAGAAATTGGCGTATAAAAGGACCTGAGTTGGTCGCCAGGGAATCAAATTCTATTCAGCCCCAACGTATTACTCCATCCTCCATACTGATGCAAATCATCATTTTGATGTGCACGGAAAAGGAGGCACGACGCTATGAATTTTACCTAACTAAAATTTGCTTTATTACTTTCTTAGGAGATTTTGGATTGATGCCTGCAAGAAATTTTGGCAAACTTCACCAAAGTATGGTAAATGAAATTAACTTCTGGTAAAAGTATAGGTCAGCCGATCATTTTGTGCAACATTATATCTAGTTAATTTTACCATACTAGAGTTAAACAGAACACCATACTTTCTGGATGACGTCAAAAACTGCTGTATGTATGGTTAATTTTACCGTATTTTTTTCTGGAAAATCTGAACGGAAGACAGGGGTGCATGACAGCTGCTGTTTTGCGTGTAATTATTGACATTTTTCCATTCTCCTATGATTTAACCATTTGAGACAAGATTTCAAATTTCAGTTCAGTGTATAACTGTGATACATGAAAATACTCTGATCCGTAATCTTTTCTCAACCGGTGGAGTCTTTGATGACTAAGAAAAACTTGCGGATATTTTAATGGGGCAGTTGCAAGGGTCTGAAATTATAAGTTTTTTTGAATAAAATGAAAGTACTTGATGTGCTGAGCAAACACCTTTGGCTTCTAATTATATGTGTCCCATTGCTCCGGAGATGAGATTTTGGCCCAAAATACATTGCGTTTTAAATGGGAATACCGCGTAGTGACGTCACTACGCCCACGATTTCTTACAATTTTACACGTGTGTATCTCCAAAACTGGGACACTTATGAAAAAAACCAAAGGCACCATTCTTCTCAGCTCATCAAGTACTATAATTTTATTTGTACAAAACACCATTTCAGATCCTTGCAACAGCTCCATTAACTGTAACGACGTTTCCAGCTATTGAGGAAATATTAAAAATCAGAGTATTATAGCGAAATATAAAGTCGTACACTGTGTTATTGAGTTAATTAACCGAAAAGAAATGTAAAGAAAAAAACGTAACTGAAAGAAAAGAGAGAAGAAAAAAGAGACGAAAAGTCAACTTGAACTTGAAATAAGAAGTACCGTAATAGTGGAGAAAATGGACCTTGAGTCATCCGAGGTACGAGGTTGCGACTATATGCTACAAGAGATGCGACTGACTCGTTCCATCGGTAAAGAGCAAGCGCGGGCCCGGCGCACTATGGTCTGAGATCGAAAAAAAGTGGCCAAAAATCCAGTGAAAAATAGTCATCAAAAATCATCGTTTAAGACTTTATGGTGACACTTTCAAGTTTAAATTACTTGTTAAAAGTGTTCTCTGTAATTGAATTTGGTATTAAAAGTTTTTGAATGATGAATTTATGGGAAATTCACTTTCTGATTTTTGGCCACTTTTTGACGATCTCAGACCATAGTGCGGCGGATAGACGGCAGAAGAGCGCACGCGCACTAACGCAGTTGAATCACAGAATAATACAATCAGAACGGAAACTCCCATAAGAGCCAATGGAAGCAAGTTTGGAATTTAACGGCACCAATAGGCAACGCTGTGGTCCTATATCCCAACATGGCGGACGAGTGTGATTTGTGTTGAAAATCATTTATTTCTGTAAATTCTGGAAAGAAATCTTAAATTTCCGCCCTCACCTTTATTCTCATGGCATTTCAGAATGAAAATTTCGCGGATCATGTCCTCTATTTTCTTTTCGCGCGCGAATCCAGATGTAAACATCCTATCACTGAGAAAAATTTCCGATCGATTCAATGAATTTTCCGATAGGATATTCCCGCGCTTTAATTCCCATAGAAATAATCGGAATTCTATAGAGACAAATCCCAACATGGCGGACGCGAAATGAATTTGCTTCAAAATCCGACAGAGTTTCCGTTCTGATTGTATTATTCTGTGGTTGAATGACGGGAATACGAAGGATAATAGGGGGCTCAATACACTGAACTGAACTGTGTAATCTTTTCTCAACCTTGGATGTAAACATCGGTGAATAGGAAAGTGTCATTAATTATACTAAAAACGGCAGCTCTGGTGCATGACCCAATCGCCAGACCAGAATCTCTTCCATCTCTCTTATTTCCCCTCCGACTGTTGAGGTAGAAAAGGATGGATGGAAAGAGGGAGATTTAACCCCATGTCTAGATCCTTGTCTAACGCAGTAGTGTTTGATTGGTGGAAAAATCCATAGAGAATTTTTCGTTGTTCAACTGCAATAACCAATAAAGGGCTATTCTCAGTTATCTCACAATCAGAGTAAACTTTAAATCATATCATCGTGAAAATTCTGGAAAAAAAAAAAAAAAACTCTTCGAAAGTAGAGCGCGCAAGCAGATATTATTTGTAGGGGGAGGGGGGGAGGAAGAAGTAATTGAGTAGGCAATTTGTAAATAAACATGAAAAAAAAAAAAAAAAAAAAAAAATCTGAACAAATTCCTGCATCGAATGATTTTCTGAGAACAAGGTTGTTTCGAGACCATGCATATCACTGAGTCAAGTTGAAAGCTTGAAAAACGCATTTAGAAAATTACATTCTATTGTGTGTAGATGAATAACAGTTTTATTCTCTCGCAGGACTTGTGGGGATGAATCGATGTATGTGAGAGTGTGTGTGTGTGTGTGTGTGTGCGTGATTAGTGTGTGTAGATACCACATTTATTTGTTTTTTCAACCATTTTCCCTCACTTGAATGGCTATGAGATTATCTGCGGAGCAAGCGGACGAAACAATAGGGCGACTTTTTTTTTTCAACAGAGAAACAATTATTCCCTCGTTTCCTTTTATATTAATTTCGCTCAAATGCTCGTTAGAAACTTTGTGCAAATTAATTGGGTTAATACCTAAGGTCACCAAACGTCACATCTCTGTACGAGTCGTCAGAAAAACAAAATTTCCAATTTTTCAGGAGATTTCTAGTCTTATTAAGTGGAATGGGGCCAGATGGCGTCGCGTGCCATCTGGCAACAATGATACTCATCCATTTAAACTCATTAAATATATCGAATTTTCCTGGTGCACTGTGCACCCCCTGAATTCGACCTTTTATATGAGTCCAAATGGATAGCATGCTGTGTTGCCAAACTGCACGCGACGCCACTGAATGGGGCAGTTGCAAGGGTCTAGAATTGTGTATTTTCTGTAAAGAAAATGATAGTGCTTGATGAGCAGAGAACAATGGGTCCTCTGGTTTTTTACTAAATGTCCCGGTTTTGGAGATACACGCGTGTAAAGTTGCAAAAAATAGTGTGAAGTGACCTCACTACACGGAATTCCCATTTAAACCAATGTATTTTGGGCCAAAACCTCATCTCCTGCGAACAATAGGACTTGATTAGAAACCAAAGGCATCTTTGTTCTCATTGTCAGCTCATCAAATATATACTCATTTTCTTCAAGAAAAACATAACATTTCGGACCCTTAAAACTGCTAAAAGTGCTAAAAAACGCTGGTGAAAAACACTTTAATTCTACTGTAATATGCCAGATTTCCTTTTGGGATTTTTTTTTTATCAGAATGGGGCTATAGTAAACTTTTGCTGTAAGTGAATGAATTGTTTTGCCTTATGTAAAAACCAACGAAAGTCACAAAAATAATACTATAAAAGTCTAAAATTCAGTAGCAAATTCAGAAAACAGCTGTAACGGTAAGATTCTAATGGCGGAGCTACGCAGGTATCATGGAAGATTCCTGTCTAATTTGTCACTTTCTCTACCGGAACACAGAGGTATGTTTCAAATTAGAGAGGAATCTCCCGCGATGCCCGTGTAGTTCCACTATACTATAAGCCCGATTCTAAGAGTGAGTTTCGTGTTTTTTAGTGTACTCATTGTCATTTTCACATGGTTTCCTTGCAAAACTCAACTCTTCATTCACCAGTAACAAAAGTTTGCAAGAGCTCCATTCTGACCATTTTAAAAAGAACTTTTTTTCTCGTTCAAGGATAAATTAAATAAATTGGCCAATATAGGTATGCTGCGCATTTTGACAATACTTTATTTTTTGTTATTATTTGATTTAAAACATACCTAAGACCTTTCGGCACTTAAAGCTATCACTAAAAGTTGGAAAAGGAGAAGAGAGCGAAACTAAACCTGCATCTCAATCATAAAAAAATCAGGAAATATAATTTTTTTTTTTTTTTTTCAATTTTTTCTCGGTGTACCAACAATGGAAAATCAGTAACTTTCGTGGCATGAAAATCGAATCCTCATTCGTTTAACGGAAAAATGGCTCTCTATCACTTATGAGAGTCAGACGATGTCAATTTTCAAGCTGCGGATACCGGTGTATTACGGCACGTTTAAAATATTCATAATGAGAATTGTCGATTGCTTTGGGATAAATTTGGTACTTTAAAAACGATGAACTGAATTTCTCTGCCGAGTAGCAATATACTGAAGCACTCTCTGAATAACAAACTATCAAGAGTGCGCCCCTCCCCCCACTTTTTCAAAGAAAAAAATAGAATGCCCGAACGATGAAAAATAACATTCCACCCCAGTAGCGCACCGAGAGTTTCTTCATCTCTCTCTTTTCTCCATTAAGAAACGTATGTTAGACAAGGGTGGACAAAGGGATAAAACCCCCTCCTTCTGTCCTTTTCCTACTCATGCATTCAAATGGAAAATGAGAGAGATGAAAGAGATCCTGGTTGCGCCAGTGTTCCACCCCCATCGATCTTGGTTATTTACCGATACTATGCTCTCGCGTTCGTCAAGTCAAATTACTCCTTCCAGTGACGGTACGTGGGGGGTGAGAAGGGATTTCGGGGCTCAAGATTTTTTGATCAAGAGCTCTAAGAAAGGAAAAATACTGGACATTTTCTGAAATTCCATATTTTTTGGGCAGTTTTGATGCGGGATAGCTTTGCGATGACTATGCCAAAGGCAATGTAGCTTCTGCAATGGGGCCTTTATTTCGGTGCATTTTAGTGAGCGAACGAAAGAACTTGGTGAGCTGAAATTAAGGATGCGGTTTTTAATTAGGTTTTATAAATACAGTGGCGTCACGTGCAATTTAGCAACAATGTATTCTATCCATTTAATTTCATGTAAAATATCGAAATCAGGGGGTGCACAGTGCACAAGGAAAATTAGCTATATTTAATGAGTTTAAATGGAGCAGTTACATTGTTGCCAGATGGGACGCGACGCCACTGCATAAATACATTGTTTATAATGGGAGTTCCACGTTGTATGACGATACAACACATAAGTTTTTGCAATTTTACTCGAGTTTCTACATCCAAAGCGAGGGCTCTCAAGAAAAAATCAAAGGCATCTCAGCTCATCGAGTGCATTTCATTTCCTGTAGGAAAAACAACCAATTTCAGACCTCTGAAACTGCCCCTAATTTGCTTCAATTTGTTATTAATCGTGTAAACCAACCGAACAACTATCAAAATCGGATCTGAAAGAAAGTCGTAGTTTTGCGAGCTAAATTCAGAAAACTTTTGAATGGGCTCGAGTGAAATCCGTTCTGTCTCGCTCCCACATATTAGATAGCCGAGATGCGCTCGCAAAAAAAAAAAAAAAAAAAAAAAAAAAAAAAAAAAAAAAAAAAAAACGACAATTTCTCATCTATAATCTTGATAGTTTAGCTCAGAATATCAATGCAAAATTTGTAAAAACCGTCACATTCCGCTGATTAGCATCACAACACTGCTACATCCCATTCAATCTACCAAAAAAAATTGTATTTTCGGATCGTGACTAGAGCCGCCATAAAGGAGATTTTAAGGTGCCCATGCCTGTACCTCAACTTTTAATGGCGGTGTATGGCACTTGTTACAAAATAGTTCTATCCGGCGCTTTCTCCTCGGAGATATCCGTCAATAGGATGAAAAAAGTAACAAGTTCGATAGAATGAACGTTCCCAATGGGAAACAATCTGCTGAACCGCCATAATAGTCCCATGTACGGGCTTTAAAATGGGCTTTGTTTTTTATAAAAGCTTATCCTTGTTTGGGGAGAGGATTTTTACAAAGGTTTCGCTGAACTTTTTAAATACCTCGATCGTTTTTCTAACCGCAGTATGGCAGTCAGTGGGGGAATGCATTGAGAATATCAGATGTAAGCACTGTTGACAAATCTCATTAAACCCTTGTTTTTTTGAAAAGAATATGGTGTGATTTTTTTATGTGAACATAAATAAGATTCCATGGATTCCAAGATTTTAAAATGTCCAATATCAATGTCCGAAATTGGATAAAGATAATTTGCAAAAATTCATCCAATACTCCTCCCCCACCTATCAGGGGAGGGGCCCTTGCCCCTAAAAAAAAAAAAAAAAAAAAAAAAAAATCTTACACTGAGAGAATTCTTTTTGTTAATCCAAGGTGTCTTTCTCGTTTGAGTTAAATGAACTCCAGAGTGAAATATTGACTGAGGGGGAAATCCTTTAACCCAAGGAAAATGTCTGCTGCTACAAGGCAAAGATTCCTTGTCGTGAAAGGCCAATATCGCATTTTTTTGCGGAGTCATTACTCCGCAAAAAAATGCGATATTATGGCCTTTGGTTTGTGCCGAAATTCTTCATTTTTTACGCCTTTTTCTAACCATAAACCACGAAATCGTTTGCGTTTGCGTTTTCCTTTCGAGTTTAAATTGGAAAAATAACCAAAATTGATTTTCAAATATTCAAGAACGCGCAAATCTTTTTGGCCAGGTTTTTGGGGGTAAATACTCCTACGTGCAGCGGTCTTAAGGTCATTCCCATAATGGGTTTTGATGACGAAACACGCGTGAAGTGTTATGGGCCTGTTTTCCGGCTATACCGCTGCATTTGCCAATCCCCTCTACCCATCCAGTGTTGTGTCGTTTTTCGCCCGGAGCAATTTCCAGGTGTTTTCAATCAAGGCTCTCGGCAACCCTTCCTTGACGCAACGCAGTGCCGTCACCGTGCGCGCTCTATTCAGTGAATGTGCAAAGTGCACTCGAGCTTATCTGTTTGTATAATTGACATTTCAATTCAGGTATTATCTCTAACCAACCATTCTCTGGGGGCAGATTCAATTTTCTCGTCTGTTTTCAAACCATGTGTAAACATCTCTAATCGCTGTGTCAGATAAACCTATTCGAAGTCACATCCCACCCCATACCTTACAATTATTGAGGCCATCTCCAGGCCCATAAAACATGGAATGTGCTCTTTCGAGAAAATAATCCCTATGATCTCATTAGCATTCAATCTGATGAGCATACCCTGTATTTTATGAGCCCTTTTTCCGGAGATGGCGTCAATTAAACTCCTTCTGTTTTCGCGTTTTGATACACAAATGAACAATGCTTCTAATTGCTTCGACTTCTCTCTATTGATGTATCTTTTATAGGAATCTAATGATTTCTCGACCAAAGAACTTGAATGATTGTAATTTGTAAGTACCCTATACATTGAGACTTTCCACGCGATTCAATATTTGATTCACTATAATCTTGAGGCACGGATCAATGGATCGCTGTGTTGTCAAATTGGGGTAAAAAACCCGTACGTTTTACATTGAGTTAAATGGGGGAGGATACGGCTTTTTACCCTCGATCTGGCAACACTGATGGATCGTTCCAGTTGTACGTTTCATCGATACCACCCGCTTAATCTCTTCAATTTCTCCAATCAGAATTCTATCCCCTTTTATGTTTCTGCGTTTCAACGATAAAATCAATGTCATATATTGAAACAATGGTTCTGTCACTCCTTTTGGCAGTGACAACTTCAGGCATTGTGATTTTAATGCGTTTCACTCGCCTTTCGCTGCGTGAAATTTTCTTTTACCTCGTGAAAGAATTTTTCAATTCATTTCGGGTTGTTATAAAGATGTGGGGAAAATGGTACAAAAAATATCTGGTTTGTTTTTATAATTGGACTCATTTAAACTAAAAGGGGCCTATTCGACTTTAGAGGTTGCCATTTTCAATCGACTTTAATATTATTATTATTACAAAATTAGACCTAGAGCAGAGAATTTCTTGAAACTTCGAGGATCTTTCCTCCTCTGCGTTAAGGCTTTGTTCTTGACAATATCAAGCAATTTTATTTCTCAGATTATTTTAGGGAATTAAAAAGTCGATACTAAATGGCAAAGTCGGAATGCTAATAGGTATGTGCAGTAGACACATGTTCAATTGTCATTATTTCCTTTTTTTACATTGATTTTTACTTATCTGCTTTAACATCACTTTCCGCATAAGTATGTTTTCAAGATCCCCCCCCCCCCCAGAATTGTCGATTTCCAGAGGGGAACCTCCTGAACCTCCCATTACTGTACTACACCCTTATCAAAAAACTACGAATTAATTGTTGTCGACAGTAAGAATAGATTTCTCGAAAATTAATTTTTGGCCTAGAAAAAGGGGCGAAAATGGGACTCAATGAGACAAACCCTTCACAATACTAAAAAGTGACAAACTTTATTTCGTCGTTGTAGATTTCGCGGTGCCATAGCTCTCCCCGGCCCTGGAAGCCCTGGAGACATGCAATTCTCGTTATTGTGGAATCGCCCTCATACAGAGGAAGGGGGAGTGGAGTTCTACCCTAGTTCCTAAAAAATTCTGAAACAATAAGGCTACAGGCAGAAAATTACCTGAAAATTTCAAAAAATTGACAAACATTGATCTTAAGCCCCCTCTCCCTGGAATGTTGTCTGGATACGCCCCTGAGTCTATATAATTTCCTTTTCCCTCTCCTCCTCCTCTTTCCTTTTCCATCCCTTCCGCTTTCCCCCGCCCCTTTATCACCATTGGATCTATAATGCGAATGAAACCAAATTAAGGGACACGGAATAAGTGCTTTGATCAGCGAACCCTAAATCGCTGCCCTTAGATTTGTTGCATTTTCGAAGAGGCTTAAAAAGTCTTTTGACACGAGATGCAACTCAAAGAACTGGCTTTTAAACAACCTCAACCGGAGACCTCCAGTGTGCAATTTGTTAATCAGCCGGTTTGACGTTGCCGCTGTTTGAACTCGGAGAGGTATACTCATAAAAATGCGTCATTTGTGCCTATCCTTTAAAAGATTGAACAAGCCGCAAAAACCGCAGTCTATTGAAGTATTTGAAGTTAAATAATCGCATCAGATCATCGGTCGATTTTCAGAGTCGAAGAGCCAATTATCAAGTCCGCCTTGCCCCTGCCTTGTGACTTTAATGCTCGTTTCTATACTCATTGAAACGCGCATACTCTTTTTCAAACATTGTTGCCTTGCTAGACAAGAATAAACTGTAGGGCATAATCTACAAATATTTTCTCCAGAACTGCCATTTTGCGTATAATCAATGCTATTTTTCAATTCACCGATCATTCCACCGGTTGAGAAAAGATTACACAGTTCAGTTCAGTGCATGACTGTAATATACTAAAATACTCGCATCTGTAATCTTTTCTCAACCGGTGGAGCCGTCGATGACTTTAAAAAACTTGCGGATATTTTAATTAATCAACGGAGTTTCCACCGATTAAGGAAAGATTACAGATCAGAGTATTTTCGTGCATTACAGTCATACACTGAACTGAACTGTGTAATCTTTTCTCAACCGGTGGAATCATCGGTGAATAGAAAAATAGCATTGATTATACGCAAAACGGCAGCCCTGATTTTCTCACACAATTTAAATCTAGGGGAGACTTCCAGACCCCTTTTAAACTACTGAGGGGTATCTACTCCCACACCATCTTCCAGTATGCTGGGAAAGACCCCTCCAGATCCATCCTGAAAAATTTTGGGGAGGCCCTCAGACCCCCATATTTACAGTGATTGAGGAGACCCTCCAACCCCTTTAAAACTAACTTAAAAGTTAAAAAAAAAATCTCTGGGGAATGTAGAGAGCAATGTTAGTACAGTCAGGGACAAAAAGAATGTCAGATGTCTCCTTGAAGTAGGCCACCCGCAGTACTTATCTCAATGAATTTAAGTATTGCAGGTGGCCTACCTCAAAGAGCCATCTGACACTCTTTTTGTCCCCGACTGTACATGATTTGAATGCATGTGGATCAATGGTTCAAAAATTATGCGTGTATGAGTTCTGAAGACATAGAGTATGTATGTCTTTTGAGCAAGTACGTATGTCGTTAAAAAACATAGTGTATGTCGTTCAAGGACATAAGTATGCTGTTAGAAGACATATACTCAGTCCATCAGCTGCAAATTCACCATACTCTATGTGCTTCATCGACATACCTTTTTTCTCCGATGCCTGGGGGGGGGGGGGGGGGGGGGTGATCACGGAGGATCGTTTCGTTTTGGTATCGTTATCGTTATCGTTTACATGTAACCTTACGGGTGGCTCAACTGATCGAATCGTTTTGAGCCTCTCGTAACGATTGAAACGGACGAAAGGAAGCGATGAGTCGGAGGCTGTCGTAATCTCGATCGTTTGAAGTAGGAAGAGGTGAGGAGGGGATCACCTGCGCGATCGAGTTGCGCAGAAGCAACGACATAACGATACCAAAACGAAACGATCCTCCGTGATCACCCCCTGTATGTGAGTATACGGACTAATGGACTGACAGACGCCGCAGAATTTTTGTTTGCAAAAAGCTCTGTAAATTTGAAAGGGTTTAGAAAGATTGAAATTTGATGGAAATATGTTCTTTTGGATAGTATTAAGCATATAATGAGAAGCCATTCTGTTGTATAAATCATGATTGATTTAATCTTGAGAGCCCAATTATATTAAAACAAACTACCTTGGAAATTTATGCGCCATCGCAATACTTTCTCAATTTGTCCAACTTTGTCGAGTGATAAAGTGAAGAGTACGTCATACAATCAGTCTGTCGCAAACTTTTGCAACAGCAATTCAAAAGAATAGTTTTAGCAAAAAACACACATAAAAATATCCTTGGAAGCATTGAAAAGCTCCCAAAATTGACTCAAAAACTCAAAGATAGCTGTCATAATAATGTAGCGAGTCACAGTGAGGGATTACATTTTAGGACCTCGTGATATTCAAGGTACTGATGAATGTAGCCGACCCTCATTCCAATTTTCAGGATTTTTTATGCACTGAGAGAATTATTTGTTTAATCCAAGGTGTCTTTTGTTCATGTTAAAGAAACTGCACAGTGAGATATTGACTAAGAGGGAATTCCTTTTAACCCAAGGAAAATGTCTGGGACTACAAGTAAAATATTCCTTGTAGCGACAGTGATTCTCTTTCATGCAACAGAATGTTACTTCGCGCAAGGAAAACTGTCACAAGTAAACATGTTTCTTTTTTTTTATAGAAGTGATTTCTCTCAGCGCGAATCCAGCGGCGGCTCGTGCAATGTGGCAACAATGGATTTCCTCCATTTAGAACAGTGTAAAATAATCGATTACTTGGTGAGGCGCAGCGCCTCACCTAGTATCGATCTTTTTGCATCCATTTAAATGGCAAAAGTGCACGGTTGTCACATTGAACGAGCCGCCACTGCGCGAATCCCATTTAACTGTAGCTTTCTATATTTTAGGAAAAGTGACACACCATCAAGTAAGAGGCAAATTAGGTGGGCCTATCCTATTGTGATTTATTAAATGACGGCCATATTGGAATTTTGGTTGAACTTATTTATTGATAAGGTTTTGAGGGATTTTTTTTTTAATTTTTTGGTGCTTCCAACATTATATCTTATGCACCTCCTAAATATTGACCATTTTCCATAGATGTAACTGTTTTTTTTTCAGATTGCACTAGCCACCATGCACTGGGACACATCCATATGTATCGATAATAAATACTCGAAAAGAAAATGAACTTTCCTAGTTTTTGTTTGTTCATGATTTCAAATGTCATTCGCTTATTGATATAAAAGACGAAAGCCGCCCTTGTCTGAAAGAGTCCTCCAATAATAGATTGTGCAATCTTGAATACAACTCTACACGCGTTGCGTTACTCAAGGGACTGGTTTTTTCGAAGACAAATTAAATGTCAGAGAAAGTAATTTTCGGTGACATTATTTTATGACGGTACACAAAACTAGGATTAATTCGGAGCCGATGGAGTCTTTCATGACTTTGCGGTTATTTTAATTATTAAACAGCGGTAGCACCAATGGGTCTGTTGCATACTTTTGCTACAACAATATGGAGCCTTGATTCTTATGTAAAATTCGGCGAAAATAACGATGCGCACATTAAAAACGTTCAAAATCCACTCATTAACTCAGGATATCACTTCAATTTCAAACAGCCCGCGCTACACTAGACACTTTTTGCACCGGTATACTACTACATAGACCGAACCACCGCGTGCATATAAGTAAACAACATCGTAACTACAAAATGATGGAATTCCGTTCTAAACACATGAACTATTGCCTGCATTTGCTGTCTGATCTTTTTGGTTTATCAAAGATTACAAAATAATATAAGAAAAGTACGCATCTAAACGAAACATTCCAATGTTTGTAAGTTCTGTTCATGTTTACGTAAACGAGATAGTTCCATCTATGTAGTTATAAGTCGGTGATATAGTGTCTAGTGTAGCGCGGGTTGTTTGAAATAGAAGGTATTTTCTGAGTTAATGAGTGAATTTTGAGAGTTTTTCATGTGCGCATCGTTATTTTCGCCGAATTTTACATTAGAAAAAATGTGTCATATTGATGTAGCAAAAGTACGCAACAGACCCATTGAGAAAATATCACAGATCAGAGTATTTTCGTGCACTGCAGTCATGAACTGAACTGTGTAACCTTTTTTCGCCCGGTGGAATCATCGGTGAACTGACAAAAATGCAATTAATTCAGTGGCGGCTCGTGAAATTTGGCAACAGTGTACTCCTCCCGTTTAATCAATGCAAAATAATCGATTCGCCCGGAGGCTGTCAGCCTCCTCAAGAATCGATTCTTTTACCTAAGTTTAAATGTAAAAATTGCATGGTTGCCAAAGCGCACGAGCCGCCACTGAATTAATTATACACGAAACGGCATCTCTGGAGAAAATGTGAAAGAGGAAAATCGATGTCAGTCTGAGGCAACAAGATCTGAAACCATCAAATTTTGTCACCTTGTCTCGCTCGTGAATTTGCGATTCGAAACCCTCAACCTTTAGGTTATTAGTGGTCATCAGTTTCGCCAACCGAGCAGTGACCACAGACCACCCCAAACCCCTCCCCTTTTTCTTGCCCTTAACCCTTGCCGGTCATTTTGAGAGAGGAAGGATATGACACGTTGCAATTGTCGCAGTTTACATATGTACGGACAATAATTCCTGGTAATTCCCGCAAAATGTGGCAACAGGGCAGCTGCGGTTTCCGATTTAATTGAAGCCGCCACTGGGGCGTATTAATGATTACTTATTCAATTATTTTGACAGAAAAGGATCAAGCCCTTCTTGTACGGAGGCTGCGACCAGCTGGCGGGGCGGTGCACAGTGGGTTGAAAATTGAAATTTTCCGGAAATAATCTTACGGAAAAAAAAGAGAAAAAAAAAATCAAGATTATCTATTTCAGATTTTAATCCGATGGATAGCGCCACTATAGGCGTTTCTTGGGAAAATATGTGTTTTTGGCATTTTAAATGGAAAACAATAAGAACTATACGCAAAATCCAAGAGCGTCAGCCAATAGTAACATCTTCAAATTGAAGTCCAAAAAACCGTGAAAATAAAATTGGCATGAATGTCGGCTGTATTTATTATAACTAAATATTATTGAATGTCACGGAGTCTCAACATTTAAGTTAAAAAACCTTAGTTTCTCGCAAAAAAAAATAAATAAAATTAAATAAAATAAAATATAATAAAATAAATGAATAAAAAATAAAAATAAAAAATGAAAGAAACTGGTCAGGCGTTTTTGAATCCTATAGGCGTTTCTTGGGAAAAAATCGTGTTTTTGGCATTTTAAATTGAAAACAAAGAACTACGCGAAATCCAAGAGCGTCAGCCAATATTAACATCTTCAAATTGAAGTCCAAAAAACCGTGAAAATAAAATTGGCATGGATCTCGGCTGTATTAGTATTAATAATAAATATTATTGAATGTCACGGAGCCTCAAAATTTAATTTAAAAAAACATTAGCTTCACGCAAAAAAAATAAATAAAATTAAATAAAATAAAATAAATAAATGAATAAAAAATAAAAATAAAAAATGAAAGAAACTGGTTAGGCGTTTTTGAATCCTATAGGCGTTTCTTGGGAAAATACTTGTTTTTAGCATTTTAAATGGAAAACAATAAGAACTATACGCAAAATCCAAGAGCGTCAGCCAATAGTAACATCTTCAAATTGAAGTCCAAAAAACCGTGAAAATAAAATTGGCATGGATCTCGGCTGTATTAGTATTAATACTAAATATTATTGAATGTCACGGAGTCTCAAAATTTAATTTAAAAAACATTAGTTTCACGCAAAAAATGTAAAATAAAACAAAATAAAATAAATTAATAAAAAATAAAATAAAATGGTCAGGCGTTTTTGAATCCTCCATTTCTTTGGCTTACAAGGGTTGAAAAAAAAAGAAACCCTTTTCTTAATCGGAAAAAACTAAATTCTCACCCAGTGTGCGGCTTTAGCAACGATCGACTGACGACGAAGGCACAAGAGCAAAATATTTGTCGTCGCGGCTTTGCGCTCTTGCGATGCCAGATGTATAGCTTTGAACCGTAAATATTTCATGTAAGACTCAATTAAAAAAAATCAGTTTTCAATCTGGAACCTGGCAACATTGCTAGTCCCGTCTCTATGATCCCCGCAGTCTCATGTAACGGAGGGAGTTGAAACGTGAATGGTATTTTATGCAATTCTTGGAAATCAATCACCTCTTCATACATTGAAAAAAGTACTTGGTTAAAGTTTACTATAAGTTATGGTAAAAGTTACAAAAATATAGTAAATGTAAATGAGGCACGTATTGTAAATATAACCACATAAAAATAGTAAAATCAAACTTTGTGGATTTTACTATGTGTTGGTCATAAGTGGCGGTAGCCACCAGGCCAAGTCCAAAACCCCCGAGCAAGAAGGTGGCGTCCGCGGACACTTATTATACACCGATCAGTTCGTTTTTGTCGATTTAAGCGTTATATGATCTGTTGCCTAGGATTCCAAGAAAACCGCTCATTAAAACCCCATAACACCTGGTACTGTTCGATTCGTCTTGAGGTGTACATGTGCCGCTCACTAATTAGATTTTCAATCGGATGAGTAACAACGGAGATATTTCCAAAAAACATCGATTTATTCGCGTTTTTTTTTGCCTCTTGCCGATTCACTTTTGCGTTTCGCACCCTCGTTTTTGCGCACAGATAGCGGAATAACGGTAGATGAAACCCCCATATAACCTGGTATAGAAAGATTCGCTAGGCTTTTCTGAAGTTTTTAGGCCAGGTCTCGTTGAATTTTGAGCAATATCAAGGAAGATAGCTTTAATTGAAATTAGCGTAAATTCAGAATTTTTGCGTTTCGGCCGCTCGTTTTTTGCGCTGAGATTGCGGAATAACGGTAGATGAAACCCCCATATACCTGGTATAGAAAGATTCGTTAGGCTTTTCTGAAGGTTTTAGGCCAGGTCTCGTTGAATTTTGAGCAATATCAAGGAAGATAGCTTTAATTGAAATTAGCGTAAATTCAGAATTTTTGCGTTTCGGCCGCTCGTTTTTTGCGCTCAGATTGCGGAATAACGGTAGATGAAACCCCATATAACCTGGTATAGAAAGATTCGTTAGGCTTTTCTGAAGGTTTTAGGCCAGGTCTCATTGAATTTCGAACTGTATTAAGGGAGATATCAATGATTGAAATTAGCGTAAAATCGCCATTTCTCCACATACCGCTATGGTGGAACGGAGGAGCATCGTCGCGAGGACGAATGAAAGATTGGAAGAGAGCGAAGAATTGCGAGCTGCGCAGCAAATGTGCGCGTCGCGACTCGTGAAGTGACTGACTGAGTGAGTGAACGCGTGATCTGTTTCGTTGTTGTTCGTTTTATTATATTAGTGGTTTTCAATCAACATTATTATATTATATGGATTGTCTGTATATAAAATTCCTTCTATTTTGAATACTCTTCGATCGATTAGTTTATTCCTTAGTTCTTATTTTCTCGGCAAATCTTGGCAGATCAGAGGGCAACAGCACAATTTGACATTTGAGGTTATTCACGCAGTTCTGTTTCATAATTTAAAAATATTATTGTTCAATCGTGGTTCAATACTTTAATGAAAGTGCAGTGATGTTTGTTAAAAATCCGCTCTTTGTAAGCATGCCATCTCCGGGTAACTTTCTTGGAAGCCTCTGAAGTTTCCAAAGTGTATTTTCAAAGAATTGGTATTGTTGTCTTGTGCTGTGCTTGTGCGCTTGTATAGCTTGTCCCAGAAAAGATTGGATTTGACACTTCTATGGTTTTCATGAAAACATCAGCTTCTTACGGCTCCTAACCAATCAGGTTGCTCTATCTGAGGATGGAAGCTGATGTTTTCATTTAAAGCTACAGTTGTCAAGTCCAATCATTCTTGGGACAACCTATAGAAGTGTTGACAAATGCTGTCCGTACGATTATATATGATTTTATCGTCGCTTCTGTTGGCAATGTATATTCTGAGATCAGGCAACTCCAATGAGCTCCTAGTCTTAGAATCCCTATTATTAGCAGATTGCTGTTTCTACATTGATCATCAATTCCTTCAAAGAGATTGCAAGAAGTGCTAGTTTGCTCACTGTTACAAATCAATCAAGTGTTAAACAAGTAAGTCTCTTTTCCACCTCCAACCCTTCTCTAACTCTCTTAGTGTCAAATAAAGGATACTATATAGTTCTTACAGAAGAGCTCACATTATCTGAGTATATACCGGGTTCTGACAAGTAGCGTTGCTCGCTATACTGAAGAACACGGGGACAAACTTATTTGTTGACAACGGGTCAAAACCTGTTTCGACGCATTAGCGGATATGGGGGGGGGGGGGAAGGGGGCGGTCGCCATTCCCCCCTTCGTTCGGCCCAAAAAAATAGGGAAAAGGAAGGGAAAACAATGAGGGAAAAAAGGAAAAGGAGGTCTCCGGGGGGTGAAAATCTCAGGTTAGCCCCCCCGTTCGCTACGGCTGGATCCACCAATGTGCTGACTAGCTGCAAAACAATGCCCGTTGAAGCAATTTTGCAGGCTACTTGCCACATTGCTACTTTCCAGAACACCTCTCTCATAATATGTGAGCTCTTGTGATGGTGTTAGTCAAGACCTGTGATAATTTTTGTAGAAGATTAGAATTTTGGAAGCACTCTGATGGGAGATACTGTATATGTTAGGAACCAGAGCTGTTGCGTGCACTTTGGCAACAACGTAATACATCCATTTAAACCCTCGTAAAGGGTCAAACTTTTGAGGATGCACAGTGCACTCCCTCGAGTCAGTACTTTACATTAGTTGGAATGGATGGAATACAGTGTTGCCAGATTTTTACTGTTCTTGTTGCACAAACCAGTTCTTGTAAAACCTGATGAGCTATACCGTCACAACTCAAACGTTATTTTGCAATTTTACTTGAGTGTGTCTTTAAAACTGGGAGACCCAAGAGGAAGACCGTATTGAAATCTTTGGTGTAAGCTCACCAATGACTTCCGAATAATAATTATAACCACTAGTAAAGAATGATCAAATACATAGACTCGAGCTCTATTCCTTGGCGTAAAGACATCCGTGTTCTCAGCTCGCTGAGTACTAAGTAACTTAAATTTTTTTAATTTTTAAAATCACGCATTACTGATCCTTGATCTTTTCAGGGTACCAAAAACAATTTAAATTTTAAGCTCTATACCTGCTGAATTTCAAATATTGTCGCTTTAATAATATTAATAGTGCAAAACTATTATTAGTAAAGTATCAGAAACAGTTTAGTATTTTGAAATTCTTAAAGGGAATTTTTTCCTCGTGTAGAATTGTCTTAGCTTTTCATCAGTGACATTCAAATTAAAGGGTTAGGTAAAGCTTAAAGAAGAAGATCATTGCAACTTAGCTTTTTTTCTACTATTGCTTGTAATAAGAAAAATAAAATGAAAAGAGGGGGGAGGGATTGCGCTCCCTATTTCATTCTGCTCTATTGATGTGCCTTATGATGGAATCAACTTTATTATAATCATTGCTTTAGAAACACATCTTTGTCAAAATATCTCTTTATGACTGACCCACCTAAACCTCAACCCCTTAACATAGGAATAAATCGCAAAACCGGCCTGATATCTTTGACCAAAACTATCAGTAAACCTCAAGTAAACTCGTGGCGGCCAAGGTCCAAAAACTTCTCCAAACCTCTCCCTTTTACTACCTTCCTCTTTCCTACCTCAATCTCCTCTCTTTAAAAACTTTTCTTTCAAAATCTGTTATTTTAACCCTACCTGAGAGATGCATGATTGTGCGTGAGGTCTCTCAGATTCAACTTACAAACTAGCTGATATCAAAGCGACCAAGTCCCCTCCCCTCCCCTCTTCCCACCCTTTCTACTCCTGTGTTTCTTCTAGCCCCCTACCCCTTCAGATTTCAGCCTGAGATTTTATCTCTGATCTTCATTATTCAGAATAATTATTACAGTCTGTTGGCTGCGCTCAACGCAAACCATTGCATAACTCATAAATTGCAGGCGCATGAAAGTGCAAAGGATTTAATGCCCAAAGGCGCTGATATCCGAAGAACCAAGTCTAATTTTTTGTACCTACCGCACCTTTCTTCTGCTTCCTCTTCTACTTCATCCTCTTGCTATAGTTCACCCACCAAAAAAAAAAAAAAAATGATAAAAAAATAGAAAAAAACTTGGCGTTGACCTGCAAAAGCTGATATGCGGTGTTAGTACACTCTATGTTGGCAGGTAACGCCAAGTTTTTTTCTATTTTTTTTATCATTTTTTTTTTTTTTTTGGTGGGTGAACTATAGCAAGAGGATGAAGTAGAAGAGGAAGCAGAAGAAAGGTGCGGTAGGTACAAAAAATTAGACTTGGTTCTTCGGATATCAGCGCCTTTGGGCATTAAATCCTTTGCACTTTCATGCGCCTGCAATTTATGAGTTATGCAATGGTTTGCGTTGAGCGCAGCCAACAGACTGTAATAATTATTCTGAATAATGAAGATCAGAGATAAAATCTCAGGCTGAAATCTGAAGGGGTAGGGGGCTAGAAGAAACACAGGAGTAGAAAGGGTGGGAAGAGGGGAGGGGAGGGGACTTGGTCGCTTTGATATCAGCTAGTTTGTAAGTTGAATCTGAGAGACCTCACGCACAATCATGCATCTCTCAGGTAGGGTTAAAATAACAGATTTTGAAAGAAAAGTTTTTAAAGAGAGGAGATTGAGGTAGGAAAGAGGAAGGTAGTAAAAGGGAGAGGTTTGGAGAAGTTTTTGGACCTTGGCCGCCACGAGTTTACTTGAGGTTTACTGATAGTTTTGGTCAAATTAAGTTTACGATGAAATGGTTACTATCTACGATGAATTACCCGTAACTACGAAACAAAGTGCGAGATTTTCAAATCTTTGGAAAGCTCTCAAAAGCTCAAAAGTATTATTATGTAAAGTTTGATGAAGCAAAGTTATTTATAATAGTGCCTCCCAGATGGTACTCTTAAAAAAATATATTTACCATGATAACTTTAGAGGCTATAGTAGTTTTAAAACCACCTTAATAGAAAGAACAACATTTTCAACCAAATTGATATAAATGCAAACGTTTCCTCCTGAACAATTATATCGATTATCGGAGGCCACTCTCAGCAATCTTCTTTGGTTCTAGGACCGCTGAGCGGCACTACGGCAAGTACATTGGAAACATGAAAAATGAACCACTCCATTAAGTAAATGAATACATGATAACGCAATGAAAACGTAATATCGGATATACCGTTTTGAAACGTTATTTCCGATATAACGTTTTATCGGTTAAACGTTCAAAAAAAATTTCCCCCTCAGAAACGTTATAACGAGTTTCTACTGTAAAACGCTTATCAGAAATTAAACTTTTAAAAAAAATATTTTAACCCCTACTTGGTTAAATTTTAACCATTACTTGGTTAAATTTTAACCAAAGTGCGATGGTTAAATTTAACCCACGTTTGGTTTAAAATAACCATTATCATCGTTAAATCCTACAATGAAGTGCATAGTAAAATTTACAATGTGAGTCAGGTAACGGTGACCCTCGACATGGATTGTCGTATATTCAAACCAAGTGTATCGTACATTTTAACCAAATTATGGTAAACCTTAACCAAGCACTTTTTTCAGTGTACGGCAGCATCATCGCGTGAATATTTATCATATTCATGATGTAGCTTGTAATTTAATGTCGCGGGTCTTGCATATTCGACTCATTCATTAATTATAATGGTTGCCAGTAGCGTACGCAGGAATATGTGTCTCTTTCTCTTCTCTCGTTTGAATGCATGTGCTGGAAAAGGAAAGAAATAGGGGCTGAAGTCAGGTTTTAGCCCCTGTAAATGTCCTTTTCTAACACACGTGCTCTAATGGGGCAAGAGAGAGAAAGACAAATTCCTGCGTACGCTACTGATGGTTGCAGTCACACCTCCTTCATTGTGTGTATCGTTGGTGCGGGATACAGTAGCGCACCGAGAGATTCTTCATCTCTCTCTTTTCTCCATTAAGAAACGTATGTTAGACAAGGATGGACAAGGGGATAAAACCCCCTCCTTCTGTCCTTTTCCTACTCATACATTCAAATGGGAAATGAGAGAGATGGAAGATATCCTGGTTGCGCCAGTGGCGGGATATATCGATCGATATTGCGATAGTTATAGATCGATCAATCCTAAAGAGTGCACTGGAAAAATTATTGGTAGCAGATTCACACCATTATGATGTCTGATTTTGGCACGTGCCAAACAAGATATGATATGATAATACTTTCGACAAATTCGTTTAAGATACAATCTTGGAAAGCTCTGCGTAATAAAGTATCCCTCCGTCACATCCATTGGCGAGGCTTGCGATTTGGCAACGTTCCTTTCCCCCCATCTAAACACATTAGAAAGGTCGAAATTTCTGGTCAAAATCGCCGATGACTGGAGCGTTCGACTTTTTTGGTGGCTTTAAATGGACAAATTACATTGTTGCCAAGTTTCACGCCTCGCTACTGCGGTCACATTTTTTGAAGTAAAAGGCTGTTGAGAACAGGGGTTTAGTGTTTACCTTATCGAATGTATGCAGTGATAATAGGTTAAAGAGCAGCTTTACTTTCCAATAAACACTATACAGGGACCAATAGTGACTCTTTATTTATTCAGCCTGTCTACCAGTTTTACCCAATGATTTCAAACATCAGCCCGCAAGTGGGAGATAAAGTCATTCAAAAGGAATGCATGATACTTTATGAGCTTTTGGTTATAAATACTTTTAAATCCTTGAAACATATACGTATATCCTTCACGACCTATGCGGGGACAAACATCTCCTCGTCATTCATCAGAATCAGAAAGCAGGAAGCTGTTAGTCAACATTTTTGTTTAGAAAGAATATTGAAAATACTTCAATGGACGAGTTTTACCGTTCATCTGATTCGAAAAATTCCGCAACTGAGGGTCTCATCCCTTTGAAACGAATTCCTTAATGATGAAGCCCCGCGATTCGAAATGTAAATCCGTGAATGAAAATAAACTTTGCACTAAACCTCCGTGCTGTTAAAATACGAGTAAGCGAAGAGAAATACGAGTCAAAATAGAGAGAGTGGGAGAGAGTGATAGAGAGAAAAAGGGAGAAAGGGTGAGAGAGAGGGGAGAGATCAGTTGGTATTTTTTTTTTTTTTTTTTTTTTTACCTAATCCCTTAGAATGGGAGCTCAACCGTTTGTATCCTCTCGCAATAGCCATCAGTACCTTCATAAGACCCATCTGATTAACTATTACAAAGTTTAATAAACGAAGCACTGAGTTAACCCTTTCAGACCCAGTGGCGTAGCGTGCAATTTGGCAACGTTTTAGTGTGTCATTTAAATCTATTAAAAAGATCGAACTATTGGGTGTTCAGTGAACACCTTCGCATTCAACCTTTTACATGGGTTTAAATGTGCATGTTACAACATTGCCAAATTGTACGCTACACCACTGTTCAGACCTGGAGTCCCTTCCAATGGACATTGGAATAACATGTAGTCATATGGAAAACATAAAAGTACAATGTGTGCATCAATTAATTTAGATAAAAAGATGAGAAGAAATCGCTAAGATCAATCATGTTCGTCGAAAATCCGTTTCTATGAACAAAAATAATTTCAGGTCTGAAAGGGTTAATGAACGCGGGCTGCCGTTTTTCGAATCCTAAAAGGAACGTTTATCCCCCCCCCCCCCACAAAAGAAAAGTATTGCCATCATGAAAAATTTGGAAGTTACAGTATCTACCAGCCTTATCTACTGCAACCGTTCATTTGTTCAGTCTATACCGGCCTGCTGGTCAGCAGTAAGATTAGGCTCATTTAAGAAGACTAAGCCCACCCAATCGATAATCGTTGGAATTTTTCCAACTTTTTTTTTTTTTCATAGATATCTTATGGTGGAACGTCATCTTTGCTCGTAAATGGTGGAGTTACGCGCAGATGTCATGGGGGGCTCTTGTCAAATTTGTCACTCTCTCTTTAAAAATAAAACGCAGAGGAAGCCCCTAATCAGCTCGGAATCTCCCATGATCAGATAAAATGATACACATTACACATACCTGCGTAGCTATACGCCATTACACCTTAAACGTTAAAGTAATTTTGTGAGTCTATGAATGAATTTCGTAATTTTTTAATCGGCCCATCGTCATTTTCGCCAGAGTTTAATAGGTTATTACATCTATTCAATAGCTTACAACAAAATTTAGCGATCCTGCTTAATCCTGTGCGTTGTCCAGTTATGTGCATCGAAGCTGATATGTCAAAAAAAACATCGAAATTTTATCGATACATCGAAAAAAAAAAAGGAAGTAATCAAAACCGAGAAATCACTGGTAATCATGATACTTTTGTATGCTTTTGAAATGATTTCAGAGGAACAAATGACTCTTAGGTCTATTCTTAGTCGAAATATCGATAAATAACGATTTTCGATGCATTATGATTGACATCAACGTTATAGAATCGAATCTATTCGATAGGAGGAAAGCATCGAAACTTCGATCGATGCATCGAAAATCGCACAGGCCTAATCCTGCTTACACTGGCTCGAATTTTCCTAAAAGCTGTCAGAATTTATTTTCAGAAACTGATCATTATACAGGGTGTCAATTAAAAAAGGAGCCAGGCTTTATATCTCGAAAACGGCTCCGAATTTCGAAAAACGCTGAAACACGTGTTCGATTATTTCGAGGGGGACATCTTTTGAGGGGGTCTCTGATTTCAGGGCCCCCCTCTGGGGGGCCCCAGGGGGGTCAAGTCCCATATTTCAAATGGGGACCCCCATTTTTTATTTGATAATCGGAAAGAGGGTAAAATTCTAAGACTTTTGGCGCAAACCGAAAGTCGATATCATTTTTCGTGTTCGATATATCGAAGGTCAAAATTCGATATGGACCCTTCTTCAAAAATTCGTAACTTTCCTTTAAATAGTCCAAATTTCAAAAACTTTGGGTCTAAAATGCTTTACAGAGCAAGCACTTTTCAGAAAAAAATTCAATTTTAACAGAAATTTAGTCAAAATTTGGTTTTAAAGCCCCCAAACATATCCCGAATATGAAAAACGATATGGACCCCCGGTTTGCGCCAAAATGCTCAGTTTGTTACGCCTTTTCTATTGATGTATCACTCGATAGGGGTCGTCTCTCGGAATTTTTCTGATAGCCCCCCGTGGGGGCCAAAAACGTTAAAAATATTTGGGGGCTTTAAAACCAAATTTTGACTAAATTTCTGTTAAAATTGAATTTTTTTCTGAAAAGTGCTTGCTCTGTAGAGCATTTTAGACCCAAAGTTTTTGAAATTTGGACTATTTAAAGGAAAGTTACGAATTTTTGAAGATGGGTCCATATCGAATTTTGATCTTCGATATATCGAACACGAAAAATGATATCGACTTTCGGTTTGCGCCAAAAGTCTTAAAATTTTACCCTCTTTCCGATTATCAAATAAAAAATGGGGGTCCCCATTTGAAATATGGGACTTGACCCCCCGAAATCGGGGACCCCCTCAAAAGATGTCCCCCTCGAAATAATCGAACACGTGTTTCAGCGTTTTTCGAAAATCGGAACCGTTTTCGAGATATTAAGCCTGGCTCCTTTTTTAATTGACACGCTGTAGAATTCTGGTAATTTTTAGGTATTCTCCGTCTTTTAGCCCATTAATTTAGGTTTCTAGAACACTACGTCAGTGTGCGTCCTACCTCCAAACAGATTTTGGCCGCTCCCCCAAAGATTCTTACGAAACTGTACAGAACTCAAAGCAACACTCAGTTATATGGGCAAAGAGGGAAACACAGATCGGTATGCAACACGCAATTCCGAGGGGAGCGCGTAGGTATACGTGACCTCCTCCTCCTCTCTCTTCTTCCGTTGTTTGCTTCACATCGCGATCGGGTGTCGCCCATAATCTTTGCACGCTTCATTCAGTAATGTTTTTTTCTGCCCCTCTTCGGTAAGTCGGGTGGTATTTATCGGACGTTTTATCTGTTTCTTTCACTTACCGAGCTGAACACTGAGCAGCATAGTGCATGGCTCGTGCCGGTAGTTTAAACTCTTAAGATATCGCAGTATCGCCCTATTGCACTCCCTATATGCAGATTTATTTGAATGTAAATATGGGCGCCCAGAGCCCATATTATATTGGTTTTCGATATATCGACATTTGACGACGGGTAAGAAATCCAACTTTGTCATTCGATGTATCGAAAACCAAAAACGATATCGACCTGCGGTTTGTGCCAAAATGCTCAGTTTTGTGTGTTCTTTCAAGCGATGTATCACTCGATAGGAGTCGTGCCTCGGAATTTTTGAGATAGCCCCCCTGAGGGGTCATTTTTTTAAATAATTTTGGGGGGCTTTAAGACTAGATTAATGTCAAAACCGTATTTTTTTCTGGAAAGTACTTGATTTTTAGAGTGTTTTTGACTCCCATTTTTCTAAATTCCGACCTTTCAAATGGGAGTTCTGATTTTTTGAAAATGGGTCGAAATCGAACTTTGACTATCGATATATCGATGACGAAAAACGATATCGACCTCCGGTTTGCGCCAAAAGTCTTAGAATTTTATGCCCTTTAAAACGAGGTATCACAAGATAGGGGTTGCCATTTGAAAATTTTGAGTTAGGGGGCGAAACCCCCCCCCTTTGGAGCGCCCCCCGAAAATTTTGGATACGCCAAAAAGTAGTCCCCATTAAGTTATAAACATCCCCCGAGTTTCGTTTTTTTATCTGCAGCCGTTCAAAAGTTAGATAGGGGGGGGGGGGGGGGGGGGGGACGGACTTTTTGAACACGCTGTATAGTGTAACGCACTGTGATCTGAGATCGGGAAAAAAATGACCAAAAATCAGTAAAAAATTTCATAAAAAATCAGAGCAGCCGGTTTTCGTGTATCTTTAATGGTATGTTTCAATTCACCGATGATTCCACTTGTTGAGGAAATATTACACAGTCAGTTCAGTTTATAGCAGTAATACTCTGAAAAACTCTGATTTGTGATATTTTCTTAATCGGTGGAATCGCCCTTGTTCGCATTATTTTAATATTCGCACGTTTTTTTTTTTTTTTTTTTTTTTTTTTTTTTTTTTTTTTTTTTAGTTATAGTGATGAGTCCACAGGTTGAGAAAAGATTAAAGATTATAGTATTTTTGTTCTTAACCCTGTCAATACCACGCCCGAGTGTACTCGTGTCTGTAACTGTACCTGCCTCATGCTCTTTCAGTTTTTCATCCACACTAATTGTGACTCAAAATTGTTAAAATTCGAAAAATAATGCGTTTGCATAGTGCCTTCAATCCACTGTGTATGCAAAATCAGCACAGCAATGTAGGAATATTTAACTACCTACTTAAATTGAGCGAGCGAACATTGATTTGTCCTCGTAACCAGGTAGTGAAAGGGTCAGTAGTAAAAAGCTGAACTGAAGTGTGTAATCTTTTCTTCAGCTAGTGGAATGATTGGTGAATTGGGCTGCTGCACACTTTAGCTGTAAGCGATTTCATAGTCGATTCTGTTGTAGAAACCTCAAAAAATAACAATGGCAGCACTAAAAACTTTCAAAATCCACTCCTAAACTCAATAAGCGCTTTTATTTGCGCGGGCGTAATGGTGGCTGAGGGTAGTAACAATGGGAGATTCCCATCTAACAATAATGTAACTCTATCAAGAAGTGAACAGTAATGAGAGACGACTTTCATTTGACACCGCGGTGTCACTAGGTGTTGCGGTATACCATTCATGGGATGTGGATCATCACTCTGATGACTAATTATTCTGTGAATCATCCTTGCCAGCATAGAAAGAGTGACGAAATTAAGATAGGAATCTCCCATTGTTACTGCCCTCGGCCACCATTACGTCCTCGCAAATAAAAGCGTTTATTGAGTTTAATAGTGGATTTCAGAAGTTTTTAGTGCTGCCATTGTTATTTTTCGAGGTTTTTACACCAGAATCGACTGTTAAATCGCGCTTGTAGCAGAAGTGTGCAACAGCCCCATTTCAGAACCTTGCAACTGCCACATTGGTCTCATTTGGATGCAGTTGCCTTGGCAAAAAAATCGTTCAATGGAACTTTTGCGAGGTTTTTCTGTAAGTAAGCAAATGGACTACCAACTCTGATGTATAAAATCCTGCAAAAGTAACTGCGAGACTATTACTGCGGAAGTTTTTAATGCTGCTATTGTTATTTTTCGAGGTTTTTACAACAGAATCGTCTGTTAAATCACTTATAGCAAAAGTGTGCAACAGCCTCATTGAAAAATGCCATTAAACATGTACAGAACGGCAGCTTTGCACCAGTGGCGTAGCGTGCTATTTGGCAACATCGTATAGTTTCCATTTAAACCCATTTAAAAGGTCGAATGCGAAGGTGTTCACCGAACACCCAACAGTTCGATCTTTTTCATGGGTTTAAATGGACACAATTCAACGTTGCCGAATTGCACGCTTCGCCACTGCTTTGCACCAGAATGACTGTTGGTGAAGATGGGTGCGCGGCGCGACGCGAGGTGGTCACCGACTTCTGAAAGTAGCTCTAGACGTTGTTTATGAAAACCAGAGAGAATTAGACAGCTAAAAGTGAACGAGGCCATTAGGAGTTTACTTATTGATCCATCCCGAGGAACTAGCCATGTATAACGCGCAGCATTTCGAGTCCAGAACATATGTATTTGCGCTAGTTCTCATCCTTCGAGTACTCATACCATGGAGTTTTTCCACCTCCACTCAGTAGATGAAAATATGGAAAATCCCGGACTTAATTTTATTAATGGAAAAAAACCTTTTCTTTCCTACTGCGGGCCGATTTTTGAAATCGTTAGATAAGGCTGGTAGACTGGATGAATGGAGAACTGCTATTGGTCCCTTTAAATTGTTTATCAAAAAGAAAAGCTCTTTAAACAAGTATCCCTCCGCTACATGCGATAAGCTATCGACTGCTTGAAACAAGCCGATACAAGCGGATAGCTTATCAAATGTAGCGGAGGGATACTTTGTTAAAGATCCCTTTTTTATAAACAATTTAAAGGGACCAATTGCAGCGGCCCCCCCCCCATTTATTCAGTATATCGGCCTTATCTAATGATTTCAAAGATCGGCCCGCTGGCCTGCAGCAGACTGCTGGAACTAAGGGACATATATGTATACGCTTTGTGACTTCACTCTAGGTTACCTTTTGGCACCGGTGCAGCAGCACCCTGCATAGTCAACCTCAACCGTATACTCTATCTGTCGGTAAGAATAAGAACTAATAATTTTTGTGATTGCCGGTAGAATACGCGGGTGTCATGGCATAACAGCTTTACTAATTGCAAAAGTCACAATGTTTTGGATTGTTAATATTTACAATCCAATTGATTAAATTGAAAATCCAAATCGTAAAAATTAATAAAATTTATGCAAATTCACAATCAAGCACGTAAAATCAGTTACATGTGTAGTAAGTTTCACCAAAAACGACTGGTGAAATTAACATTTTGCTCAATTTCACTGATTTCGCAATTCTTTTTTTTTTCCGTGGAGGACGAAAATAAGGAAAGGACTAATTGTTCAAAAGGACTTTTGTTGAGTGTACGAATTATCAAGGCCTAAATGTCGAGGATGAAAAATTAGTGGACGAAAAGGAGTAAACGGAAAGTCTTGTAACTCTTCCGCTAATTTGCCCTAGAAGGAGCTAAGAATTTTTTTCCATTTTTTTTTTTTTTTTTTTTTTGTGGAAAGTTGAGGGTTTGATCTCCTCTATAATTTGATTTTGAGGATTTGCCTCTCTCCCCCGCATAGAAAACTTTCTGTCAGTGCTCAAAATTAACTCAATTGCTTAAAGCAAAAATACAAATTTTCTTGTCCAGAAAAATGCTATGTTCCAATCCAGTGTGCTTCAATCGCTCTAAGCGCGAAGGTGTTTAAACAGATTAATAACTTGAACTGACCAACTCAAACATGAGCGAATTTTGGAGCAATACGGAGAATGGAGGGTGAGATCATAGCCGCGTAGTCTGGAATCCGTCTTTCTCTCTCTCTCTTTGCCTATTCGATCAAGTGCGTTAGAAACGAACAGATATAGGTACCGAAGTCCCTTGAGACCTCCTTCCCTCTGTCCTTTTCTAACGCATGTGTTTGAATGGTAAAAAGAGAGAGAAAAACCAAATCCCGGCTACGGTTCTGGAAGATGGAGCTTGAGATCTTGAACGCGAAGAAACCTAGAAAAGCGCTCTTGAATTTATGGTTAGTGGTCGAATAAATTGTTATCACCATCCACTTGAAAGTTTTCAAGTATCAAGTTCTACGGTGCAACTGAGTGAGTCAAGCTTGAACTTTCATTTGAATGAAACGATTTTATTTATTTATCCCCCAGATGCGTGTGGACATTATACAGACTCAGTCTAGACTCGAGAGTAATCAGTGTTGTTACGGGGTTCTAACGGAAACTAACGGGTCCTTTAATACGTATACTTTGTGCAGAAATTAATTCAAAATTGCCGACCTTGTGAGTAGATGTAGATGCGGGTTTCCGAAGTTCGTTTGGACTGGGTGCCAGTAGCGAGGCGTGAAATTTGACAACGATGTACTTTCTCAACTCCTCTCCGCTCACATCCGCTCGTTCTTATTTTTTGAAAATCCAGGTATTTTCAACGCATTCTTATGGGCGGACGAGGCCGCTTGGGTGCGTAAACGCCAGCCAATCAGCAACACGACCGAAATGACCTTTACTGTGGTTTATCTTAGTCACTGTACTTAAAAGCGACTTCTGGCGCTATCCATTGGCATTGGATTGAAATCCGGAAAAGTTTCGCCAGGAATCACCTTAACTCTCTACATACCAGTGGCGGCTCGTGCGATTTGGCAACAGTGTTTTTATCACATTTAAATACATGGAAAACAATCGAAACTCGAGGAGGCTGCCAGCCTCCGCTTGAATCGATTTTTTACCTAAGTTTAAGTGGGAAAGATGCATGGTTGCCAAATCTCACGGGCCGCTACTGCTACATACAGACATGGACTCTTCCTCAATGAAGTCTTTGGATCGCGCACATCAGTGGCTTAAAGCGATCCATCTGCTGAGAATGTCGGGTACCAGAGGGAGGAATAATGCTAATGGCCAGTGTGATAACAAGAGGTCTGTGAACGCAGCGTAACAAGCGCCCGTTGGCAGGCAGCTAGTGGGGCGGGCCCCTAATCTATTTCGACTCGGGAAGCTGCGGACGGACGGATCCACGCCGGCCGGTCGGTCGGCAAGAGTCTTCCTCTCTCTCAGTCCGTTGCAACTCATCGGTTGGTCCATCTCCATCATTCCGGCGTCGTTCATCTTGGCCGTTTTTCCGTTTAGTCGCGTGCTGGCCTTCGGCCTCGAAGCATCTGCATCTGCCCTCTTCCATGTGATTTGTGTCTCTCTCTCGCTCCCGCGTAGTATTTATGTGACTTGCTCGACTGTCTCTCTTTCTCCCGCGAAGTCTCTACGCCAAGTGCTCTTGTGTCGTAAATAATTACGTGCTTCGCGAGAGTCGTGTTGTTGTTGTTGTTCTTATCCTGCGGTTGTGTGCGTGCGCACTATTGTATTTATACGGCTGTGCGGTGGTGTGTGTTTGAGTGCGCGTGAAATTTCAAGCGTTCGGTGTCATTGTGCTGTTGATCATTCTCGATTGTGTGTGGTTGTCAACCCTTTTGATATCAAGTTCATCTGCCTCGCGGTCTTTGTTTGGTATATCACTAACAGTGCAAACTTTTTTCAAGTGTGAAGTAAGAATTGCTTGGTGAAAATGACCATTATGCTATCATATAGCTAATCGATAACTATAATTTTACCATAATATAATAATTTGGTTATTTATCAAATTGGTTTTTAGTACCATGATGCTAAACTGTTAAAAATCGACCAACTAATCCAGAGATATAATCGGAGCAAGCATGAAAATGCGCATGAGGGACTGAGGGTACTTGCCACTCTCTTGCGTAGTAAAAATAGGGTTTAACCCTTCACTGCATGGGGTTCCACCGGTGGAACAAATTCTTCAAACGCTCATATAAAATACAGGTTTTTAGATATGCCTTCGGCGCATGGTGTGTCAACGCGGGAGAAGGTATATTTTGAGCTCACACACAAAAAAAAAAAAAAAAAAATTGGCTGAAAGAAAACATCATGCAGTGAAGGGTTCGTGATCGAAATCATGTCAGGGGGAAAATTTGCCCCCGTATCCAAACTGATCACATTTTGATTATTTTTATAAAGTTTCCGGCATTGGCTTTTTGAAAAATCCAATTAAAGTAAAGAATTTTTTTTTTGAAAATTAAAAAAAAAAAAAAAAAAAAAAAAAATTCCCGCCATTTCTTATGGTGTTATATCACTTTTAAAAAACGAGTGAAAAATAGAAAAAAGAGAATTTTTACCGAAAAATCGTCAAATTATTTTTTTCACTATTTTTCCCATGTATTTGACCACCTAATACATTGAAAAATCCACATTTGCTTGAGAAAAAAAAATCATGCAGTGAAGGGTTAACGGGAGTAGAAGTGAAAAATACCATCAAGGAGGGTGTGCACACCTCCTCAGAGCAGTATCATCTTTTTTAATTCCGAAGAAGTGCACATTCTAATTATCCCTTTCCTCTTTGCAGCACGATTTTTCACTCGACAAATATCTTACTCCGATAACTATGTATACAGGGAGAAATCATGGATTTTATGTGACCAAAATGTCTATGTGACGATATGGTATGTAGGCATGGCATCATCATATTCGATCCTCAATTAGCAATATGATAACATAATAACTATTTTTACCAGGGTTGCTCTCTTATTACATATTTGGAAATAATAAGTTGGCGATATCTGTCCTATCGCACCAGCAACTTTCAAGGAAAATATTCCCGACTTTTGGGGAAATCCACAGTCCAAGTTGAATATTTTGCAATTACCCTAATTTTTCTTAAATGTTTCCCAGCTTTTTGGTAATATTTTCGCCAAGAGAAGCTGCCACTGCCATAACGCCAACTTTTTTTTTAATGTCATGAATGAATAGGATCAAATTGTAACCAAACCCGTCGTACTGTTTGACTACTTCCACAACCACGATACTTGGTTCATATATGAAGACATTGGAATCAATTTTTTACTTGCTGGGTTCTAATGGCAAAACGCTGTACAAGCCGCCACTGATACCAATAACTACCTCGTTTTATGTATTCTTCAAATTATTAAGATAAATATAGGTCAAGTATAACAGATAATAATTTTAGAGGGGGGGAGGAGAGGAGCTCCTGCGTTCCTTATTACGCCTTTGCTCCAAAGCCCTGGTGTTTTTCAATTGTTCGTGTTCTAATTCACAAAACCCGCCAGTATAAGTACCTACATACCTCGTTTCGCAAGCAGACAAAACACCGTCTCGTTGATGCGTAAATCGGACGATTTTTCAGGTTCGAAACGGTCAATTCGCTTTTTATCGTGTAAGCCTCATTCTTTCGTTTGCTAGCTTTTCTCTAGACTGTAGGGCGATGGGGGAGGGGGTAGCTCTTAAGGGTACGAAAAAGCATCAGGAGGAACAAACCTCTGTTCTGTTGAGCTCGCGGGAGGCGGGAGGTTAAATTCTCGCATGACGAACTTCAACTCCGTGAAGCATTTTATGCGCTCCGGATCAACCAGTGCGTTGTCAAATGTGAGGTTGAAAGCCGTACATTTTACATTGATTATTGTAAAGCAAATTTTAGCGATCGAATATCATTCACTTTAGGAATTGATGATTGCTAACTGATGCTGCTGATCGGTGAAAAAGCTAGCCAATGAGAGTCGAGAATGAACTTCTGAATGATATTCTCGTGAAAATGAAAACTGCGAAAATAATATTCAATAACATAACCTCTAAATCAGCTCTGAATTTGGCTCTGAATGACATGACCATTTTTAACAAAAAAAACTAGCGTTTTCGAAGCTAAAATTATGTTTGTTTCATAGGAAAATGACTTCTACGCATGGTTTGTACAGTAAACTTTATTCGAAAAGTTCGTCATTTCCGAAATTATCGTGGCGAAAGGAGTCAAAAAGGATAGAAGATGAGATTTCTGACAACGGTTGCAACAATTCGAAAATCGAATCTACCTCCGGAGGTGAATTCGAAATTTCCAATTGTTGGAATTCAACGGTCTCCGGTGCGAGACCAACGAAACAATCGAATATCATCCAAATAAAATGCAAATCCATCGAATATCATACGACGGTGAATGATATTCGATCGCTAAAATTTGCTTATAGTCTTCCTATGCCGATCATGTGTTTATAATGACATTTTTTTTTTTTAAATTCACCGATAGTTCCACCGGTTGAGAAAAGATTACACAGTCCAGTTCATTTTATGACTGTAATGCACGAAACTACTCTGATCTGTAATATTTCCTCAATCGGTGAAATCGTCGTTAAATTATTAAAACATCTGGAAGTTTTTTAAAGTCATCGACGACTCCATCAGTTGTGAAAAGATTACAAATGCGAATATTTTTGTTGCATTACAGTCATGGACTGAACCGACCTGTGCAATATTTCCTCAACCGGTGGAATCAACGGTGAATTGAAAAAATGCAATTAAATACACATAAACGACAGCACTGATGAAACCGTACTTCTGGCAACACTGGGATCAACATTTCAAGTGACTCTTTTACTCTTTTCTTCCTCTCTTTACTTTCGAAGCGAACATGCCAATTCAGATGCTCTTTTTTGCAAATTCAATTAGACTTTTCTTCTTGAGCGTCTTGCTGGGTCACACTGGTCACAGTGTTGTAAATTTTACAACGATTTTTTTTTTTAATTTTCAAAAACGTCAGAAAATTAAATCAGTTTTTTTGATATGTTCCGGTTCTTCTTTTCCTCTACCTGAAAAACATTCAAGAGATGGTTTATGTTCACATTGTCTTCGATGGAGCTTTACAAGGGGTTCTGGACCTCCCCTTGACACCAAAATTTGTTCTAAAAAAGGGTAATTTCTTGCGTTTTCAGACAAATTTGACCAAATTAGTATCTTTGGACCCCCCCCTTGAAAATTTTTGGACCTCCGACACCCCTCCCCCCCTTAGAAAAATTCCTGGCTACGCCACTGCCCCAGAAATATAAGGGATCTGCCCCCCCCCCCCCCCCCAGATTAAGTTTGATGTGAGAAAGTGTTCGTGGAGTATTCCCTAACTAATTAAACATATCAGCTGTTGAATTGAAATAATCGGTGAATTGAAAAATTTAAATATGTATATTTACACAAAATGGCAGCTCTGCTGTCCATTCAATTGCGATTCTTGTTTACTGATTGATAATTTGATAATGCGTGCGAAAGGGTTAAACTCAGTTCCCAGCTCACGTTCGCGAGTTTCCTGAAACCTCGTTCAAAGTTTGAGCGGAATTAAGGGTCGAGGAAGGAGGAAGATATTGAAATCACGCGGTGAGGAACAACGTAACTCACTGGTGGCAGGCAGGAGGGTGACTGGGGAGGAGAAGTTATTTTGGAAGGGAAGGGGGAGAGGAAAGGAAGCAAGGAAACACATCAGAATCCATAAAAAAAATAAAATGACGGGAAAATACTATAGCGCGTATAAGTACGAGTTATAACAGGAGGAATAAGGGACGTGAGCATCGGGCTCGCGTCCTCTCTCCTCCTTCCCCTCCCTCCACCTCACATTGGCCCTGCTCAGATCCGCCATCCCTCTTCCTTGCATGTAAAACCTACTCCTCAAGATCTTATCGCCTTGTTTACACTGTTTCCCCCCTTCTACTGAATGAGCTTTCGTCAAAGAGTTGCCAGACTACAAGCAAAAATTATGAGCATGAGAGAAATGGGTCTGTTGCATACTTTTGCTACAACAATATAGAACCTTGATTCCCATGTAAAATTTGGCGAAAATAACGATGCGCACATTAAAAACGTTCAAAATCAACTCATTAACTCAGGAAACCACTTCAATTGCAAACAGCCCGCGCTACACTAGACACTATTTGCACCGGTATACTACTACATAGACGGAACCTCCGTGCATAAGTAAACAACATCGTAACTACAAAATGATGGACTTTCTTTTTTAATTCGTAAAATAGAAACTGCATTTGCTGTCTGATCTTTTCGGATTATCAAAGATTACAAAATAATATAAGAAATGTACGCATCTAAACGAAACATTCCAATGTTTGTAAGTTCTGTTCATGTTTACATAAACAAGATGGTTCCATCTGTGTAGTTATAAGTCGGTGATATAGTGTCTAGTGTAGCGCGGGTTGTTTGAAATGGAAAGTATTTTCTGAATTAATGAGTGGATTTTGAAAGTTTTTAATGTGCGCATCGTTATTTTCGCCGAATTTTACGTTAGAAACAATGAGTTATATTGATGTAGCAAAAGTACGCAACAGACCCATCGTTTTGTTGCAGGGTGCAGGACTTATTCGCCCTTTCAACCGCCATCTTAGGCTTTCCTTTTAAGGTCTTTTGTGGGTTGATGAGTGGCTTTTGAGATTTTTTGATGCTCTCAATGAGATTTTCACCCGATTTGACACCAGAATCAACACTCCGTAACGCTGCGCTGTAGCAAAAGTATGCAACAAACCCATTTAAAATGGGGAAACATACTCATGAGCAGACCTGTCTTTTTGGTGGGCGTTTAATCGCTGACAAGGCGCAGGACGCTTAAAACGTCGCCTGTGCTCTTCCGAGGCACCGCCAATATAATTTTAAATGGTAACTTATATAGCGATCGGCGTTCCTCAGTACCATAGGCGGCGCGTATAAGGGGCTATTGGGGCTATAGCCCCTCCCCCACTTTTTTGGGAACGAGGGGCTGAAAAAATTTTTGAACGAGAAGAAAAGGAAAATAGGGAAAAAGGAAAAAGAAAGAAAAAGAGAGAAAGAAGAAAAAAGGTTATTTATCCTCCCCCCGCCTGCGTCAAACGTTATTGTGAAAAAGGTGAAGAAAGAAAGAAAAGAAAAAAATATGAAAAAAAAAAAGAAAAAAAGCTGTTGAGTTTTAGCCCCCCACTTTCTGACCCCACGCGCCGCCCATGCTCAGTACTCACTGTGAGTGTCGCCGTCGCGTCGCGTCGTCCAGGGAGCCGCGGCACTCATATTCTCTTCTTTCGCCATATTCTCTTCTTTCGCCGTATTGTGATGTGTATAGTCTGTTAACCATCATTTATCAGTATTAGGACTTACGAGCAGACCTGTCTTTTTGGTGGGCCTTTAACCACTGACAAGACGCAGGGCTCTCAAACGTCCCCTCTGCTCTTCCGGGGCACCGCCAATGTAATTTTTAAAGGGAAAATAGACTTACGAGCAGACCTGTCCTTTTGGTCGGGTTTCAATCGCTGACAAGGCGCGGAGGTCTCAAAACGCCCTATCTGCTCTTCCGAGGCACCGCCAACGTAACTTTAAAGGGGAAAACAGACTTACGAGCAGACCTGTCTTTTCGGTGGGCATTTCATCGCTGACTAGGCGGAGCGCTCTCAAAACGTCACCACTGCTCTTCCGGGGCACCGCCAACGTTATTTTAAATGGGAATGGAGACTTACGAGCAGACCTGTCTTTTTGGTGGGCTTAATCGCTGACAAGGCGCAAGGCTCTCAAAACGTCACCACTGCTCTTCCGGGGCACCGCCAACGTAACTTTAAATGGGAAAACAGACTTACGAGCAGACCTGTCCTTTCGGTGGGCTTTTAATAGCTGACAAGGCGCAGGAAGCTCATAACGTCCCCGCTGCTCTTCCGTAGGACTTATGACATGTACCAGCCTCTCTTTTGCTATACCTCGTTGGTCCAAATACATGTTCGCTCGATAAAATTTGGCAACCTTGCTTAAGCGTTTTCACCGCGTGCGCTCCTGATGATCCTTTTGTGTAAAAATAAAGAAAAAAGAGGAAGAAGAAGAAAACTCGTGCGTTTACTTTGCCCCGCTGATGTAACGGGGAAGACGCGAATGTTTACGCGAACCCCATAATTGGTGATACATTTTGTAAAGCATCCCCCCTCTGTACCTCTCACTCCATCGCCCTCATACCTGGCCCCCAATCCCCTTGCATTATTCCGTAATTCCATCTCGTTCCCGCGTATGAACGGGTGAGATTGAAGAGGGATAATATAACATTATAACATTTAACCCCCCCTCCCCCTTACCGTTCGCACGAAACGATTTCATCTTAATTAATGGAACACTGGAAATAAATTTGCTCTATATCCCTTCGCTTCTATGACGAAGGTATTCGTGCGAACTTGAATGATCGGAATGTGTTTAATTACCATCAGAACTTTCTAATTCGCAACGTATATCTATAGATAAAACTGAAAGTTTCTGTGTATTAAAGAGCCTCTCTATACGAGGTATCGATTCTGATTGGCTGCTAGGTTTTCGGCTGTCACGGAGCTCAAGAAGGTATTCTTTGTTCTATCTCTCCATATAAGATGACCGTTGGAACGCCTCCTTCCAGGAGGTTTGCAGTGGCGCGTATATAGCGTACAATCTGATATCGTTGCAGTTCACCCTTTTTAACTTATATTAAAAATATCGAACTATCGGAAGACCGGTGAACACCTTCGTATTCGACCTTATACATGAGTTTAAATGGACACAATACAACGTTGCTAACTAATTACACGCTACACCACTAGTCGTGATTCGTAATTCAAATTTACGGGCTTTTAAAACTTTAATGAGCGGGCCGATCATTTACTTTATCGTTAAACCGATCGTTAAAACTGTCTACGAGTGATACTATCGGTCGAAAATTGTAAATCTTGGCTGTTGCTATGGTAACCATCGTTAAGAGTCTCGTTTTATAAAGGCTACTCATGAGTAACCTTTAAAAAACGATGGTTACCATAGCAACGGCTAAGTTTTACAATATTCGACCAATTGCATCACTCGTAGACAGTTTTAACGATCGGTTTAACGATGAAGTAAATGATCGGCCCGCTGGATAAAACAAATTATGGGCATGAGATTTCTTATCTACCGGGTTGTATGTGACAAAATTGAATGGGACTAGGTCAATGGCGCTTTATGATCTATTAAGATCGGAAAAAATTGCCGAAAATTCGTGACAAAATGTCACCAAAAATCATCGTTTTTGACGTTTCAGACTTAATTAAAAACTTTCCGGATACATTTCCAGGTTGAAGTTACTTCGTGAAAAAGTTTTTCTTTTGAAGGAAATTGTACTTCTTGAATAACCATCTTGTAAAAAATACCAGACTTACTGGTAAAAGTGGCAAGAATTCTACCAAAAAAAAAAATAAAAATAAAAACAATCTGAGTTCTGAAAATTGCCAGAATTTCTTTTCGAGAACTGTTTATGAGAATTCTGGCTATTTTCAGTTGAACCTGTTTCACCTTGAATTTCTCGATTTTGCGACCAGAATTTCTCTTCAGAAGTATCATAATTTTTTTTTCAAGTGCTGCCATTCTCGCCTTAACTTTTTTCTCAGTGTTTCCTTTCGACTCATCTTTCGGATCACTATAGCGGATCCAAGTGTCCCTCTCTCTCTCTCTCTTCTCCCCATAAGAACTCACGCGTCAGAAAAGGATAAAAGATGGGACGAAACTCTCATGACTGCTCCTAATTTGTCCTTTTCTAACACTCGCGTTTTAATGGGGAAACGAGAGAGAGAGAGAAAAGGACAAATTCCTGGATCCGCCAATGTCTCGGACAAACGATTTCTGCAACGAAAGCGAATAAATAAACAAACGAAAGGAAGAACAAGAAGAAAACATTAGTCTTTATGTAGTCGCTCCGGTTAATGCAAGGAGGGAGCGAGCGACGCGAAATTTCTTTCTTTTAAGGGTCCGATTGAGGACGAAAGAACCCAAGGAGGATGATGCTGCTCGCTGTTCGTCTGCTTTTCTGCTCCTTGCTCGCCGCACTATGGTCTGAAAACGTCAAAAATTGGCTAAAACTCAGAAAGTAAATTTCACTAAAATTTTATCATTTTTAAACTTTCAAGACCCCATTTAATCACAGAGAACACTTTTAAAAAGTAATTCAAACCTTGGTGCGTCACTGGAAAGTTTTAAATTAAGCTTTAAAGGTCGAAAACTATGATTTTTTGCCACTTTCGTCGGTCTCGGATCATAGTGCGCCTTATCTAGGAAAGTAGGAAGAAAACCTCTGCCGGGTTATAGCGACGTGGTAATAGGATTTACGTATTGAGGTCTATATGTATTTCCCTTCATGCCCGCACCTTCCTGCCGTCCACGTATTTATTCAATGTTTGTATTTGGTCGTCGTTTGAATATTTTCCTTTCGGGAATCGAGAGAGAAAGAGAGAGAGAAAGAGAGAGAGAGAGAGAGAGAGAGAGAGAGAGAGAGAGAGAGAGAGAGAGAGAGAGAGAGAGAGAGAGAGAGAGAGAGAGAAAGTCTCAGTTTTTCATCGAGTGTACAACTCACAATGGGGAGAATCTTGATTTTGTTATCGGTGCATCTGAAGTGGTAGTCTAATAGTGGTAGTCCATCATCATAGAGTTGTGTGATCTAGAGTCTCTATTTGTAGAGAGTTAAGACAAGGGGGTAGTCAACTTCTGATTGGTCGATGAGTTTTAGGCTCTTCGAACGCCGCCATTAGATGCAATTTTGCACTTTTGTTTTCAATCGCAGTTGTTTACCAACGGTGTTTCACGGATGAAGAATTAATTTTCGATGAATCTGTTAATTATTGTAATCATGATTCACCTCAAGAATGTCTATAAATCCCAAAAGAATCTTTCAAAGCGTACGTAGATGTCGATCAACAAAAGCAGTGAAAGATTACATCGTTAGAAACTCAGCGGCACTGTAATCTTTGTAGTGGACCAAAACACAACAACGGCCTTCAGAATGTAAACAAATGTACGAAATCGCATCCAATGGCGGCGCCCATGGTTGCACTTGTCTTAACTCTGTACGTATAGGGACTCTAAGTGTGATATTTTCAGAAGTGTGGGCTCACCTACACCGATAATCTGTTGGCGAATTTTTGATTTGCATTCGTTCAAATGGAAACAAAGCTTGCCTGAAACTTTGGCCTTTATATTTTGTAGCGTTCCCCAATGAAGAGCCAACGCTCAAATTAATTTTCATTCATTTTTACTATGTAACATGAGAAATGCAATTAGTAAGTTCCAAAGATTACCGGGCTGGGTGCGCCTACACTTCTGATACGACCTCTGGACAGAGACAAATAGAGACCCAGCATATATATTATATATGATATGCTTCTTGCTTCTTGCATCTTTTTTTTTTTCTTTTTTTTTTCTTCAGACAAAGGGTATACTTTTGTGAGAATTGAACACGACTCAGATGATGGGTATGCAAATAGTCATTCATGCGTTATTTTTATGACCGTGCACAGACGTTCGCATACCTTACACGAAGGCATTTTGGCGTTTACCACCGTTTTATTTTATTTCTTTCGGTATCACCAAGGAGGAATACCAACAGAGGGGTTATGCTGTATTATAAGTGCTATCCCGAAGTGAGGAAGCATGGGTGATTTTTTTGCCTCACTTTTTCAATCTCAAATCAAAAGTTGAACTAAATTTAGTGAAAATTGGTTTTTAAATGAAAGTACAACTAAGTGTTTTGGAGTGGCTCTCTGCAGAATTCAGAATTATAATTCAACTACCAGGTGAGACAATTTTGCTTGTTTCTGTCAAATGCCTGTTTCTGGACGGTGAAAATCCCTCCGCAAGAAATAGTCATACCGATTTTTGTGTCTAGATAGCCACACTGAAACATTTGTATTTTCGTCTAAAACTAATTTGAAATGGATCTGTCACAACTTTTTATTTTTATTTTTTTCCATCGACACAACTTCAAAAATATATCGTTCAAGTTTTTAATTTTTTAAACAAAATTAGTATCACATTATAGTTTTCTCGACTCTTCCTTCGTTCTGCCTCAAAAGTACGTCCTAGAAAGCCCTCCAAGCGGTAGAGCTCATTCCAGAAGTGCAAACGCACTTAAACCATAATCTCTGGTAAATTTTCAATTTCCATTCCTTCAAATCAAAACAAAACTTGCCTCCCACTTTCAATTCCAGGGACCAATAAGTGTACGGTACACACGGGCTTTAGGTCGTACCAAAAAATGGCGATTCTAACCTCACATTTCTTTAACGGCACATCGGAATGTTGGGTCCGCTCCCAACTTTACGTTACTTGGGGCGGGTCTAGAGCCTCTCTAACCCACCCTAAGTGCTATTTTGAGGTTAGTTTTGTGGTTGCGCCATTTTAAAACGGTCCGATGCGGTCCGATGCGGTCCGTTGGCTGGTGGCCGATGCTTGTTGAAGTACTTAGGGCGGACTTGGGGCCGAGGACCGTGTGACCGTACATTTATTGGTCCTAGATTTTTAAGTGTTCATCAATGAAAATCCAATGCTTTAAATTTATTATTATTAATTTTCAGTTTGCAACATATCAGAAATAATGTTGAACATTTCCAAAAGATTATCGGTCTAGGTGCGCCTACACTGCTGAAACGACCTCTAAAGCTCGTTATTGGTTATCACTGTGCGACGTTACCTCTTTTGATGATCTCGTAAGAAAACAGGGAGCGGTTTTGCGCGGTCACAAGTGCAACTTTTAAAAGCTGCAAACTCACGGCCGAGGCCGCTCTCTCCCTCCCCCTCCCCCCAACCCCTCCCCTCCCCTCCCACCCTTCCCCTGTGGTTCCTGCGAACGAATTAAACGAAGCCGAGGAAGCAGTGGCGAGCACATATACATATAGCTCAGACCCATAGAGCATAGAGTGCCCGTGAGAACAATCGGATGAATTCACACATGAATGAACGAAGGAGCTTGAAGCTCGCGCGGGCGGAGAGTGACAGCGATTCTCAAAATCGTCTCTCTATTTGAAAACGGACGCCTAACCCTCCCTCATCCTCCCCTCTTCTTCAATCCCCCCCGTAACCCTAGCTGCCTACTGCACCCAGACTTTACCATACCACGTACAGTCCGCGAGCACCGAAAACGGATCATAAGCTCAGCGTATATCGCCACCGCCTCACCCGGCGCTCGGAGCTGCCCCAGAGCCGTTAGTATTTACAATCCTGACGTTGAATATTTCACGTCCATTTTCACCGTCCGGTGGTCGGCAGAGTTGCCGATCTTAGTTTTCTTCTCGAGTATGGTATAAAGGTCACACGGAAAGAAATCTCTTTGTAAAATCAGTAAAATGAAAGAAATGCTAATTTCACCAGTCCTTAATTAAGCGGATTAGGGCTCCAATGGGGCTCTTGCAAACTTTTTCTACCGGAGATTGAAGAGTGGATTCTTGCAGAAAAACCTGTAAAAGTGACGACGTGTACACTGAACAATCACGAAATTTACTGTCAAAATCGAGCTTAATGGCGATTCAACGCAGGATTAAGCGGATTAGAGCTCCAATGGGGCTCTTGTAAACTTTTTCTACCGGGGATTGAAGAGTGGATTCTTGCAGAAAAACCTGTAAAAGTGACGATGTGTGCACTGAAAATCACGAAACTTACTGTCAAATCGAGCTTAATGGCGATTCAACGCAGGATTAAGCGGATTAGAGCTCCAATGGGGCTCTTGTAAACTTTTTCTACCGGGGATTGAAGAGTGGATTCTTGCAGAAAAACCTGTAAAAGTGACGACGTGTGCACTGAACAATCACGAAATTTACTGTCATAATCGAGCATAATGGCGATTCAACGCAGGATTAAGCGGATTAGAGCTCCAATGGGGCTCTTGTAAACTTTTTCTACCGGGGATTGAAGAGTGGATTCTTGCAGAAAAACCTGTAAAAGTGACGACGTGTACACTGAACAATCACGAAATTTACTGTCATAATCGAGCATAATGGCGATTCAACGCAGGATTAAGCGGATTAGAGCTCCAATGGGGCTCTTGTAAACTTTTTCTACCGGGGATTGAAAAAGTGGATTCTTGCAGAAAAACCTGTAAAAGTGACGACGTGTGCACTGAACAATCACGAAATTTACTGTCATAATCGAGCATAATGGCGATTCATCGCAGGATTAAGCGGATTAGAGCTCCAATGGGGCTCTTGTAAACTTTTTCTACCGGGGATTGAAGAGTGGATTCTTGCAGAAAACCTGTAAAAGTGACGACGTGTACACTGAAAAATCACGAAATTTACTGTCATAATCGAGCTTAATGGCGATTCAACGCAGGTGTCGCAGGTATCATGAGAGATACCTATCTAATTTGAGACATATCTTGATATCTCTATGTTTTTGTAGAGTAAGTAACAAATTAGACAGGAATCTCCCATGATACCTGCGTTGAGGCGGAATTACGATCTAGCCTTCAGAGCAGTTTTGTGAGTTTATTATGTGAGTTCCATTGTGTTAGAAAACACCCTTCAAAAAGTTTGAGCTCGCGATCGGACGATTTAAAATAGTGCCGCAATCGAGCTTAAAGTTGCGAAGGAGACTTTCAAATTTTAAATTATCGCGTTTTCCCGCCTTTTTGGAGGGGCGTTTCACCCCGTATATATAACCTAGGGCTTCGAAATTTGTGTGAGTAAAACACTGGCAGCTATATTTTCAGCTAATATATAGTCGTATGGAGAATCTCCTTAAATTAACATATTTTGTTAATATTCTAACGTCCCAAGTGCTCTTATCGGAAAATTAAATCATGTCGGCTATTGTTTCGATGCAGTGAGTAGCTCTCGAATGACGTCTATCGATGCAATGCGTCGATCCGTCGAATACGAAACAGCTATTCCATACTCTCTACTGATTGAAAGTACGTACCCGTTGTAGCATGCTTCATTCCATTTCGTAAGTCAGTAGATCCACATTACTGAGCGAATATTGCAGGAGGAGGGAGCACATATAGAAAAATGGAGCTGGTGGAAGTCTCAAACGCTTCTCTACTCATGAAACATTTTCTATTCGTGTTCAGCTCTTTGCCGCATTTTCGCCCTTTGTCCGTTTCATCTTTAACTTAATAATCTCTACTCCCCGCGATTCGGTTTCCTTTTGCCTCGTCCAATTGAACCGCTCGCAAAAGTTGTAATGGCTGGTTAGGAGTGGCAGGTACACCGGTATACCCTATACAAGGCGAGTTAAAAGTTATACGCTCAACCATCTCTCCATTTTGGAAAGTGATGTCTGTAAACGTGTTACTGATTGTGAGAGCAGAAACGCAGTCTCTCTCCCTCTCTCTCTCTCTCTCTCTCTCTCTCTTTCTCTCTCTCTTTCTCTCTCTCCCTCTCTCTCTCTCTCTCTCTCTCTCTCTCTTTCTCTCTCTTTCTCTCTCTTTCTCTCTCTCTCTCTTCTCTCTCTCTCTCTCTCTCTCTCTCTCTCTCTCTCTCTCTCTCTCTCTCTCTCTCTTTCTCTCTCTCTCTCACTTTCTCTTTCCCCCTTTTCTCTCTCTCTCTCTCTCTCTCAATTTCCTTACTCCATTTGAGCACATACGTGCTAGACGAGGATAGATGAATCACTAAAACCCCCATTTTTATCTCTTTTCATCTTACACGTTCAAATAATGGAGGTTTGAGAGATCTTGCGGGTGCACCACTTCTATTGAGAATAAACTGTTTTAATGACGATCGGGTTTAAAATCTTTAGGAATCTGATTGGATTAGATGATTTTTTAACCCTTGTCAGTCCAAGTTATTTGGCGCCTCGTCAGGGGGAGTCATGATGAATGTCGCAATTTTAATACACAGTGTACAGGTGTATTTTACCGGCAGATATGTAGAGGTCATTATTTCAGTTGACCACTGGTTGACCATTATTCGCGATGTCAACCAATCACAACTGATTGAGCTCGTGTCGGTACTCCCTAGAGTCCCTATATATGAAAGAATCTCGCCATACGAGGTTCCATCTCTGATTGGCCGCTGAAAAGTGAAGAAGAAGAAGGGGTCTATGAAGCCTGGAGGCGCGCCTCTTGTTTACATCTTCATGGAACCATTTTCACTGCTGCCCAGCTTTGAGGAAACTTTCGGCATTTTTAGCTTGCACTGATGAAATTTGAATTAGAAATTGATGAAAATGTGTTCAGAACAGAATAAAAGTCACACATTACTTTTAAAACAGGTAGTGAAGCCAACGGGTATTGGAGGTTAGGTTGACCGAACAAAGATTACTTCCACACGAATACATGTATAAGTAATCTTTGGCGGGAAGATCGTTGGATAAAAATGTAAACAAGAGGCGCTCCTCCAGCTCCTCAGACACCTTCTTCTTCCTCACTTCTGTTTACGTGTCTTGACTCTTTCATATATAGGGACTCTAGTACTCCCTATATACACCGTTAAGGGAGGTCCAGTTGGATGTTGGTCCCTATGTTAATGCTATTTCCTTGGGAGTCCTCTAAGAAGAAGAAGAAAAAAAAACAAAAACAAAAAAAAAACAAAAACAAAAAATAGCCATTGCCCTGTCAGTTAGTGCGTGGTTTATAGCATATTATTTTGTTTCTGCATGGCTGAAACGACCACTGTAAGGAAGCATAAGGGTGGTTTATTTTTGGGTCACCCTGTACCTGCGAATTTTCGAGCAATCAGGAACGGGCGATTTCCGCAAATGCAAAGAGAGGAGTGGTTCCACGTTAAAGTTTTGATGGTCGAATTCGTAATTCAAATGCAAAATAAGGACACGGACATGATTTGATTCAGTTGGACTATGGGCTGTGCCGCGGAGCCCTCCATAGAAAACGGACGAACGAGTGGAGAGCCGCGCTGAGGAACTCCCTCGCGGCGTGAAAGACATCCCTCGCATCGCGTTTTGGCGGTTTTCAAGAGGTTCTCTTATACCGCGAGCGCTGCGGACTCGTGGTATAATCGATCCTTTTGTAATCCGATTTTCTGTAGAGTGATCCAAATTTTAGGTGCGGGGAGAGTGAGGCTAAAATCCAAATTTCTCTAACGTTGGTTATTATTTCTTCGGTGTTTTTTTTTTTTTTTTTTTTTTTTTCTTTTCTTTCTTTCCATTGGTGTACCTAGAGTCCCTATATACTATGAGCACAGAATAATACAATCAGAACGGAAACTCTGTCGGATTTTGAAGCAAATTCACTTCGCGTCCGCCATGTTGGGATATAGAATGTTTACATCTGGATTCGCGCGCGAAAAAAAAAAAGATAGGACATGATCCGCGAAATTTTCATTCGGAAATGCCATTAGAATAAAAGTGAGGCTGGAAACTTATGATTTCTTTCCAGAATGTACTGAAATAAATGAGTTTCAACACAAATCACACATGGATTATAGGACCACAGCGTTGCCTATTGGTGCCGTTAAATTCCAAACTTGCTTCCATTGGCTCTTATGGGAGTTTCCGTTCTGATTATATTATTCTGTGCTATGAGAGTTGCGCCAAGTCTCTCAAAATGAAGAAGAAGAAGCGGATCAATGGAGCCCCCAAGAGGCAAATTGCAAATGGCGGATAGTCATTTGCCTCTGCGCTGGTGCCGCTATTTCGCAGGTTAGGTTCTGATTTTCGACAATATAGGTCGTTATTGAAAGAGATAATGTTCTCCAGAATAACAACCAAGCATAGGAAAAATTAACAAAAATTACCGCGGTCACTGTTCTTTCAAATGTGTAATGAAAGCGAGTTTGCGAAAAGTGAACAAACCCTCCGCCTTTTGCATTTGCCTCTTGGAGCTTTCTTGACAGCCTAATTCTGAGAGCCAATCAGAAATGGCTTCAGCAATGGCGTAACTCTGATAAAATCAGAGAAAAAAGTCATTAAAAAATCATTGCTTTCGACCTTTTAGACTTAATTTAATACTTCCGATTGACATTTCTTGGTTCAAATTACTTGTTGAAAGTGTTCCCTGTGATTGAAATTTGTCTTGAAAATTTATAAAGAATAAATTGATGAGAAAATTACCTTCTGATTTTTGGCCACTTTTATAGACAATCTCAGACGACAGTCCATCAAAGACAAAGAAATGTCTGACATATCCTTAAGGTGGTTCTTCAGCGTTTAGTGCTGATTTCTGCCACCAGAGCGATACCGTTCGATTAAAGTCGAATTACAGGCCGAAAGTAAATTATTTTTAAGAAAACGGAGTGTCAGTTACCAGATAATCATCTGAAGAGTGTCGCTGCAAAAAATCTCGTCAATAACTTCAAGCATATAGCTGAAAGTACCAACAAATGAAATATCACATTTCGATGCAAAAATCGATTTGCGATTTTTCATGTTCTAGTACTTTCAGCCTTATTTTTGAAGTGATTGACGAGATTTTTCGCAGAGACACTCTTCATATGATTATCTGGTAACTGACTTTCCGTTTTTTTATAAATAAATTACTTTCGACCTGTAATTCGACTTAAATCGAACGGTAGCTCTCTGGTGGCAGAAATCGGCACTAAACGCTGAAGATTCACCTTAAGGTAGGCGACCATCAATACTCTCTTGTGAAATGTACAAAAATGCAAAGAGACTGTATCAGAGGAGTGGTTCTTCCGCGAATAAAATACTGTAAAACGCATTTCAGGTAGCCTCCTCAAGCCTATGTCCAAGGAGCCGCTCAGTGGGTCGAAAAATGGATTTGATCGTTGTTTTTAGTATCAAAAACGTTTTAATCACTGGCGCAACCAGGATATCTTCCATCTCCATCTCATTTCCCATTTGAATGTATGAGTAGGAAAAGGACAGAAGGAGGGGGTTTTATCCCCTTGTCCATCCTTGTCTAACATACGTTTCTTAATGGAGAAAAGAGAGAGATGAAGAAACTCTCGGTGCGCTACTGGTTTTAATGCTGATCTGTTCTCGCTAAAACCACCTTTTTTACTCATTTTAAGCTGCGAAAGAAATGATTTTACACATTTCTATAAGTTATCTTATCATCAATGCGGCTCTTGCAAACTTTTGCTACAGGGGATGGATTGAAGAGTTGATTCTTGCATAAAAACCTGTAAAAATAACGATGAGTACACTAAAAAGTCACGAAATTTACTCTCAGAATCGGGCATAATGGCGGAAAGATGCTGGTATCATGGGAGATTCCTATCTAAATTGAGACATATTATTTGTGTTTCCTCAGAGAAAGTGACATAATAATAGACAGGAATCTCCCATGATACCTGCATTCGTCGAACGGCCATATTGCCATCTTGCCGTTATAGCAGTCACGTGAGTTTATTACTGAATTTTAGACTTTCTTAGCGCAGTTTTTGTGATTTTTGCTGGCTTTTACATCAGATTGGACTATTAATTTGCTCACAGCAAAAGTTTGCAAGAGCCCCATTGTTCAAAATCTTGGTTTCCCTATGAATTGTAAAAGTGGGAACATCGTCCGATAAAAACGTAAACAGAAGGTGCAGTGGCGAAGCGTGAAATTTGGCAACAATGTATTTTCTCCATTTAAATTCACCAAAAAAGTCGAATGCTTTAGTCATCGGCGATGACCAGGCATTTCGACCTTTCCAATGTGTTTAAATGGGGAAAAAGGAACGTTGCCAAATCGCACGCCTCACCACCAGGGCATCGGACCGAACCGAACCGTGAACCGCGAACCGCTCCGAACCGCCGAATTTCCGAACCGCGAACCGAACCGCGAACCTTTTTTCCACTGAGGCGGAGAACCCGAACCCGAACCGAACCGACTGGCTGAACCCGGTTTGAACCGGTTCGACGGCTTAGTAAAGAGGTCTTGAAAAAAAACCTGAAAATACTCTGTGAGTATTCAATGGATCTCAAAATCGCATTTTTCGTATCGAACCCTTTTCGCATAGAAAGATTACACAGAGTCACACATCTAAACTAGTTTGAAGCAACTGAACGTTTATTGGTCTACTGATTCGTTTGAAGTTATAAGGGTCTAAACCAATACATTCTATCCCATGTTGTCTTCTATTAGTCCACAGTTTTTTTTTCTGTTTCTGCCTTCTATGCTATGTGTCTGTTGCGAAACTTTGCCCCAGCAGCAAATAGGGCTTGTTGAAGTATGAAATCAATGAAACTAAGTACGTTTAAGTTGTTTGACCCTCTCAAATGCCGCCGCAAATGTTCGACCTCGACCAAATTTTCTCCGAACCGAACCGCTCCGAACCGGTTCACAAATGTCTGAACCGGTTCGGAGCGGTCCGGAGAGTCCCGTGAACCCGAACCGAACCGCGAACCTTTTTTTTCGTGAAGTGTGAACCGCGAACCGAACCTGAACCGATTTTTGCCGCGGTCCGATGCCCTGCTCACCACTGAGAAGGCGCGCTCCTGGCTCCATAGACGGCTTTTTCTTTTTCTTCACTTTCGTTAACTTGTCTTGACTCCTTCAAATACAGGGACTCTAGTTAATACATGTGTGCATAAGAGCAGCACTGTGACTTGGCAACATGTGACATCTCTTGCCCTGACTTGTCGAACACGGAACAGAGTTCATGAATCAGACGGGGACGCAGTTGCGATCTGAGGGTTCGGAATGCGTTTCGTCTCATTCCTCGCGCATCCAGGATTGAGGACCAGGAGCGCGAGGTTTATCGTCTTCGCCGCACCATGATACTATATCGAAAAGGAAATTGGCCAAAAAATCAGCTAAAATAAACTGTAGAGAATACTTTCCCGCACCAAATTTAATATGCGCCCCCCCCCCACCCTCCTTTAAGTAGAAGTTGCGTAGCGGGAAAATCGAATTTTTGTAATTTTTTTTTTCCAGCACGGTCATTTTGCTGTATTACATTAACGGTTTTGCATCGGTTTTGCATTAACGGTTAAAGAGCTCTTCTTTTTGATGAATTCATTAAAGGGACCAATAGCAGCCACCCATTCATTCAGTCTACCCGCCTTATCTATTGATTTCAAAAATCGGCCCGCAGTATAAGCTGAATTGAAAACTTTTCATCGACATTACTAGGTTTAAATTACTATAAACAAAAGTGTTCTTTGAGATTTAACTTGGTCTTGAAAGGTATTTTACAAATGATGAAAGTGAGACATTTTTTTTCTGAATTGTTTGCCACTTTTTGACGATTTTAAACCAAAGTGCGCCGCCACAAGCGGATCCAAGTTATTGTCCTTCTCTCTCTCCTCCCATTAGAATGCATGTGTTAGCAAAGGATAGAAGAGGGGGCGAAAATGACGTGACTGCCCAGGATCTGTCCTTTTCTATCATACGCCTTCTAATGGGAGAAAAGAGAGAAGGATAGATTCCTAGCGGATCCAAGTTATTGTCCTTCTCTCTCTTCTCCCATTAGCATGCATGTAATAGCAAAGGATAGAAGAGGGGGCGAAAATCACGCGACTGCTCCTAATCTGTCCTTTTCTATCATACGCGTTCTAATGGGAGAAGAGAGAGAAGGATAGATTTCTAGCGGATCCAAGTTATTGTCCTTCTCTCTCCTCTCCCATTAGAATGCATGTAATAGCAAAGGATAGAAGAGGGGGCGAAAATCACGCGACTGCCCCTAATCTGTCCTTTTCTATCATACGCGTTCTAATGGGAGATGAGAGAGATAGATAGATTCCTAGCGGATCCAAGTTATTGTCCTTCTCTTTCTTCTCCCATTAGAATGCATGTGTTAGCAAAGGATAGAGAAGGGGGCGAAAATCAAGCGACTGCTCCTAATCTGCCCTTTTCTATCATACGCGTTCTAATGGGAGAAGAGAGAGAAAGATAGATTCCTAGCGGATCCAAGTTATTGTCCTTCTCTCTCTTCTCCCATTAGAATGCATGTGTTAGCAAAGGATAGAGAAGGGGGCGAAAATCACGCGACTGCCCCTAATCTGTCCTTTTCTATCATACGCGTTCTAATGGGATAAGAGAGAGAAGGATAGATTTCTAGCGGATCCAAGTTATTGTCCTTCTCTCTCTTCTCCCGTTAGAATGCATGTGTTAGCAAAGGATAGAAGAGCGGGTGAAAATCACGCGACTGCCCCTAATCTGTCCTTTTCTATCATACGCGTTTTAATGGGAGAAAAGAGAGAAGGATATAGATTCCTGGATCAGCCAGCGTGCGCCGCTGTTTCGAGCTCGCTGAGTCTCTACTCGAAGCACACGCACATATACGCACGGCCCTAGCCAGGACTTTGTACGTCTTTCTCTCTCTTCGCCCATTTGTACCCATTTGTTAGAAAAGGACAGGAGCACGGACTGAGGTCCTTTGAACGGCCCCTCTCTCCGCATCTTTTTCCAACACATGCGTTCAAATTGGCAAAGAGAAAGACAGACTAATTCTTGGCTACGCAGATGCACTCGCACACACACGTCTATACACGCACGAGTAAATAAATGCAGAAAGAATGTATCCATCCTTGCGTCCTTTTTTTAAGTGTTACAGAATAGAATAGTTAATTTTATTGCTCAAGCTCGTAAAATGAAGGAAAAAATTACACACGAGGATGCCGCCCCCAGTGTTGCCAGTTGTCTTATAATAATCCCATTCGAATTATGAGACGTAATGTTGAAATTCGGATAGTTGTTGCCAAAAATGGCAACTTTCGGTCTCTTCTTTCACACAAACAGAGTGTCCGCGCATAAAATGCTGTGAGTTATATCCCTTGTCCGTTCACCCATTTACCCCCCCCTCCCCCCCTTCATTCTTCACACGCCATCCGAGCCTTCCTAGACGCTTTTGACAAAACTGTGTGGTGTCTTAATTAAAAGAGCAGTAAAACGCCTCGAGAGACCTTTCGACCTGAAATTTTTGCCGTTTTTTTTTTTTTTTTTTTTTTTTTTTTTTTTTTTTTTTTTTAAATATAAAAAATGGTGAAATTAAACTACAAAAATGGATAGCAATAAATTAATTGAGTTTTAATCTCCTATAATGAGGTTTGTGGTTCATCTACATCCTACACTTACAATTAGATATGGTTTTTATTTCCTAACCTGTACAAAAATCGTCGTTCAATGTTCTCGCTTGATCATACACTTGTTCTAGACCGAAAGACAGGTCGGAGCCTCCGTTTTTGGTGTCACGAGCGTTGCAGAGAGAACGCTTCATATTAAAATGTAACCGCAGAGACAAATAGAGACGGAGCACTACGCTAAAATACGTAGGGAAGATGTGAGGCACACTGAATTTTCGGGGATCCTATACATAATAACGTGTAAAACAACAGTCAGCACCTTTTTTTGATGTCGCATGGTTTTGAACGGTGACAGAAAGCAAATTTTAGCGATCGAATATCATTCACCGTCGTATGATATTCGATGGATTTGCATTTTATTTTGATGATATTCGATTGTTTCGTTGGTCTCACCGGAGACCGTTGAATTCCAACGATTGGAAATTTCGAATTCACCTCCGGAGGTAGATTCGATTTTCGAATTGTTGCAACCGTTGTCAGAAATCGCATCTTCTATCCTTTTTGACTCCTTTCGCCACGATAATTTCGGAAATGACGAACTTTTCGAATAAAGTTTATAGTACAAACCATGCGTAGAAGTCATTTTCCTATTAGACAAACATAATTTTAGCTTCGAAAACGCTAGTTTTTTTGTTAAAAATGGTCATGTCATTCAGAGCTGATTTAGAGGTTATATTATTGAATATTATTATCGCAGTTTTCATTTTCACGAGAATATCATTCAAAAGTTCATTCTCGACTCTCATTGGCTAGATTTTTCACCGATCAGCGGCATCAGTTAACAATCATCAATTCTTGAAGTGAATGATATTCGATCGCTAAAATTTGCTTATCTGGTGGAGACATACAGAGGGGATGGGCCGGGAAGTGAGGAGGAGGGTGCTCACCATTCAACATTTCAACACCATGCGACGTCAGAAGGGTGTTGACTGTTGCTTTGTTGAATCCGCGAGAATTCAGCGTGCCTTCTGCTGCATGCAGTTAGTGCCCCGTACGTCTGTATTTGTCTCGGCAGAGACCACGCACTAGCCATTCGAAAAGGTGGACGATTTTATTTCCGGGGACTCAACGAAGTAAGATATGAAAGCATATCCAGCAGCGCCTATATGTATGTCCATTTTTGACCAACTACTAAAACATTTATGCTTCACTATTGTTGCAACGAAGTGGCAACGGTGTCATCATATGATAGATACAACTTTAATCAATGGTTGATCTTTTCCTAACCGAGAGGACTTTTATCTTGTCTTATTATAAATGATATTTCGAACGTATTTGTCATATTAAATAATGTTTCATTCTCCATTATTCTTCGTAAATTCGGACCTAGATTTTGCTTTAGATTTGAATAAAACTGCTTAAAAACGTGAACGAAAGGGCTTTCTATTACCATAAAATTACCTGGTGCACCTGTCACCAACCCTTTGGAACGTCAGGGGGACTCCCCCCCACCACCAGCAGTTTCTCGTACTTATATTTTCTTTCAATGGAAAAAGTCGTAGAATTCGTCGCTAACGACATTATGTTCGTTTTTGTTATTTTAAACGTACGCAGCTTCTTTTTTGTTGTTTGAGTTCGTTTCAGAAGTGTAGGCGTACCTAGGCTATAATCTTTGGCGAATTTTCAATTTTCCAACGTGTCCTAGCTGTCTCTCGCGCGCCTAGCCGCCGCGGATCCACTGCACTGTACACTGTACCCGTAGCCCATGTCTATTACCTACCGCGCAACATTCTACTTTCATAATATTCAACTCGATCTAACTTCCGCATTGGGTAATCTTGGGTTACCAAATTTTCAGGGTTGTTGGTACATATATTCAGCTTGCGAAAAATGTCAACAGACCCGTGACGCTCGTTGACGCTTCAGTTGTAGGTCCATATTCGGGTGGAAACGTCATTTTCTAAGCTTATTCTATTTTAATCCATTCCTTTGGATAAGAAAAAATAAAATTTAGCCCATATTGAGGGTAGAATGTCAAATTGTAGACTATAACGCACCCATTGAGCGAAAATTTTCAATGAAAAAGCCTAAAAGAGCTTCTTTACAGAGGTTTCGATATTACGCCGGTTTTTAGCACACAAAAAAACAAAAATTCTGACTTCTGCCGAAACAACCTAGCTTTTCTACCAAAAGAAATGCAAAAATTGTAAAAAAATCATGCAAGTCTATTAGTTTGGACCCTCAGGAATGGATTTTGTGAAATTTTGGGTAGTTTTGAAGAGGTCGTTAAAAAGGGGTTTTTTTCCGCCGAGGAAACACTGTGCGCCGCACTATGGTCCAGAAGTCTGGTTTAGGAAGACATTAGTTTGCATTAAAATCGCCCAATATCTTGAAAACGGCTCATCTGACACCAAAACTGGTAATTACAAAAAAGATAGAACGCAAACCGTTTTAACTTTTTTGTAATAACCATTTTTGATGTCAGATGAGCCGTTTTTAAGATATTGGGCGATTTTAATGCAAACTAATGTCTTCCTAAATTGGACTTCTGGACCATAGTGCGCCGCGCTATACTGAATAGGGTTAAGGATCAGAACGTGGAATTTAGCTCATTGGTATTCCCTTCAAAGAAAAGGTGAATTTCTAGAACTCCTGGAGACGGTTCATTTGTGCAGAAATACTTATGACATTACACATATCTTGTTAGATTATAATACTGTATATTGCTATCAATAAGCATATTGACAATACTGTCAATGTAAGCATGTACATACAACGTTTCCATAGCATTTGCTACAGGAATTTGTCTTCGTCCTTGTGTATGTCCATTTGAACGCACGTTCCTTAGAAAAGGTTGATGAGAAGGACTGTCAAGTGACTTTCTGCCTCACGACTTCCGCGACTCAGCGTCCTTTTCCAAGGAGCATGAGCAAAGAGAGAGCAAGTCAATTTCCTGGATGCGGCTTTGCAGCGTTTTTTAATCTTTTCTCCAAAGGTAATGGTATGCACCGTCATCCATTCCGGAGAATTCTAGAACTAACTTTATTCAATACAGAGTTGGATATATTAGGTTGGTAACTTCTCCTTCCTCCACTACTCCGAACTGTGGTATGAGCTAAAGAAAAGTGGCCAAAAATCCGTTACAATAGAAGACACCAATAAGCATAGTTTCTAACCTTTCAAGCTTAATTTCAAACTTTTCACCGACATTTTAAGTTTCTATTGCTTGTACAACAAGTAATCTCTTTTATTAAAATTGGTTTTGAAATTTTATAAATAATGAATTGATGAGAAATTTGCTGTCTGATGTTTTACCACTTTTTGGCTTAATCAGACCCTAGTGCTCCGTTCAAAAGATCCGAAATTCAACTGAACGGAGAGTACATAGTGCCGAAAACGGGGTGAGACTGAGAGGCGCAAACGGCGCAGCGCGCTCACTGGGTCAAAACATTGTGAAAACAGGTCAAAAAAGTGTATGCTTTTTTTTTTGGCTCAAAACTTTGTTATTTGGTCATGTTTTCTCGTAAAAACTATGTTAACTGACTTATTTTTAACTCTCAAATGAACGACGTCATAAACTATCAAATCATCTTGCTGGTAATGTGGGGCTCTTGCAAACTTTTGCTTTAAGCAAATACAGTTAAATCTAATGTAACCATTAACTAGCGAAAATCGCAAAAATAACGCTAAAAATGTCTGAAATTTGGTAGTAAATTCTGAAAACAGGTTCCGTGACGGTAGGGTATTACAAGCTATGTTGCCAGATCTTGCGGCTTTTCCCATAAGAACACATAGAAAAAGCCGCAGAATCTGGCAACACTGATTGCAAGGTCGGAGCTACGCAGGTATCAGGGGAGATTCCTGTCTAATTTGTCACTTTCTGTTAGGGAACACATGCATATATGTCTCAAATTAGATAAGCACGAACACATGCATATATGTCTCAAATTAGATAAGCACGAACACATGCATATATGTCTCAAATTAGATAAGCACGAACACATGCATATATGTCTCAAATTAGATAAGCACGAACACATGCATATATGTCTCAAATTAGATAAGCACGAACACATGCATATATGTCTCAAATTAGATAAGCACAGAATACTCTAATCAGAACGGAAACTCTAATTCATTTTGAAACATTCTTTACTTCGGGCCGCCATGTTCGAAAGTGAGCATCTTCGGCAATCTTCGGCAGATCTTCGGCAACTGGCCGAGTTGTGAGTGGTTGTATAGCCTGAAAAAGCATGTTTGCCATCTTGAGAAGTGAGTAGGCACAGTTGCCTGTTTGTGCCAATAAATTCCAAATCTTGTTTCCATTGGCTCTTATGGGAGTTTCCCTTCTGATTGTATTATTCTGTGAGATAAGCATCTCCCATGATACCTGCGTATCCTTGCCATTAGACCCAATTCTGATCGTATAAATTTCGGTGATTTTTTAGTGTACTCACCGCGTCATTTTCACGCATTTGTATGCAAGAATCACCTCTTCAATCACCTGTAGCTTAAGTTTGCAAGAGCTCCATTGTTGATAATTTTCCACATGGGGGGGAGGGGTGAAAATTTTATCCGGGAAATCCTCTGTTTCGGTTAACTGTACGGGGGCACCAACTTCTCTCCTCGCCCGCTCGCGATATTCTCATAAGTAAGCAAATGAGGAACGGAGGCACTCGCGCCGCGCCGCGCTGTGCCCGTGCAACCTGAAATGTGCAATGCCATGCATGAGAACGCAACGCAACTTCAGGAGGCGTGGGTGGGCAAAAAGATGGGGGGGGAGGTTAGGGGGAGAAATCATTACCGTTTGACGTTACATTCATGTTTCCACGGCCTCCTCCCCCCCCCCCCACCCCAAGCCGTCCTCCGATCCCCATTGTAGCGACCAAATGCTGTGTAGAAGCTGCTCTCTTTAGCTCCTCATCGGTGCAGACTTGTGCCTTGTGCCTTCTTGTGCCTCTTGCGTCGAGCGACGGCGCGGGCGACGCGACGCGACGCGGCGTCCCCGCAAGCTCTCTCGCGGCTGGAAAAGGTTTGTCTCCTCTTTGTGTCGTTGCGGCGCGCGGGGGTCACGAGTCGGGGGTCGAGGTTCGGGGGTCGAGGTATTCGCGGATCGGCGGGGTCTCGCGACTCGGGGTCTGCCTCCTCGATCTCCTTCTCCCTGCGAGGTGACGCGACTCGGTGCAAACATGTAAAAGTTCGAGGCCCGCGCGCTATTTGAAATTATTTGTGACGACGATGAACGAAGCAGGGGACATAAACTGTGGAGTGGAACATACCCCCACGAACACTTTCTCACATCAAAATTATTCTGAGGGGGGGGGGGGCTCAGATCCCCCTATATAATATTCTGTGGGAGAACCCCGGACTCCCCATAATATTCTGGGGGAGACACCCAGACCCCCTTTTCATATTCTGGAGGAGACCCCCAGACCCCCCTTAACCCTCAACTGCAGATGAGCCCAGATCTGGAACAATTACTTTGAAGCCTTATCTAAAAGTAGGGGACTTGAGTTGTACTGTCGCTACATGGTGGGTCACATGTGGAACAGATACTAAACGAGTAAGAATTGTCGATTTTGTCCTAGAGCGCGCAGCACAGGATAGAGAACGTGCAGAGTGGTTGAAAATAGCTTACTGAAAATCTGATAGAGATTTTACGATTTTCATTGTTATGTTTGGGAGTAACGCAGGGGTACCATATACAAAAAAAAACAACTATTGAAACTTACTGACTTATTTTTTACTACTTTAATTTTTTTTTTTTTTTTTAGCCTGAAAACTTTATTTTCAGTTGCATGGATACCTAAATGCGGGTAAGGCCGTATTTGAAACAATTAATATTCAGGCTCTTTACCATTGAAATATAATGGAAAGAATTTTTTCACTATTTTTCCCTGTCTCAAGGATCAAAATTGTACTAAAAAAAAAATTATTTTATTGAAAAAAAAATCATGCAGTAAAGGGTTAAGGTGTTGATTTTACAGTAGGCTGTTTTCAGAATGCTTTGGCAAATTTTCATCAAAATTTAAACAGCTTTATTTGAAACATTCCAATTTAACCGTGCGTTCACCCATTTTACCCGTTTTCCCATTGATTTTAATGGACTTCTTTTATCTTCCATAACTTGTCTACAGTTTAAAATTTCAAAAAAGCGAAACACATCCTTCTGGAGAATGGTAAAATCAACTTCTCTGCAGAAATTCGATGCAGATGGACGGTTGGTTCAAAAGTAATGCTGGGATACAGCCATCTGCGCCGCGCCGTTCTCAATTTCTTACTTTTTCAGTTGTGATAAAGGAAGAATAGGAGCAGGGCTGCCGTTTTGCGTATAATCAATGCTATTTTTCTATTCAGCGATGATTCCACCGGTTGAGCAAAGATTACGCAGTTCAGCTCAGTGCGTGACTGTAATAAACTAAAATACTCGCATCTGTAATCTTTTCTCAACCGGTGGAGTCGTCGATGACTTTAAAAAACTTGCGGATATTTTAATTAATCAACGAAGTCTCCACCGATTAAGGAAAGATTACAGATCAGAGTATTTTCGTGCATCACAGTCATACACTGAACTGAACTGTGTAATCTTTTCTCAACCGGTGGAATCATCGCTGAATAGAAAAGTAGCATTGATTATACGCAAAACGGCAGCCCGAATAGGAGATACAGAGCAAAGCACCGTGGCTGGAGGAAGTGCAGAAAAGTACAGGGGGGCAAAAATGTGATAATGTGACTTTTTTTATTTTTTTTTTTTTTTTTTATTTATTTTTTTTTTGCTCATCAAGATTATTTTCGACACTCTACAGCCCTGCATATCCTATATTTACGGGCCTGGATTCCAACAAAACTCATTGATGATCACAAAATTTTAGGTCGAAACTTGTATTCTTATCCTAAACAAAACAAAACAAAACAAAACAAAAAAAAAGATCACCACTTTTCTACCTTTGGCCAACCCTTGGGAAGGAGGGAGGGGGGCGGTCCACCCCCCCCCCCCCCCCCCCCCACCATCCCGCAAATGACGCTACTAATCTATGCAGCTCGAAACTTTTCGCGTGCTTCGTAAAAAAAAGAAGGACCGCAAAAAAGCGCGGCAACCGCGCCGAAGGGGGTCGAAGGCAAATTGAGGATCTGGTCGTGTTCGTGGAAAACGACTCGCGGATGGAAACAAATTATTCAGGAGAAAAACGCCATTGTTATGTTGCCGTCGTTAACTTGTTACCTCCTCGTTTCAGCGCGGTATACGTTTCTCCTATATATATACATGCTTCTCTCAAGTCTCTAAGCATCAACCATTGTTCGGGTAAACGGTGAACGGTATGGTAAGCGCGAGGGCTCCCAAGGAAGAAATCAGTTTTGCCCCCCCCCCCCTTCAAATCCCCCTTAACCTCCCGCCCCCTCCTCACGGTGTTCCGCCCCCTTCACCGCGCCTCCTGTCATCGATCCCTACGCGCGATTCAAGCTGCAGAGCTGAACGGTGCACCAACCCCCCTCCCCCCGCAATTCCCCAAACCCCCCTCCCCACTACCAATCGGGATACCTACCTCTTGACGGGTTCCCCATACTCGTGTGCATAAATACCCGAGCTTTAGCAATATTTTTTTTTTTTTTTTTTTTTTTTTTTTGCGGTGAGATATTTTATATAATACGTATACTTTATTCGCGGAAACTCCTCAATCCTTAGACTCAATCGCTTGGAGAAGTTGAAGGATCGCGTCAGGGGGTGGTAAAGGGGGAGGGGTGGGAGGAGCGAGGAAGAAAATAGAAAATAGGTTTTCCCGCGCGCTCTGACGAGTCGTGCCGTGTGTCCCATACTGTTCCCTTTGGAGCGAGCCGCGTGGAAGCATCATGCAGATTGCAGGGGCGCTTTTCACGAATCCGGATTCGCGAGTCGCGAGATCTCGACTGCCTCCGCCCGCCGCGCCGCGCCGAGCCGCCGTGAGGGATAAATGAATGAATGAAAATCAATCGCAAAGAGAAGGCACTTTGCTCCATACTCTCTACACTTATACCGTGTCGTTCGCCATTACTGAACGCACACCTCCCTCTCGCGTTTTTATATTCGCGATGTCTTATACCGTCCGTATTTTTTCTCCTGCTGATTTGGGGGCCGTGGTGATCGCTGTGGCGCAGTGGTTCAAAACCGACGCATTTTCTGGACAAAATTAGACGGATGTATTTATGAAAATCAAGATTATGAACGACACGGAAAAAAAAAACTACGGTGAAAATAACCGCATACGGATACCTGATTTTGGCACTTACTAGTTGTTACGGTAATGTTAACCAGAAGTATACTATGTTTTGACTAGGTACTAGGTGATTTTACCTGATTGCATGTCGAATTTACTCAAAGTATCGGTAAACGTACCATACTTCTGGTCAAGTTTACCATAACATCGAGCAGGTGCCAAAATCAGGTATCCGTATGGTTATTTTCACTAATCTTTTTTTCCGTGGATATACAGCAAGATGACTCAAAACTGTGTGAAATCGTTTGTTTAAGAGCTTAAATTGAATCAAGTGACGCGTGGATTTTGAAATCCAATTTGAAAATCAATTTTGATTTTTGGATTGACATTGACATATTACATTGATATTCAATATTGACAAACTATTGATGAATGAATGAAAATCAATCGCAATGAGAAGGCACTTTGCTGCATACTTTCTGCACTTATACTGTGTCGTTCGCCATTACTCAAAGCACACCTCCCCTCGTTATATATTTGCGATGTCTTATACCGTCCAGCAAAAGAGGAATGATTTGAGCATTATTGGTCTGGTGGCGAACCCCAGTCTCAGCTGTTAGTCGTAAAAATCAGTTCAAGTACCTCAGGATGCTGTAGGCGTGTGAGCAAAAGGGAGTCATTGAGCTCACAAAGTCTGTCTAGTTTGAGGAATGTTTGGCTTATCGGCATTTAATATGAAAATCACAATTTCCATTAGTTTCATATCGTACTGTAATATTGGTATTGTCAGTTAAGCCGAAGCACTTTCCACCCCCTCTTTCCACACAACCCAGTGGCGAAGCGAGCAATCTGGCAATGATGCATTTGGTTCATTGAAACCCACGAAAAATATCGATCTATCTAGGTATCGGGAACGACCATCAAATTCGACCTTTTCTGTGGTTTCAAATAGAAAAGAAATGCTACGTTGCCAGGTATCACGTTTCGTCACTAACACAACCCTCTTCTGACTCACCCGGAATACCAATAACCAAAACAAAGACAGGTCCAGCAATCTGGCAACTACGCATTCTTCTCATCTGATTATGAGAGAAATAATCGATTGGTAACAGAGTCATGGCGATGACCCCCTTAAGAATCGATTGTTTTCCATACGATCAAATGGAAAGAAAGCATGGATGGCACATTGCTGGATCCGTCCATGATCCAAAAATCACCTGCTTCAAACTTCTTGATGAGAGTTTGCACTGTTGATACCCAACTCAACGAATGTATATTTCCTGTAAAATCAATTTTATTTTAAATGCAAAAAAAAAAAAGCAATAATAACGTCAGCAATTATATCATTTCAGCATTGTTCAAATATATTCAGCCATCGTTCGCGTTTATTTTCAAAGCCAAAAAAGACAAGCTTGCAGTTCAGTTCACCATTTTTTTTTTTTTTTTTCAAATGCAAATAATTAATGTCGCAGATGCTGACTCATCACGCGAACGTAACTTCTAAACGAAAGAATTCGATCTCTTTATTCCATGTTTTGAACGTTTCTTCCCACCGTTCCGTTTTCATTCCGTGGTTCGCTTATGGAACGATCATCGTTTTGTACGCAAAGCTGGTGCAAAAAAAATGTTCTAACTTCATCAAAAGCTTTCAAGTTATGCTTTTCTCCGTACTGTGTTTATAATATTCAATGCTACGTGTGTTTTTTCCGTACGTGTTTTGCATTATCTCGACGTGACGGCAAAGTGAAGTTTCTCTACATGAATAGGGGAATAAACGAGAATTTTACGCGGAGTTAAGTTTTTCGCTTCGATGATTTCGTTATTTGATTCTTTCTTTGCATTCGGTTCTTCTTTTTGTCATGTGTGCTGTGTTTGCCTAACCCATTCTCATTTCTGAAAATCACCAAGAGAATTGTTAAATAATTTGTGTCGCGAGATTTTCAAATTATGTAATGAAGATTCTAATAAGGTTGTTATTGGGTCTTTTGTTGAAGGGTGCTCTCAAAGAAATCAGATTGTTCAGTTCTGCTGACGTTACTGAGGAACTATGTCCTAAATATTTACAGGTAAGAAAAAGTTTAAATTATGTCTTTTTATGTCTACTTACTGTCGTTTTTAAGGGCGATTTCACGATAATGGGCATTTCATGTCGCCAAGTCGGCCCAGAGGGAGCTGATTCTGCTCTTTTGGACGATACGAGACGAGATAGCGGGAATCGACCAATTCCATTGGTTTAAACGGCGTCACGTGACAGTTTTCGAGTCATTCTAGAGACGAGGAGTCATTTGACCTGAAATGAACGGCTGGATCAACTTCAATTTTGTCACAGAACGCCGTTTAAACCAATGGGAATGATTGAAGCCAGCTTTCTCGTTCAAAAAAGTAGAATGAACCCCCAGGGGCTTTGAACCATATTATTGTGATGGATAAAAAGTTAAACAGCGGTGATTTTTTATCGTAACTAAGGACGAGGGAGGAAATAAATTAACAGGGAAAAAGTTATCCTTGCCGAGCGTCCATGGTGTATAGGTACCTATGTATAACACTTTTTCAGGCGGAATGTGTACACTGTGTTACTGTATAGCCATAAGAGTGAATCTTAGATTAAATGAGCAATTTGTCTACGAAAAATAATAGAATATACCTTTGCTGCGCCCTGATTTTGGAGTCTGCTGTCAAGTATGGTAAATTTTACCATCATATGGTAAATACAACGTACCTTGGTCCTCGTGGTGAATTAAGATAACAACCTGTTGGTACATTTCACCTCAAGGTACGTTGTATTTACCGTAAGACGGTAAAATTTACCACATACTTGATGATACCAGACTCCAAAATCAGATATGCAGATGGCAAATTCTACTATGAGTCTTTTTCTTCCGTGCATTTTGTTACGCATCAAAATGTGCTACAGTACGGGGTCACATGACCGTGCGTATAAGCTCTCTGATTGGTCGAAACCGCTCGCAAGATGCACGCAATTCAATGCTCGGGACCTAACATTATTTGGTCCCAGGATGTGAACAGCCAGTGTTGCCAAATCGAGGGTAAAAAGCCGTATCGCGACCCCCATTTAAATCAATGTAAAACGTACGGCTTTTTCACCCCAATCTGGCAACACTGTGAACAGCGCTGGTTGTCATTCATGAACTTACTTGTATGTATTTGGCCTTGAAAAGGCCAAATACATGCCAGAAAGATCAGCTGACACTGATAAATAACATTATGTTTGTAAATATTGGAGTTTTATCATCTATTATTTTTCAATTGTTATGAAGGCTCAAATCTTCCCGATATCGTGATATCACCCTTAAGTATAGTCATATTCAACGCATGCTTGATCAATACGTTAATCCTGTGATAAATTTCAATTTCTCTTTTTCAAAAGTTTTTTCATTTTTAGACGTTCGTATATATATATATAACTAAGGTGATCCGGGGTAACTATACAAAGGTTTCAGCCTATGGACCTAAGTGCTATTTCATATTTAACAGATGGCAACTATTCTTCGTGATGTGAAGAAGAGTTGCCAACTGTCAAATAAGAAAAATCCCTACACAGGACTACAGGCTGACACACCTTTGTACTGCTACCCCAAAGTACTATCGACGAATTAAAGATTGTCGCGCGATTTTCACGAGCTAAGTTTCGCCTTCAAGGTTCTGGTTCGGCCACTCTTCATACTCCTCTTACCTTGCAGGTGAGATGCCAGTGCGGGTGGGGCGGGAAAGCCGTTGCAGATCAGTCCCACACTCGCACCCATTACTGAAAATTGGTGAAAATCTCGCGACAATCTTTAATTCGTCGATAGTACAGTTACCCCGGTTCACTTTAATCAGAGTAACGAAGCGCGTGAAATCTCAACATTGCGTTCTGTTCATTTCAACGAGCTTATACCAATCAATAGAGAGGCCATCTGATTCCGGTGCTTGCCGGAAAGAATGGTAAAAAATCATCCCGTTTCACCCAGTGAGGATTACAAATTAAATGAGTAATGGAGCTCTTGCAAGGTTTTGCTGTAGACAAATGACCTATCAACTCTGATGAAAAATGCTACGAAAATAACGATGAGACCATTAAAGAAGTCTAACACTCATTCCTCGCAGAGAAAACTTAACTTGAAATTTCGGGTGAACACCCTTTTATGTATGCACCAACCTTGGATTCGGTCCCCCAAACAAAAGAACAGGACATGAAATTAAGTGGCGTCTTCCTCGTTTATTATACTCAACGTAAAACGTTTCTGTAGTTATCACCGTGCTCCTAGTGTCAAAATGTGTATAAATGGATCTTTAATTCCTTCAAATTTATACTTTTTGAAAGCAAATTCATAAAAATCATCGTTCAAATTCGTAGGTTATGTTCTTTCGTTTGGGGTTCAAATCCTAGGTTGATGCCAGTGTTGCCAGATTGGGGTGAAATAGCCGTACGTTTTACATTGATTTAAATGGGGACGATACGGCTTTTTACTCTCGATCTGGCAACACTGGTTGGTGCATACATGCAAGGGTGGTCACCCGAAATTTCATGTTAAGTTTTCTCTGCGAGGAGTGAGTTTTAGACTTTTTTAATGGTCTCGTCGGTAATTTCGCAGCATTTTACATCGGAATTGATACTCCATTTGCCTACAGCAAAACCGTGCAAGAGATTCATTAATTATACAGATACTCTGCACAATCTGGCAAAAGCATTGAAGACTCTTACGCTTACCACATACGAAAGGATTGCTATTTTTTTCTCCCCGCCATACAAACACTTACAAGTTCGTTCCGGCCCATTGTGGGAAGCTTTCTATCTGACCGTAAGCATGCACGTATATTGCACGTGTCCAACGTGTGCCCGTTCATCCCTTCGTTTCCTTTCCCCCCCCCCCCCTCGCCCCCTCAGCCCCCACCCACCCCCCCCCCCCCGAAACCCCTCCCACTCAATAATACTTCTCTCGAATCACTTCGTACAGAACATACATTCTCATTCCGCGTTCTTCCTCAGTCCAGCCTGTTCGTCGCGTCCCATGGCTGAATCGGTCATTAAAAAAATATTTCTAATTCTCCCTGCGTCCGTCTATATATATATATATATATATATATATATATATATATATATATATATATATATATATATATATATATATATATATATATATATATATATATATATATATATATATATATATATATATATATATATATATATATATATATATATATATATATATATATATATATATATATATATATATATATATATATATATATATATATATATATATATATATATATATATATATATAGGTACTTACGGCGGTGGTGTAAGTCCCTCCAGTACTTCCGCGTATCCCCAAAAAAAAAAAAAAAAAAATGCCAAAGCCCGAAGCGGTAAATTGATTCATCAAAGGTAGAAACAGATTTCTGTTTGCCGCAGCCGCAGCCCGCAAGTCTATAACCTTATTGATTTGTATGATTGATGAGAAAATAAATGAAGCAAGAGAGAGGACAGACCAGAGACATTTTTTGTCCCTGAGTTCTTTCAAAAGCCCTCCCACGCTTAATGTAGACTTTTGTTGGAAACGGGGTAATGGGTCTGTTGCACACTTCGGCTACAGCGTTTTAAAGTATCAATCCCTTTGTAAAAAGCCGAGAAAATAACAATGGCAGCATCAGAAAACACTGAAATTCAGTAAGAAACTCACAAATTGCGAAAAACACTAGACACTATTTACCCCTGTATCTTTCCACCACGTGCACGATATTCCGCGAAATTAGCGCGGCACATTCAAATAATCACGGCCGACTGTCATCACAGCTGACTTCTTAAACAAATAAACAGTAAACACTGACGGTGCGGGCGTCTGCTCGAATTCTTACGTTTTAATATCCTCAATTCCTCACAGAAGGTTGTGAAAGGTACGGAAACCGATATTTGTGTCGAAAACTTATCAAAATGAAACAATCACACACAGGAGTTCCAAGGATGATTCCAACTTCGATCATCATGCTTGGAGCTCCTGTGTGTTATTGTTTCATTTTGATAAGTTTTCGATACAAATATCAGTTTCCGTACCTTTCACAACCTTTTGTGAGGAATTGAGGATATTGAAACGTAAGAATTCGAGCAGACGCCGTCAGTGTTTACTGTTTATTTGTTTACGAAGTCGCTGTGATGACAGTCGGCCGTGATTATTTGAATGTGCCGCGCTAATTTCGCGAAATATCGTGTACGTGATGGAAAGATACAGGGGTGAATAGTGTCTAGTGTTTTTCGCAAATTTGTGAGTTTATTACTGAATTTTAGTGTTTTCTGATGCTGTCATTGTTATTTTCTCGGTTTTTTACATAGGAAATGATACTTTAAAACGCTATAGCCGAAGTGTGCAACAGACCCATTATACATAATCATTGGCGCAGTCATCAAGGTTTCTTTCCATCTCTCTCACTTTCCCTTTGAATGTATGATAAGGAAGAAGATAGAGGACGGGGTATTATCCCCTTGTCTATCCTTGTCTAACACACGTATTTCAATGATGGAAAGAAAGAGATAGACGATTTCAGTAACGCAACCATGCGACCTCTTCCTTCTCTCTCACTTTCCCTTTGAATGTATAAGAAGAAGAAGGATAGAAATACAGGGTTTTTATCCTATCGCCTATCCTTGTCTAACACACGTATTTCAACGGTGAAAAAAGAGAGATAGGGAATTTCTCGTTGCGCTGTTGAAATAATGAGCCGATCATATTCTAACTCGATGCTTTCGAGAACCGAAAAAGCTGTGATTGGATGCGGCAGTGTTGCCAAAACTTGTGAGCTTCAACGATCGGTTTTTAAACATTCATCCTCTGGCGCAACCAGGATATCTTCCATCTCTCTCATTTCCCATTTGAATTTATGAGTATAGGAAAAGGACAGAAGGAGGGGGTTTTATCCCGCTGTCCATCCTTGTCTAACATACGTTTCTTAATGGAGAAAAGAGAGAGATGAAGAAACTCTCGCTGCGCTACTGCATTCATCCAACACCGGGGGGGGGGGTGTACTAAAGATTTATCATCATGATACATGATTTTGGCTCCACAGATTATAAAATTGACCAGTCATCGGTGCGCACACAAAAAAATAGCCGATCTTAAATTGCAATATGATTGCTAAATAAACTTTGGTATAAAACGGGAATAAACTTTAAATTGCAAAAATTTAATATTATAAAATACTAATTTAGCCCGCAATACTGCTAATGTAGCCAAACACGCAGCTATATAGTTTAACAATTAAATTTGCTAAGTGTGCATAAAACTCCTGAATTAGCAATAATTTTTGCTAAATTAGCATTTCCTGACATAATTGTTGCAATTTAAAGTGTATTCTCGGTTTACATAATTTTTATTTTTTAATGGGTCTGTTGCAAACTTTTGCTACAACGATGAAGAGTGTTAAATCTTATGTAAAATCGCCTGAAAAGTCTATTGGTGGCATCAGAAAGTCATAAAATGCAAAAATAAACTCACAAGAGGCGTTTAATGAAATCCAAGATGGTGGAGAAATATCGAGCAATTTGTATGCATGCACCAGGAATATCCAAGGATGGCCAACTTTGACAACCTCACTGGAGGTAGAGGTTACATGTTTCTTTACGTTGTGATTGGTTGTGATCGATATTGTGAGGTTGGCTATCCTTGGATGTTCGTGGTGCATGTATACTAATTGCTCGATATTTCTCCGCCATCTTGGATTTCATTAAACGCCTCTTGTGAGTTTATTATTGCATTTTATGACTTTCTGATGCCACCAATGGACTTTTCAGGCGATCTTACATTAGATGAAACTCTCTTAATCGTTGCTGCAAAAGTTTGCAACAGACCCATTTTACCCGTGGTGTTTTTTGTTTGTGTGTGAGTGAGTGTGTGTGTTTGTGTATGGAACAGATGGATAGTGAATTTTACCTTCAATCTATGTTCCATTCAAACCGAAGTCTGAGCAAGGTTACCGTCTTCATGTGTGATAAATCTTACCAGTTTTTTTTTTTTTTTTTTTTTTTTTTTTTTTTTTTTTTTTTTTTTTCTGTGAACGATACGTCATCTGTAAAAAAAAAAAAAAAAAAAAAAAAAAAAAAAAAAAAAAAAACCTCTTAAAAATGCTTACGAATTCGACAGCGAGGGGTAAATTCAACAAGTTTTTGGAAGAAAAAAAAAAATAAACAAAGAAAAAAAGAAACAGAAAACTTTGTACCAATAAGCTTGGCAAGGTTTTGTCTGATAGACAATGATCATGATGTAAGGGTGACTGACTGACAACACTTTTGGGATATCCTGTGTGAAATTAGGGTTGCCGTTTGAAAATTTTGAATAAAAAAATCGAACTTTTATCTCTCGACCACTTGACAATGCGCTGCTCCATTGCATGCAGTGCAGCAACTTCGGAGAAAATTATAGAGCTTGCAAAGTTTGAAGTTTGTGGTCATTTTCCAGCCTCAATTCAGACCCACTCTCACACGCCCTGCGATTTCTGACAGTTTTTAAAGTTGAAAAATATCTTTAAATAGATAATTGTTTCAGCTCAGATGACCGAGCGAAAGTACAGGAGGTTGAAGCGATGAGGTTGAGGATTCCACCCCCGGATCATTCACTGTTAAACAATGGGTATCACGTAGGCGCAAATAGATCACATTTAACGGATAATGGATGTTGACAAAAAGGGTAGTAAATCCTTATCCAGCAAGTTTTCAGCAAGACTTTTCATTTTAATGGGAAGAAAAATAATTTTTTGTTCTACTTTATTATTTCTCCCTCTCTTTTCAAGGAACATTATTTTGGTAAGAGCAGGTATGCGAAGAGGGGAAAATACTGACAAAGGAAGAACCAAACAAAACAAAAACAAACAATTGAAAATATTCCCCACCGGAAATTTACAAAGCCGGAAATACTCCAGAGCGTTTGAACACTAAAGCCATACATAATTTATGCTCCGGATCCAAAAAGGATTAACTCCAACATGCTCAAAAGTTGACATCGGCTACATCATCAACTTTTAAAAGTTCGGGAAAAGTGTAGTTTAATTAACTGTTTTCAATCGATTATGGTGAAAGCACGATAGTGCTTGTGAGTCTAACAGATGCGCAATTTAAGTTGGCACTATAATTTCAATCGGTCCGAGGACTGCTTGTCAATTTGTTTAGAGGGTTGCTCAATGCTCAGCTCCCACTGCTGCTTTTACTGAACAAAAACGCATGCAACTGGATAATTATTTCTTCAAATGTGGACCTAAACCATAGTGAAACTAATAACTGTTTTTATTATTAAGTTTTATCGATACTCTTAACTATGTAAGTAGCTGGAATCAGACTCGGAACTTTTCTTTTCCATTGAAGAAAGCATGTATTTTACAATTAGTTGACCGTAATTTTTCAATATTTCGGTAAACCATAAATATAAATGTTGTAAGTATGTACTAGCGGAGACAAAGATACCTAGCCATCACTGAAAAAAATCAATTGTTAAAGCAACAATTCAAAAGTTGCTGATTTAACAAAAATTGAAAGTTGCTAAATCAACCAGGGTTTTTTGTTAAGTTGACAATTTATTTGCTGAGTTTACAAAAATAGTTGTTAAATTAACCACATAATGGTGTTCTTTTAACAAAATAGACTTTGTCAATTTAGCAATTTTGAATAGTTGAAAAAATACAGAACTTAACCCCATTAGTTGATCTAACGCACTTCAGCTTGTTATATCAGCAAAATAAATTGCTGATTTTACTTACTAATTTGTTATTCCAGCATAAAAATTGTTATTTTTACTATTTGATTTGCTGGTTGGGTAAAATAGTTGTTAAGCTAAAAAAATGAATTATTGCTGATATAGCATTTGAGTTGTTAATTTAACAAAATTATAGGCTAATTTAGCAAATCATTTTGTTCTGTACTTTTTTAACTTTTTATTTTTTTCAGTGGCAGGGTATGCAATGAGCAATACACAGCATCTCATTATTTCAACACGTGTATTACACGGAAAAAAAACTACGGTGAAATTAACCATACGATAGCTGATTTTGGCACCTGCTAGATGTTATGGCAATGTTAACCAAAAGTATACTATGTTTTGACTAGGTACTAGGTGATGTTACCTGATTGCATGTCGAATTTACTCAAAGTATCGGTAAATGTACCATACTTCTGGTCAAGTTTACCATAACATCTAGCAGGTGCCAAAATCAGCTATCGTATGGTTAATTTCACTAATCTTTTTTTCCGTGTAGGTGTGTTGCGTGTTGCATATTCTGGCCAGGTATCTTTGTCCCCGCTAGTACAGTCGGGGACAAAAAGTATGTCTGATGTCTCCTTATTGAAGTAGGCCACCCGCAATACTTATATTTTAATGAATTTAATAATTGCAGGTGGCCTACATAGAGGAGTTGTCTGACACTCTTTTTATCCCTGACTGTGCAAACGGTTGATCTATCGCTTAGTTTTAAAACTCGCCTTCCCATTCCATCTATAATCTTAAAATTAGTTTCACCAGCTGTTCGGTTTAATTGATGAATTCTAGAACTCCTCCTTTCGGTCATTCTCCTCGCGCTTGATCTCGTTCAAAATAGGCGTGTAAATAAACATCCCTATACTCTGAGGTACTTGTTTTTGCCTACACTTTCAATTGAAGGCGCTCGAAGAAGTATTCTTTTGAACTTTCCTTTCCATACTTTCCCCAATTCAATCGGTCGTTCGTTTTTCAATATAAGGCCTCGATATCACGTGAGAGGCGGATTGAAATAAAACGAATAGGTAAGAGATTGGTAACTAGAGGGTTAAGCGGGTCGCGGATCGCGGATCGCATCACGCGTCGAAACCAGCCCAGGAACAGCGCGCGGCCGCCGCGCCGCGTGGCCGAGTGCCGAGTGTTTCCCGCCGCCCGCCCGCTGCACATTGGGTTGAAATATGACTTTTTTCGGACATGGAAATTTGACGGTTTTCTGCTTGATAAAAAGTTCAATGTTGGTGTATTCCTTCAGAAGCGATGTTTTTGACTCGCTTTGAGGGGGTACTTTACCCCCAAAAAAATATTCACCCTAATAACTCTAACTGCCTGAAATGTTTGTTCTTAAAAGATACGTATCTGAACCTCTTCCAAAAATTGGTCTAATGAGCTGGTTGCATACCTACCCCTTAAATGAGGATGAAATGTTAAAAAATAATGCTCTCGTTGGGAGAGCGATATCTCAAGCTGCACTGACTCCATTGATTTGTTTTTTGGCTAGAATTGAAGCCAAGTATATGTGTTCTATGTGATAACAGATATAGGCTTTAAAGAAATTGAATTATTCAAATTTGAACAAGAAATTTTATTGAAATCAAACTTTTCATTGTGGATAAATAAATTTCAAACTTTGAATTTGTGTGGATAGTTCACTGTTCTATTAATCTGAATGTGCTTCTGTCATCACATAGAGCATAAAATTCTGCTTCTCTTGAAAAAAGATACACCGATAGTCTCTAGCTACAACAGAATTGGAGACATTTCTATCCCAAGTTTAAAAAAAAAAAAAACTGATAGAAAACTAGTTTTACGAATGAACAAATTTATGACATTTTATACATGGGACCCTCTATTTTCGAAGAATTAATTAAAAGTAGTTACTGTTATGCTAGGGGGAAAAAAACAGGACCACCGCGACCATTTTGTTCGTGAGTTTTTTCGATAATTGAGGCATTTGATGAAAGAAGGGCGTCTCAGGCAATTGCAAGAAAATGAGAAAAACGCGTTTAAAGTTTAAAAACCTAACCTCACCTAACCTGTCAACGTTACACGCACATCTGCTTGTCATTTAGTGTAAAATAATCGTATCGAAGTCAAACTTGGTACACATATACATTAAAGTATAAGGAAGCGAATGAGCAATTGTACACAATGGGGCAGTTGCAAGGGTCTGAAATGATAAGTTTTTTATAAAGAAAATGAAAGTTACTTGATGAGCTGAGCGCAAAGATGCCTTTGGTTTCTAATTATGTCCCATTGTTCCGGAGATGAGATTTTGGCCCAAAATACATTGTTTTAAATGGGAATTCCGCGTAGTGACGTCACTACGCCCACGATTTCTTACAATTTTACACGTGTGTATCTCCAAAACTGGGAACCAAAACCAAAGGCACCATTGTTCTCAGCTCATCCTGTACTATAAATTTATTTATACAAAACACCAAATTTCAGACCCTTGCAACTGCCCCATAAGGGCGTCTTGCGCCAGATGCCCCTCTTATATTAAATGCCTCAATTTTGGGGTTTTTTTTTAGTATAAATTTATGTCTAGGAAATTATTTGTTTTGGTCGACTGTGCGCCGCGCCGTCTGTCTGGCCTCATCGCGACCATCCATGCCGCTTTTCCAGACGTCCAACGCGAACCGTCCGTCCCTCGCGCGCGGTGGCTTTGACAGGTTTTACTCTTTTATCCTGGGGATTTCTACCCGTAAATGATGCTGCGGAGTCCTTTTATCTCCGGTAGATTGGAAAGACGCGTCTAGGAGAGATTTCGGGAGGGGTGGTGGGGTCGTAGAGCTGTTGAGGTTGGAGGGGGAGGATCAGGAGGGGAAAAAAAAGATAACTTCTGTTACTCAATGCGAAACCATCACGAGGCAATATCGGCCGAGATTCTTGCAACGCACACTGGAACGGGACGCGGTTTTTTTTTTAACATAAACAAATGCTGTTTTTTTTTTTTTTTATTTTTTTTTTTTATTTAAACATATTTCAGTGTTGATATTTTCTTGTGAAGACCATGTTTTTTTGACTCAAATTAAGCACCTTAAATGAACAAGTTCACAATTTTTTTTTTTTTTTTTTTTTTTTTTTAAGTTATCTTGCTATAAATTTTTCATAACAACGATCTACAGCTATAAAGGGGACAATATATGTAATAAGGCTTATCTCAAAGTGTGGCAGCATGGGCGATCTGAATCTGGTTTGTTTGCCTCATTTTTTTTAACCTCAAATCAAAAATTGTAAACAAACCAGTGGAAATTTGTTTTCAACGAAAATGCAAGTGTTTTAGAGTGGCTGTGTGGACAGAGAATTCTATTACAACTATCCAGGTGAAAAAAGTTTGCATCATGTTCCTGTTATGCGTCGGTTTCATTATAGTGCAGCAAATCCTTCCAGAAGAAACAGTCACATCGATTCTCCGTGTCCAAGTAGCCATCGAAAACGCCTGCTCTTTGATTCGTAACATTTTTCAAGTGTATTTTGTCACATTTTTTTTTTTTTTTTTTTTTTTTTTTTTTAACTTTAAAGGTTAAAAGTAGTGAGGCAAACAAACTGAGCCTGTGTGATAATGTACATAAGAAATTTCAATCATGGCTGCCTCCTTGAAATTCTAATTCCCACAAATCCTCTCTATCGATATAGTACGTTCACGGAGAAAAATAGTTTTTAAGATTTACCATCATGATGACTGATTTCTGCACCTGCCAAAAATATGGTAACATACATCGGGTTAAATGAACTAGAAACAATGTAAATTCAACCCAATATCTGGTAAAGTTTACTATCTCTTCTTGACAGGTGCAGAAACCAGTCATCATGATGGTAAATCTTACCAACTATTTTTTTCCGTGTTGGTTCATTATCTTGATTTGTTGTTCGTAAAATATTGTCCAAGAAATGACATGTTTTGGTAATTTGTGCGACGGTAGAACTTAAATCTCTCCTCGCTTCTTCCTCTCTGTCAGGGCTCCAAATTACATTTTTTCCACCCTCTCCCACAACGACAGTTTTTCTGTTTGGGTGTTCGGTTCTGCGCACTATTGAGGCGATGCCCTGAATTATTCATTTTACCTCGTTCTGTAAATTATGATTTTGCTGGGAGACGGGAGAAATTGATTATGTAGAATTGCAATTGAACTCAGTAAGTGGTGGCGTGCACTCGGGCAACTTTTTTTGTCCATTTAAACCCATGTCAAAGGTCAAATTGGATGGTGGGGTTTTACCTTGAATACACCTAATACAATGATTAGTATCTTTTCCTTGGGGTTTATATTGAAGAGATATTTCGATGGAGATTGCGCGAAAAACTATTGCGTAACGTTATGATGGGTTGTTGCAAACTTTTGCTGTAGCGTGTAATGGGTCGATCCCTATTTAAATTCATTTAAAAAAAAAAAAAAAAAAAAAAAAAAAAAAAAAAAAAAAAAAACCTTGAGAGCAACAGAAAATCCACTCAAAAACTCAATAAATGCGTTTAACAAAAATCAAAGATGACGGTTCAATGAACGGGTAACAATGGAAGAGGCCCATCTGATCACAGTTTTCTCTATGACGAAACATTTTTCTCATTATTATAGAAAGTTGCGATAGACCTGTTTAGTGATGACGTCACGATCGAAATTGGTTCCAAACAAATGCTCTATCTCGCGCAATCTCGTGGATTTACCCACAAGAAATCAGATCCAATTTTTCAAGTACAAAGTGCTAGTTAACCACCAGTTTTCTCAAATTTTATTGCACCATTAGATTCCACGTATCTGAAAATATCTTTTCACTCTAGCATAATTCCTAAAAGATTACAAGCGAATTTACCATCACAGTTATACTGAAAGATGTTCTATGTTTTGTCCTTGTCGTACTCACGGTCTCTTAGGGGAGTATCACCGCAATGACACTCAATCATCATAACTTCTCTTCGTATCGAAGCTTGTTCGAGTCATAACACATGGTGTGATGGTGTCGATGAGCCTATATCCTAGAATTTTGTGCCCATAAGAAACTGTGAGTGTGACAAGGACAAAACATAGGACTTTCTTCGATATAACTGAGATTGTACATTACTGCGCGATGTTTTATAAATTTCATAAAATATTTTAAGGTACGTGGAATCCAATATGGTGTAATAAAATCTGAGAGAACTTTTTGATTTTACGAGCACAAATTTGTATTTGAAAATTTGGATCGTTTTTCTTATCGGAAAACCCACGATAGCGAGTGAGATGGAGCATTTGTTCGGAACCAATTTTTTTCGTGACGTCACACTAAACAGGTCTATTAGATGGAACACCCTCATTGGTACACACTCATTCAACCTCCTCATTTGAATTTCGTCAAACGCATTTTATTTAGGGTTTGTGTGGATTTTTGAACTTTCTGATGCTCTCAACATTATTTTTGAGTCATTTTACTTTGGAATCCGCCTTCCATAACACTGCAGAAAAAGTTTGCATCAGACCTAATGTCTTTAGAGAAAACCAGGTACTCGATTCCGCCCGTCATTATAGGGAGAGGACCTCCATTCCTCTGAGCCAATCAGAAGCGTGTGGAAGTCCACCGGGCAATGCCGAGTATGGGGCTCTTGCAAACTTTTGCTATAGGGGATTGAAGAGTTGATTCTTGCATAAAAACCTGTAAAAATGACGATTAGTACACTAAAAAATCACGAAATTCACTCTCAGAATTGGGCTTAATGGCGGAGAGACGCATGTATCATGGGAGGTTCCTATCTAAATTGAGGCATATCTCTGTGGCTCCGTTGAGAAAGTGACATAATAGACAGGAAACTCCCATGATACCTGCGTTGAACCGCCATTACGATCTTGCCTTTATAGCAGTCATGTGAGTTTATTATTAAATTTTAGACTTCCTCAGTGTGATGGTTCCGCCCATTTTAATACACGTGAATTCTAACGTCTCGCTAAAGACCTTCATAATCTCAAGTGAGAGTACCTGGTTTCTCTGGGGACCTTAATCAGACCCCTTGAAGAGGTTAGTGTTATCGTAGACTGACCCAGAGTTGATGAACTTTGACCAGAATTCTCATTTTTCACCAGAATTTCTGTTGGTCAAACGAATTACTTAGAAGGTTTTAGTGATGACGTCATTCAGTGAAACACTTTGTGAATCGTTGCACACTAGAGCTCGTTTCACGACAGAAGACCGATGACAGATCATGTGGCTCGCTGCGCAAATACGTATTTGCGTTCTTGCACATGCGCAAAAACGCAAACTCATCTCTGCGCAGTAAACAAACCCATCTGTCTGTCATATCGGCCACCTTTCGTGAGACGACCTTTACTCTCTCACTCTCTCGTGACCCTCGTTTACTGCTATCTCACTCATATCGCTAAAGCCGTCTACATATAGACATTTTTGTGTGAAATTTTCTTTTCAGTAAAAATGAGTTTCGTGAGTCATTTGAATGCGATTAAGAGCAAACACGTAAAAATAGAATATCGATAGAATATTCTTTATCCTAGAATTTGTGACGATAAGAAACTGTGAGTAAGACAAGGACAAAACATAGGACTTTCTTCGATAAAACTGTGATTGTAAATTAATGCTTGATGTTTTGAAAATGTTGTTCAAAGTTCAAACGCAATTATTCTTTAAGGTACGTGAAATCCAATTGCGTTATCAAATCTGAGAGAACTTTTTGTTTACAAGCTCGATTTTGCAATTAATTATTTGGATCCTGTATCTTGTGAGAAAATCCTCTAGAGCAAGTGAGATGAAGCATTTGTTTGGATCTAATTTTGTTCGTGATGTCGCACTAAACAGGTCTATTATACGTGTGACTATAATAGAGGAGGGCAGTGGCGTCGCGTGCAATTTGGCAACAATGTATTCTATCCATTCAAACGCATGTAAAATATCGAATTCAGGGGGTGCACAGTGCACAAGGAAAATCCGATATATTTAAATGAGTTTAAATGGAGCAGTTGCATTGTTGCCAGATGGCACGCGACGCCACTGGAGGAGGGGGAAAAAATGGATGCATGTTAAATAAATCCTAGCTTTGGATCTACTTCCTATAATGTTTAAGATTGGTGGTTAAATCGTGCGAGACGTTTTCACTTCCTCACTCTAACGAAAGTATAAATTGAGAGAGTTATGCGATGGCACAGATGTCTGTCTCTCTGTGTCATCCCGGCATAACTTTTCAACCGATGGTCCATATACATCCAAATTTTGCAAAGAAGTTGCTTTTAACAATACTTGGAGGGACTATATTTGTTTTTTCGGGATTATATTTGTTTAAATTTCAAGCAAAGTATGGAAGGTAAAAGGTTTCTATTGAAATCAATGGAAAAATAAGTAAAATGTGCAAACTTAGGGAAAAATTGGAATATTTCAAAAACAGCAGTTTGAATTTTGATCAAAATTTGCAAAAAAAAAAAAAAAAAATAATGCAACTAGCCTACTTTAAATCAATCCCCTTATTGGGGAAGGGGAGCTGGGGTTCTAAGAATTATATTGGAATATTTTATAGAATATTATAGGGGGTCTAAGGGTCTTCCCTAGAATATTGAAGGGAGTCTATAGATGTTTCCCCCAGAATATTAAAGGGGGTCTGGGGGTGTCACCAAAAGAATGTGGAAGGGTCTGCGCCCCCCCACCCCAAGATTTAGTTTGTTGTGATAAAGTATTCGTGAGGTATTCCCTACAGTTTATTTGTTCACGATTTCCTGGAAAAGTCTGTATCGAACCATTGTATGGTGCAGCGTGGGAAACCGGAAACTGAAAAGGAGAGGAGTGAAATTTAAATTGGTTTGCGATTTCGCGGCGATGCGGTGGGAGGAAGGGTTCGAGGAACTATAGAAAGTAGAAAGCCTCTCTCTCATCGTCGTGTGACGTGAGCGCGAGGGAGCGGGAGTGGCGACGAAAGCCCATAATAAAAGCTAATGTCGGAATGTAAATAAACAAATTGGAGCTCAAACTCCGCCAAGTCCAGAAAATACGTACTCCGCACACTACATCCACTATCCGCCATCATCCACCAAGCAGCGGGTTCGGAAAACCAAGGCCGAAAACATCCAACGGAGGCGGCTCAGAAAGAGAATGGAGGGAGAGAGAGAGAGAGAGAGAGAGAGAGAGGAGAGAGAGAGAGAGAGAGAGAGAGAGAGAGAGAGAGAGAGAGAGAGAGAGAGAAACAACAGACTGCAAGCTCTCGATTTAGGGGGGTAGGAGGAGCGGTGGATGTGATGGGGGGAGGGGGGTTACTCCGAGAGGACCCGAACTGGTGCCGTCTCGCCGCACAGTGGAGCGAGTCAATGGATGGGGCCGGACATGGAACAAACAATGCCATTCGAATGTTTTTAATGAAAAAAAAAAAAAAAAAAACAAGCTATACAGGGTGATTCTTGCAGGCAACTTTACGATAAAACCATAATGAAACCAATGGGGCTCTTGCAAACTTTTGCTTTAAAAGCAAATAAATAGTTCAATCTCATAAGTAAAGACCAGTGGAAATCACGTGAATCACACTAAGGAAGTCTAAAATTCAGTAATAAACTCATAACGGCAAGATCGTAATGGCGGTTCAACGCAAATACCTATCATGGGAGATTCCTGTCTATTATGTCACTTTCTCCAAGGAAACACAGAGATATGTCTCAATTTAGGTATGAATCTCCCATGATACCTGGGTCTCTCCGCCATTAAGCCAGATTCTGAGAATGAATGACGTGATTTTTTTAGTAAACTCATCGTAATTTCTACAGGATTTTATGCAAAAATCAACTCTTCAAGCCCCTGTAGCAAAAGTTTGCGAGAGCCCCATTCCGAACTTTTACTTCGCGTATTTGCAAATAGGTATATACTCAATGGCGGATATAGGAATTTGTCTTTCTCTCTCTTTCTCCATTTGAACACGTGAGTTGGAAAAGGACAGAAACAGGGGCTAAGGCGTGTCTTCAGCCCCTATCTCTTTCTTTTTCTAGTACATACTCTCAAACGGGGAAAAGAGCGAGAGAGACTAATTCCTGTGTACGTCATTGGATATATTCATTGTAAAGTAGCCACCACATCCGGCCTCTCCCATTGACTCACTCCAGTAGCGCACCGAGAGTTTCTTCATCTCTCTCTTTTCTCCATTAAGAAACGTATGTTAGACAAGGATGGACAAGGGGATAAAACCCCCTCCTTCTGTCCTTTTCCTACTTATACATTCAAATGGGAAGTGAGAGAGATGGAAGATATCCTAGTTGCGCCAGAGACTCACTCCTTTGAACTATGTTCTAAGATGGGGATAAGGTGGCCAAAAACCAGTGATGAAAAGTTATCCAACATTAACGTTTGCGACCTTCTAAGCTTAATTTAAAACTTTCCAGTAAAAATTGTTTGCTTTTAAATTACTTGTTTAAAGTGTTCTCAAATATAACTAGTGAGTTACAATAATCACCACCCAGAATGCGCTGTTCATTTAGTCTAAAAGCTCTGCATTTTATCTGCAAATGTCCGCCTGTTTTGAATCTTCCAGCGATCCGCGCAGATGATCTTGACATAGTCTTGAAGATATCTGAAAAACAATAACTTGGGAACCGCCTCCAGTTGTCTGCAGTATAATTTAATTGAGAGGCTATCCAGGCTGTCGTCTTCAGATATCCTCCAGACCCAATGAGCTATAACTTTAGAGTGGCGGCGGGCTGGTCCACCTTGTGCCACACTGGGTAGAAGGAATCTCGGGGAAAAAGCGGAATTTGGACGACAGATTCCTAGGTTTGAGGTTAAATTTTGTAGGTCGTTCGGAATTTGGCGGGAATTTGGACGGCAGATTCCAAGGTTTGAGGTTAAATTTTGAAGGCCGTTTCCGGCGATGCCCGAGTTTGTTTACGAAACGACCGGAAACAACCTACAAAATTAACCTCAAAATCGATTTTTACGGCAAGATGGCGGCGCTCTAGGTGACAACAATGAACCAGCGGAACGTTCCTTGATGTGCCACTCTAAAGTTATAGCTCATTGTCCAGGCCATGTCAAGATCATCTGCGCGGATCCCTAGAGGATTCGAAACAAGCGGACATTTGCAGATAAAATACAGAATTTGTAGACTATCTAGTCAATTGCCTTAGATCATCTCAAGATGCTAACCATAAATGTTTACTGGGGTGGTTAAAATTAGTATATTGCTAAAAAATAAGTTTATAAATGATCAATTGATGAGAAAACTTTCTGAATTTTGGCCCCTTTATGATGATCTTGGACCATATAGTTCACTGTGCGGCGCTGCTTCTCGCGTAGCCCCTGCAGATAAACTGGATGCATCCTGTCTTGCACCGCGCTCTCTGTGCAACTCGCTCGGACAATAAACTATAATTTAATCAGTTTTATTGTTCAATCGTAAAATATTCGCTTTAACTTTCAGTTTCGGTAACACGTTGAGCATCGGAACGATTTCCTGCCCCCCCTGGCTCCCCCCCCCCTTCCCACGTTACCATCCCCCCTCTTTTATGTTCGCGCTTACCCTCCAGGGCCTCCACCCTGAGCCTCCGCGTCGATATACATTGCATCACGCTTTTTTTGTCGTTTCGCTCTGAGTTCATTTGCTCGTGGATGCCACTGGCGGATCCAGGAATCTAACCGTCTCCCTCTTCTCCCACTAGAACGCGTATGATAGAAAAGGACAGATTAGGGGCAGTCACGTGATTTTTGCCCCCTCTTCTATCCTTTGCTAACACATGCATTCTAATAGGAGGAGAAAGAGAAGGACAATAACTTGGATCCGCTATAGTGGTGGTTGCCAATGGGTCTGTTGCACACTTCGGCTACAGCGTTTTAAAATATCAATTCTAACGTAAAAAGCCGAGAAAATAACAATGGCAGCATCAGAAAACACTAAAATTCAGTATTAAACTCACAAATTGCGAAAAACACTAGACACTATTCACCCCTGTATCTTTCCACCACGTGCACGATCTTTCGCGAAATTAGCGCGGCACATTCAAATAATCACGGCCGACTGTCATCACAGCTGACTTCATAAACAAATAAACAGTAAACACTATGACGGCGTCTGCTCGAATTCTTACGTTTCAATATCCTCAATTCCTCACAAAAGGTTGTGAAAGGTACGGAAACCGATATTTGTGTCGAAAACTTATCAAAATGAACAATAACTCATAGGAGTTCCAAGGATGATTCCAACTTCGATCATCATGCTTGGAACTCCTGTGTGTTATTGTTTCATTTTGATAAGTTTTCGACACAAATATCGGTCTCTGTACCTTTCACAACCTTTTGTGAGGAATTGAGGATATTGAAAGTAAGAATTCGAGCAGATGCCGTCATAGTGTTTACTGTTTATTTGTTTATGAAGTCAGCTGTGATGACAGTCGGCCGTGATTATTTAAATGTGCCGCGCTAATTTAGCGAAATATCGTGCACGTGGTGGAAAGATACAGGGGTGAATAGTGTCTAGTGTTTTTCGCACTTTGTGAGTTTAATACTGAAGTTTAGTGTTTTCTGATGCTGCCATTGTTATTTTCTCGGATTTTTACACAGGAATTGATACCTTAAAACGCTATAACCGAAGTGTGCAACAGACCCATTAAGACGCCTGTTCAGTGTGAGAGTGATGGAAAGCTCATATTGGTTTGCAAAATGGGGACTGTTGGTAATTTTGGTCGCATAATCACCGAGCTTAGACGGGACCGTATATGATTTAAGTCCTATCTCAAAGTGTGACAGCATGGGTGCCCTGAATCTGGTTTGTTTGCCTCATTTTTTTTTAAACCCTTTAAATCACAAATTTTAATTAATTTAATGGAAATTGGTTTTAAACGAAAGTGCAAGTGTTTTAGTGTGGCTTTCTGCACACGTAATTCTAATACAAATATATCCTGGTGAGAAACTTTGGCTTTTTTTTTGTCATGAGCCAGATTCTTTATCGTGCAAATCCTTCCAGAAAAACAGTTCTATCAAAATCTGTGTCCAGATAGCCTCAAAACACTTGCACTTTCGTTTATAACCAATATAAAATGTGTATGTCACAATCTTTTTTTTTTTATAAAATGTTGAGGTTAAAAAATATGAGGTAAACAAACCGAGCCTGTGTGAATTTAATGTCCATAAGAGATTTCGATCATGGTTACCTCTGTGGTGCCTCAACATAACGTCCCACCAGTGGCGTAGCGTGCAATTTGACAACGTTTATTTATTTATTTATTTATTTATTTATTTAATTTTGTACATAAGAGCCATTAGCTTGAAATACACGTCAGGAAAATAATAAAAAAAAAAAAAAACAAGTTGGAACTTGCAACACTGGAACAGTGTTAGCAAAGGAGCATGAGTGTCAGCCGTAAATCATTGTAAGTGTGGAGTTCTATATTGATAGTACAAAACTGCGACAAAGTCAATCGCAACGCTGCATTTGTGTTTGTATAACAGTGATCGCTGAAAAAATAACTTGATAGGTCAAAGTGGGAATGAAAATTTACTTATAGCGTGTTAAAACAGTTGTTCACGAGGCGAGGTGAATACTGTGGTTTTGAAAATCGATTTCGATAGTGATAGTTCCTTTAAAATCGGATGACGCAATACCAATCCTAGCAAGCCGTAAAGTCTAGTTTAGTTATTTGGGACTTTTTTAGATTTCTCTCGCCTGAACCAAAGTCATCAGGAAGGAAATTTTTAAATACCAATCCTAGCAAGCCGGAAAGTCTAGTCTAGTTTTTTGGGACTTCTATAGAATTTTCCTCGCTTGAACCAAAGTCATCACGATGGAAATTCTTCGTCTTTATGGTTTCAGCTCTTTTTGTCTCAGATTAAAAAATGAATGTTAATATTGATCAAATGTCATCCGACACTCATAAAGGGCCCTTAAGGAACGTAATATGAATTTGAAAAAAGCTCATTCGATTTTTAAGGGAGCTTAAACGGTCCATGAGAGACGAAATTCGCGGATACAGAGTATCCACAGCTTATTTCAATGTTCGATCTGACAAGACCGTGCGCCTTTGAAAAATCGATATCTCGATAGTGAATCGATGTATTGCAATTCGGTTTGCCCCGGGTCGAAAGCGCTTGCTTGTGACTGACAACCTCGAAAATTTCAGATCCATCCGAGTTTATTTAATGACCTTACAGGACCTCTCGCGGCCGCAGTTAGACATTTCTTGTCAGAGTTACGCTGAAACGGGGAGTAGTTCCCCCCCCAAGATGATATTTTTTGGCTCGAAACTGCATTGGGCCCTCTCGGGACATCATTTGGGGCCCGAAAAAAAGCGGAACCGATATAATACGGCACACGACTGGTTCGTGAGAGACGAAATTCGCCTTTTTCCAGCCTCCAGCGTCCCTCTAAGGTCGATCTGACAAGACCGCGCGCCTTTGAAAAATCGATATCTCGAGAACGAATCGATGGGTTGCGCACTGCGGTTTGGATTGGGCGGTAGCTTCAGCTTTTAGATAATTCTTGAAAACAATTCAGATCCATCCAAGTTTTTAAACGGATCTTATGGGGCCTCCCGCGGCCGCAGTTAGACATTGTACGTGAGACTTACGCTGGAGTTGGGGCCACGCCCCCGCCCCCCGATATAGACTTTATCGGTCCGACATTTGTCAGGGCCCTTAATGAACTTCATGTGAACTCAAAAAAATCACGTATGACTTCTCACGGCGCATGCTAGGTCCATGAGAGTCGAAATTCGCGGATTTTAGAGAATCTTAGATTTCTGACCCTATACCGCGCGCCTTTGAAAAATCGATATCTCGAGAGTAAATCGATGTATCGCAATTCGGTTTGGACCGATCAAAAGAGTAAGCTTACCGGGACTCGCCGTTAAAAATTTTTGGGTCCCTCTGATTTCATTTTGAGACCTTACTTGAGTTACTTGGACCCCAGTTGGAAATTTTTTTTTCGGAGTTACGCTGGCAAGGGGTCGCTCCCTCTCTTGGAAAACTGTGGAGGGGCCCTTTGCTGGGGCATACATTCATTTTTTTTTTTTTTTTTTTTTTTTTTTTTTTTTTTTTTTTTTTTTTTTTTTAATTTTATATTGTGTCTAATCTAAGTTGGGGGGGAGGAGGAGAGTACCTGCAAGTCAACCCGGGAATTTACTTTTGATAGTGGCTGCGGGTCGAGGGTGCGGATTGCGGACTTTTAACTTGTTGTGGGGTTTACAGGGTGGCCGTGTCTAAACTTATGAAAAAGAAGGCAACCACAGACCGGAAGAACGTTCAATTTCTGGTTCAGAGACCATGGACAAAGACATGGGCACCCGCAAAACAATTGCCCGGAGGGGCAACTTTTTTAATGTCAATGGAAGGTCTAGGGGACACCACCTAGAGACGGGCAAGTCTAGAGAACCCCCCCCCCCCCACTTCCGCCCAAAATAGAAAATAAAACAATTTTCCTTCCAAATGGTAGAAATTGTAAGTGATTGTAGCATGTAGTTGTATCAAAAATAATTCTATTTTTGACGTGTTTGATATTATGAATAAAGTGACAGCATCAGATGATAGAAATAGTAAAAAGCTAAGTACAACTATTCCTTCTTTATTTTCATTGTCCTGATGAATTCTAAGAGTTAACCTATTTAAATTAACAAAAACCCAAAAATCTTGCCTATAAATTTTCTAATCATGTAATTATCGACCAGAGGATTTTGAATTTTCAAGGAAGTTCGCAAAATTCTCGTTGCCAACGGTAGTTGCCAATGTAGACACGTTCATAC
>VMOF01000320.1:12464187-12483974 GCA_011764245.1 Trialeurodes vaporariorum | reverse complement strand
CCCTGGGGTTCTAAAAAATTTCCTAAAGACGGACCCTATCGAGTGAACGTCGAAAAAAACAGGCGAAAAAAAATGAGAATTTTGGCGCAAAACAAAGGTCAATAGCATTTTTCGAATTCGAGATATCGATCTTTGAAAATCTACCTTTGACAATAAAAAAAATAGTAAAAGGGGGGAACGGTTTTGCGCCACTCGGTACTCCCTTTTTCACAAATTTGAATAGAAGAGCTGCAACGTTGCTAAATTGGACGCTACCCCACTGACAGGATCAAAAAAAAAAAAAAAAAAAAAAAACAAAAACAAAAAAAAAAAAAAACTTAAAAAAAACCATTAAAAAACACCACAAAAAAAAAAAAAAACAAAAAAAAAACGGGGGTAAAACAAAAAAAGAAACCACAGTACCCGTCGGTAGCCCGACGGGAAATTTGCTAGTTGTATTATTTTGTTAGCAGCAAAACGATCGGAATAAGCGTGCCATGTTCCATGGGCACGCTTAACATACAATCCCAAAAAGGATCGTGCATAAAAACTGGCAACGCAGGCTTTTATGAGCGTCTTGATCAAAAAAACGCGGGTGCTTTGAGAGGCATAGACACGTGTATTACACATTTTATGCGTCCCCCCCCCCACTACTCCCCCCTTTTTTTTCTTTAGTTTTTTTTGCTCTTCTCTTATTGGGTTTTTCGAACATTTTTTTTAACCCACCCTTTTTTTCTTTTCTTTTTCTCCCAACTTTCCATATTTTCTCTCTCTGTTCCGCCCTCTCTCTCTCTCCCCTTTCTCTCCTCTCTCTCTCTCTCTCTCTCTCTCTCTCTCTCTCTCTCTCTCCCCTCCCTGTCCCCCTCTCCCCCCCGCCCCTCCCCCCCTCTCCCTCTCCCCCTCCCCCCCCCTCCCCTTCTCTCTTTCTCTCTCTCTCTCTCTCTCTCTCTCTCTCTCTCTCTCTCTCTCTCTCTCTCTCTCTCTCTCCCTCTCCCTGTCCCCCTCTCCCTCCCCCTCCCCCCTCCCCTTCCCTCTCCCCCCCCCTCTCACCTTCTCTCTCTCTCTCTCTCTCTCTCTCTCCCCTCTCTCTCTCTCTCTCCTCTCTCTCTCTCTCTCTCTCTCTCTCTCTCTCTTTCTTTCGTTCCGCAAAAGGGATAAGGGAAGTCAAAGCACGAGAACAATTAGGGTTATGAAAATTTATTTTTTCAACTTTTCTACTATTTCATTCTGCTTTCCCGCGCTTCAAGTCGCCTCGGCCCCCTTTTCCCAACCCTCCTCTGTACCTGCTGTCACTCGTACCAGAACACCAGAACCTCCCTTGTAAGCTGCAACTCCCCCTCCCCTCCCCTCCCCTCACTATTCTTGATTGCGTCCCCATCGATGGAATCAGAGTCTCCGCAACTTCACGGTGGCGTTTGCTTAGTTAGGTGATGATTAAAAAAAAAAAAAAAAAAAAAAAAAAAAAAAAAAAAAAAAAAAAAAAAAAAAAATCCGTGGAGTAAGAATTTATTCCAACCCAGCGAGCAGATTGTGAATGGTTGATATAGTTAAATCGAATCTGACTTCGAAATTACAATCAAATTGAAATAATTTTTGCCGCAAATTGTACACGAGCCAATTATATCCGTAAAAATTGAAGCGCAAATTTCGAAACTTATATGAAAACAAATATGAGTCGCGTGGCATGGCGTCATTCATGGGCGGATACAGGCATTTGTCAATCTCATCTCCCAACCAGCAGACTAACAAGACGCTTACTTAACGAACTGTGGAGAATTACTAAAAAAGTATGTAATTGGGGATATTACGTAAATTTTTAATAAAAATTACGTATTTTTTAATAGTTGAAATCTCCCCCAAAAATGTTTAGTAAATTTAGTTTACGTTAGTTTTCCATTATGAAAACTTAATGCTTACTTAAAAATTACAAAACAACTTTTACATAAAGTTCAATTAATTGAGATGAGAAATTTACGAATAATTTTGATGCAAAATTACTTACTACAATGTGATACATTCCGTTAAAATGTATATATGTAAAAACTATGTAAAGTTTAATTAATATTTATAAGTAATTATTAGTTAAAATCAATGACTTAAAGTAATGTAACTTCAATGTATCTCTTCTATAGCTAATAGTAAGTGTGTAATGTGTAATCTAGGGACCAATAAATGTTCGGTACAGACGGTCCTGCACCCAGATGATTGGTGAGCAGTGAGCACCTAGTGCCATTTAAAACCGCACACGTAAACGCTCACGCGCCGTCTTTAGGGGGCCGTCTGTACCAAACATTTATTGGTCCTAAGACTCTGCAACGTGTAGTAGGTACTAACCTAGATAGAATATCTAGTGAGTAACAAGAAGTATCACCCAGAGTGCGCTGTTCATTTTATAAGATTTTAGACGTAAAAATTTAAGTAACATTTAAGTGAAAATTAAGTAAAAAGTAAGTGAAACCGAACATGATTTTTAAGTAAAATTTAACTGATAGTTGATGCAGAACTGCGCACAGTTACTTGAAAATCGGTTTTACGTGATATAATGTAAAAATTATCTAACTGATCACGTGATTATTACGTTACGTCTCCAGTTTTGCATCAACTTTTGATAAAGTTTTACGTAAAAGTACTCTTTTCATAACTTAAAATTCGCTTCCAGTTTTAATTAATTTTTACTTAAATGTTATGTCCAGAATGTTGGTTGGGCTCTTTCCAGTCATTTGAATGCGTATGTTAGAAAATGATAGCAGAGAGGGTCATCACATGACTTTACCGCACCTATCTCCATCCTTTTCCAACACATGTTTTCAAATGGGAGGAGAGATAGAAAGACACAGCCTGAATCCGCTCATGGCACCGTCGCACTATGGTCTAAGGGCGAAAAAAAATGGCCAAAACTCAGTGACAAAAAGTCATCAAAATTCATAATTTCCGACCTTTTAAAGCTTAATTTAAAACTTTTCTATGACATTTCTTTGTTTTAATTACTTGCTTAAAGTGTTATCAGTAATTCAAATTGGTCTTGAAAGTTTATGAATGAGAAATTTATGAGAAAATCACTCTCCGATTTCTAGCCACTTTTTGACGATCTCAGACCATAGTGCGTCGCATGAACTGTGATCTGAGATCGATTAAAAGTGACAAAAAATCAGTAGAAACAGGAATCAAAAATCACCATTTGTGTGACCTTTATAGCTAAATTTAAACCTTTCCAGTCACATTTCTATAAATGTTTAAATTACAAATCAAAAGTGTTCTCTGTGATTCAAATTTGTTTTAAAGGTTTCAAAATGATAAAATGCGATGAGACATTTACTTTCCGATTTTTGGCCAGCGGCGGCTCGAGCAGTTTGGCAACAATGTTTTCTCTCCATTTGATGTCATGCCAAATAATCGATTCGATAGTGAAGCAGCGCCTCACTTGCAATCGATTGCTTTTCATAGATTCAAATGCAGGGAAAACATTGTTGTCAAATTGCACGAGCCACCAGTGTTTTTGGCAATTTTTTTATGACCTTATGGATCACAGTGCGTCGCGTCGATATTGCGGTGAGTTATGTAAATGGATTTTTTTTTGGTAGCGCCGACAAATCCTTTGGTAGAAAAATGACCCAATAAAATACTTTTGTTTAGCCAACCAAATCTTTGGTATCTTTGGTCCCCCCAGCAAAATCTCTTTATTTAGACGAGCAAAACCTTTGGTTAGCTCTACTAAAGCGTTTTTCTTGGTAATGTTTATATCAATGGTTTTGTCAGCGCTACCAAAGAGATTTTTCAGTGTAGACAGTTGATAACTCTACCAACAGCTGCGTGCACATGACAATTTATAAATGCGTATATCCACATAGTCTGCAAATGTAGCCTGCCAAAAACTTACTCTAAGGTGTAAACTAACGTATACTGTATAACGAGCCATTTCTAAATAAGAATCAAAACTCTCCTTGGCAATTCGCCACTGTGACACGCGACCCAGAGTCGAGTGCGGAGAGAGACTAGCGAAATGGGGAAATTGAGTCAAAGAACTTTGCGCCAACTCGCCGAGTGGATTCGGTCACGAGAATAATTTCACTGATGTTCAATTGAAGCCGTCTCCAGAAAAATGTCCCATGAAACAACACGTGTGCTCTTCAGCTAAAACCGTCCATTCGCTCACAATGCAAAATTATCGGGAAGAGCACACTCATTGTTTTACGGGCTCTAATTTGAGTGATAGCACACCGCAAACGCTTACGCAACGTCGACAATCGGACACAGTTCTGAGAGTTCCTCTCTCTCCTGTTACTACACAGCGAGAGGGTGTTTTTATCCCGTCATGTCACTCTCCCCCCTCCCCCTCCCCCCCTCACCCCACCCCCTCCCCCTTACTCTTTCCTCCTCTCTTTTCAATTCTCGCAGTTCATAAATCATCCGATGAACAAGCCAATGAGCGTTCATAACCAAGTCATTTCAAGTTTCGCGGCTTAATTAAGGAGGCGGGACCGGCCATGTCATTGCCACCAGTTGGATATTTCGCTTCAAGTTTCCGTACAATTTCTCGGAGGAATTCCATTCACAGAATTCAATTTGCTTCTTTCACGAAAAGGACTACGAGTGGAATAATTTCGACCATCGGATATCGAGCATTTAGTTCATTTGTACCAAAAGCTTCCGCAACAGCGCACTCTCTCTCCCCCCTCCCCTTTAGGGTTTAACCCTCTATGGCATAGCCTTGCCTATAGGTAACACGGGGTATTTAAATTTCTAAAGGATCAAGAAATGCGCGGTGCTATTCATTCTGCATGTTGTTACCTATAAGTAACAATATGGCCGGTATGGGAGCAAATAAAGAAAAAAAAAATATGATCCAGTAGTGCCAACATTAAAAAAAAAAAACAAAAACAAAAAAAAAACAAAAAACAGTTAGTTAACATATTTTTAAAGTCGCAGGATTTACAAAGAAAAAAAAAACAAAACAAAAACAAAAAACACCTTGGTAGTGCCAACAAAACCTTTGGTAGAAAATTACTCAAAATTGTATACCAAACTGGCAACACGCAGAAAAAATCCTGAGGCTATGAATTTCTTATTGAGCCCAGGTAAATTAAAATGTTGAACAATGTAACGAGGACGTTCAACAAAGTCCGTGAGCCCGCATCGCTCCACAAGATTATGGCTCCCTCATGATCGTCAACAGTGTTGGCGTTTACATTAGAATCTCAGCAAAGCACAGTTCACAGGGTGTCCAAAAAAGTTGCAAAAGAAACTCAGAACCTTGACGAATTAAAGTCTGATTTTTGCCAAATTTCAAAGATTTTTAACCCCCATCTGAAACATTCGTACAATTTGATAACAATATTTTTACTACATTCATATATCTTTGTACGATAATAGATTCGATTTTTTTAGCATAGAATCAAATGAAAGAGGGAAAACATTGTTACCAATTCACGCAAGAGCCTCCACTGAACTCTATAATAACTTGTAAAATACTCTCCATAAAAAATGCCAACTTCCAAGAAAAATAAATACCAGTGGCGGCTCGTACAATCTGGCAACCGTGCACTTTTACCATTTAAACGTATGCAAAAAGGTCGATACTAGGTGAGGCGCTACGCCTCACCAAGTAATCGATTATTTTACACAGTTTTAAATGGAGGAAATCCACTGTTGCCACATTGCACGAGCCGCTGCTGATAAATACCTCTTCCGAAGCAAATGTATCCATCGTACACAGACTTTTACTCCCGCAGTATATTTAGCGGGTGTAACCAGGTTTTCCAATAAATTACCAATTTTATACCTCAAGTCAAAATGGGGAAAAATAATTTTTAATCATGGAAAAAATAGCAACACTGTATTCAGCCGATGTAAGTTCTAAATTGTGCAGGTAAACAATGCCAAAATTTGAAATCACATGCGGTTCGTTCCTCTATGCGAGACTCTTCTTACGCCAGTAGCGCACCGACCGACAGTTTCTTCATCTCTCTCTTTGCTCCATTAAAAAACGTATGTTAGACAAGGATGGACAACGGGATAAAACCCCCTCCTTCTGTCCTTTTCCTCCTTATACATTCAAATGGGAAATGAGAGAGATGGGAGATATCCTGGTTGCGCCAGTGTCTTATGCCTATACCAGTGCCAACACGAAACACGAATATATTAAATGTTCTGGTATAAGGAGATTCCTTCTTGAAACGTTTAGCAGAGCTAGGGCATTTGTGAATTCTCATTCAAAATCAGACTCACCGCACAGTGTGCAATAATGACCAGTTAGATAGTCAAAAATAATTTGATACTTAAAACAAGTCTGTCGCGTACTTTTGCTAAAAACCTTTAAGAGTAATAAAGAACCTTGAGCCTTGCGTGAAATTCGGCAAAAATAACGATGCGCACCTTAAAAAGTTCAAAAACCACTCCATTAACTCAGGAAATTACTTAAAGTTCAAACAGCCGGCGCTGCACTAGACAGTAGAGGAGACACTATTTGCACCGGCATCCTACTACATAGTCGGAACCACAGTGTAGATGTAAACAGCATCGTAACTACAAAAAGATGGCATTTACTTCTATAAATACATGAAATATTGGCTGCATTTGTTGTTTGGTCTTTTCTGGCTGGTTCATAAAAAATTACAAAATAATTCAAGAATATTATGCATCCAGTGGCGGATCCACGTGGGGGGGGCACGGGGGCACGTGCCCCTCCCCAGAAACTTCAAATTTTGCCTTTTTTCTATAGAAAACAGCCCGAAATTGCTTCCACCAACGCTTCTAATTTCAAAAATTCACAGGCTTGCCCCCCCCAGAAAAATTTTCTGGATCCGCCACTGTATGCATCTATGAACGAAACAGTTAAATGTTCGTAGGTTACGTTGATGTTTACATGAGCGCGGTTCCGTCTATGTAGTTGTATGTTGGTGATAATAGTGTTTGGTGTAGGGCAGGCTGCGTTTGAAATCGACGTAATTTCCAAGAGTTAGTGAGTGGATTTTAAAAGTTGCATTTGAAAGTTGAGTTGTTGTATGATCATTAATCGTTTTCGCCGAACTTTACGTTTAAAATCAAAAGTGTTATATTTCTATAGCAAAAGTACGCAGAGCAGACCCATTTTTCAAAGGTGGTTTTACTTGCTGATTTTTGGCCGCCATTATTGAAAATGTCTACCTACTGTGCGATGAGGCTGATTCATTTTTTTTTTTTTATGTATCACTAATACATTGAGAACGGAGGAGGGTAACCACATGTGGTGGATCATGAGAGCTCTGACGGCGGGATTGATTTCTGGCTCTGAATTTAAACGACAGACAAAGGATTTCTCGGGAGGGAAGAATACGAAGTTCGTTTCGGGGGGGGGGGGGAATGAAATAAAAGGAGAAAGAAAAAGACCCCAAAAAAAATCAAGAATCAGTAATCACGGTCTGGCACGCGTGACGGCCGTGAAGGGTAGAATTGAGTAAGCTTGCAGCCTCTCCTCTCTCCTCACGGCCAACCTGTAAGCCATTACCATCTGATGTCAAAATTTACGGCAGATGCTGCGCCGGAACCTGTTCTTTGATTTCCCACACGCACACACAAGGTGTCTAAAACGTCAAGTCTGAAGGACGCACGATAAAAATGCGCTGAAGATAAAAACTCCTTGAGATCAAGTTTGAAAAAAAAACCAAAAAACAAAAAAAAAATAAAAAAAACACAAGTCAACTTGCGCGCACTCGAGTCCCTTTATACTATGAGAGTTGCGCAAAGTCTCTCAAACAAAATGAAGAAGAAGAAGAAGCGGATCCATGGAGCCCCCAAGAGGCAAATTGAAAATGGCGGATGGCCATTTGCCTCTGCGCTGTTGCCGTTATTTCGCTATCTCTTATGGGATAGGTTCAGATCAAAGAGTGAACAAGAGTCGCAATTGAATGGAAGGCCTGCGTGGTCAACGTAGATAAGGGATCCGAACGCGGGCTGGCCTCTGATTGGCTGCAACGGGTGGAGCAAAAATGACTCGGGGTATAGGGAAAATAACACGGGATTTTCGTTCCGGGGCGTTTATCTCGAAACCTAAACAAAATAGTATGTAAACAATTTATACGAGTCGCTTCAGCAGATTTTTCCGAACAATTTGATTGGTCATAAATGCCACTTTATTGCAAATTCGAAAATACTGTTTCAGTTTAAAAGTACGCACAATAGTGAGTTACTCAAACACTGCTCGAACACACGCCAAGCATGTAATCACACTATTGTGCGTACTTTTAAACTGAAACAGTCTTTTCGAATTTGCAATGAAGTGGCACTTATGACCTATCAAATTATTTGGAAAAATCTGCTGAATAGACTTGTATAAATTGTTTAGATACTATTTTGCTTAGGTTTCGAGATAAACGCCCCGGAACGAAAATCCCGTGTTATTTTCCCTATACCCCGAGTCATTTTTGCTCCACCCGTTGCAGCCAATTAGAGGCCAGCCCGCGTTCGGATCCCTCATCTACGTTGACCACGCAGGCCTTCCATTCAATTGCGACTCTTGTTTACTCTTTGGTTCAGATTCTCGACAATAACGGTCGTTCTTGAAAGAGATAATGTTCTCCAGAATATCACTCAAGCAGAGGAAAAATTAACATAATTACTGCGGTCACTGTTACTTCAAACGTGTGATGAAAAGCTAGCACACAAAAAGTAAACAAACCCTCCGCCATCAGCATTTTCCTCTTAGGGCTTCCATGACAGCCTATATCTCAGAGCCGATGAGAAATGGATTCAACATTGGCGCAACTCTCATAGTATGTAGGGACTCTAGCGCGCACTACAAAGACCATACATATTATTTAAACCATGTCCAACGTTCTGAAATTTCCCCCCTCCCCCCAAAAAAAATCGCCTCCCCAATTCAATTGTCAAACCTTAAGCAGCTTGAGCTGAACACAGAGTTTCGATTTACGTAATCTGATTATTGTTTTTTTTCTTTTCATCCGAGAAACCCGAAACTAAAAGAAAGACTATGAAATCAAAGTCAATGAACGTTGTTTTTTTTATTTGGGTATGCTATATTAAAAACAAGAGGAGTTAAGTACGAGCTGCATCCATAAAGAAAACTGGTTTTATTTGTTAAATCTGACAATGAGATGTTCGAAGACATGTTTAGGAGGGGTTCCGTCTCGATCCGTATTTTGTCCGTTCATCGCCCTGTCTCGTTTTTCGCTCAAATCATTCGGAAAATTTACGATTGCGGCACGGACAGCATGCGCCATAGAAGTTGGGTTATTGCACTCAACCCTGTAAAAAAATGTGAAGACTCCATCGCAGTTATAAGTAGATGTGGTATATTATATCAGCCGATGAACGTCAGTTCGCAATGTTTAGCCGCACATTATTTGCTTTGGCATCGAGATGGCGCTTTTGGTCATTTTTTAACGTAAACGCATGTTTTGTCGTATTTTAATTCTGTTTGCACGTCAAAATGTGCTCACTTTGATTCTGTTTCTGGATAACTATGAGCTTTTTAGTCCTTCAAACGGCAATGGGTTTGTTGCAAACTTTTGCGACAGCGCGAAAGAGTGATCAACCTCATGTAAATTCGCGTTAAAAGTCCATTGGTGCAGGCAGCAGAAAGTCATAAAATGCAATAACAAACTCACAAGAGACATTTAACTGAAATCCGAGATGGCGGTAAAATATCGAGCAACCTGTATGCAAGCACCATGAACATCCAAGATGGCCAACCTCACAAAGTCACAACAGCGATCACAACCAATCACAACGCAAACAAACTCATAACCTCCAATGCTGTGAGGTTGTTAACGTTGGCCATCATGGATATGGATGTTCACGGTGAGTACACACAGGTTGCTCGATACTTTACCGCCATCTTGGGTTTCAGTTAAACGCTTCTTGTGAGTTTAATACTACATTTTATGACTTTCTGATACCACAAATGGACTTGTCACGTGATTTTACTTAAGATTTAACACTCTGTATCGCTGTAGCAAAAGTTTGCAACAGACTCATTCCCGAATTCTTTCGCCGATGGCAAGTTTCGGCGTTTGATGGTCACCTACATTTGTCCAACTATGGTAGGTAGTTTGTGATATCTGTTGTTTCAAGTTTCGACAGTGTTTCACGTCCATATACGAGTATGTACAGGGTGGTCCGAAAGTCCCGGGACGGCTTCATAACTTTTGAACGGCTGCATATAAAATAACCAAACTTGGAGGATGTTTATAACTTAATAGAAACTACTTTTTGGTGTACCCGAAAATTCCGGGGGGCACCCGTAAAGGGGGGTTTCGCCCCCCTACTCAAAATTTTCAAAAAGCAACCCCCATCTTCCGATACCTTGTTTGAAAGGGCATGAAATTCTAAGACTTTTGGCGTAAACCAGAGGTCGATATCGTTTTTCGTCTTCGATATATCGATAGTCAAAGTTTGATTTCGACCCATTTTCAAAAAATCAGAACTCCCATTTGAAAAGTTAGACTTTAGAAAACTAGGAGTCAAAAATATTTTAAAAAACAAGTACTTTTCAGAAAAAAATACGGTTTTGATATTTGTCCAGTCTTAGGGCCCCCCAAAATTATTTAAAAAAATGACCCCTGAGGGGGGCTATCTCAAAAATTCCGAGCCACGACCCCTATCGAGTGATACATCGCTTGAAAGGGCACACAAAACCGAGCATTTTGGCGCAAACCGCAGGTCGATATCGTTTTTGGTTTTCGATATATCGAAATTTGCCAATGAGTAAAAATCCAACTTTGTCATTCGATATATCGAAAACCAAAAATGATATCGACCTGCGGTTTGCGCCAAAATTCTCGGTTTTATGTGCCCTTTCAAGCGATGTATCACTCGATAGGGGTCGTGGCTCGGAATTTTTGAGATAGCCCCCCTCAGGAGTCATTTTTTTAAATAATTTTGGGGGCCCTAAGACTGGACAAATATCAAAACCGTATTTTTTTCTGAAAAGTACTTGCTTTTTAGAGTATTTTTGACTCCTAGTTTTCTAAAGTCTAACTTTTCAAATGGGAGTTCTGATTTTTTGAAAATGCGTCGAAATCAAACGTTGACTATCGATATATCGAAGACGAAAAACGATATCGACCTCTGGTTTACGCCAAAAGTCTTAGAATTTTATGCCCTTTCAAACAAGGTATCACAAGATGGGGGTTGCCATTTAAAAATTTTGAGTTGGGGGGGGGCGAAACCCCCCTTTACGGGTGCCCCCCGGAATTTTCGGGTACGCCAAAAAGTAGTTTCTATTAAGTTATAAACATCCTCCAAGTTTGGTTATTTTATATGCAGCCGTTCAAAAGTTATGAAGCCGTCCCGGGACTTTCGGACCACCCTGTATACGTGAGTTCCTCTATTGGTCCTGATCAGTGAGGGCTAGTCAAATTCGGCAACAATGAGATTTGCCATTTAAACCTTTGCAAAAGTATCGCTTTATTCCGGATGCAATGCAATTTCTAAAAATCGATAGTTTTACAAAGGTTTAAATGGAGAGGATCCGATCCGTTGTTTCCAAATTGCACAAGCCACCACTACTGGTCCTCATCCTCTCACTTAGTTCTCCGCGAATTTCGAAAGGCACTTTTCAAGTTCTCAAGTTATCAAGTCAATGAGTTCTCAAAAGGTTTCGGGAGGTTTTCGAAGAGGTTTCAAGTCGAGTTATACGTGTTAACCCTTCTTGCGCGAAAGTCGGGATTTGAGATTTCAATTAAAATGTTTAAAAGAGGACAACTTTCTAAGAGCTTTGACGGGCCACTCGACTTTTTTCAAAAATGTCCGTTTAAACTCCATTGAATCCCAACTTGAAATTAAGTGGTACAAAATGTGTCTCGCGCAGAGCTGCCGTTTTGAGTATATATATATAACCAATGGCATTTTTTAAATTCACCGATGATTCCACCGGTTGAAAAAAGACTACACATTTCAGTTCAGAGTATGACTGTAATGCACGAAAATACTCACATATCTGTAATCTTTTCTCAACCGGTGGAGTCGTCGCGTCGATGACTTTGTTGCAGCGCACTTCGGTTCAAGATCGTCCAAAACTGACCAAAAATCAGAAAATAAATTTCTCAACAATTTATTATCATTCATACAATCTTTCGGGACCAACTTTAATCTTACAGAACGCTTTAAACATGTAATTTAAACCTGTAAATGTTTGTGGAAAATTTTAAATTAGGCGTAAAGGATCGAAAACGATGATCTTTGATGACTTTTTGACCACTAATTTTGGCCCATCTTTTTCCATCTGAGACTATTGTGCAGCGCATTTTGAGAGCCAGATTCCATCGTTTTTCTCTCCGTCACCTTAGTCATACGAAACTCTTAAAACGTAGAGACGCAGAACAGAGACAGAGAGCGAGTGTAATTGATTTCGCAGCTGAGAGTATTAAAGCGTTTAAAAGGTTCAACAAGTGCACTTGATTTCCTTTTACTATGAAGTCGTACTGTCCTGTCAGATTTCAGCATTTCCCTAGCCTCCCTTCCCCTCTCGCCTTCTCTCCTTCGTATCACCCCTTACACCCCCCCCACCCTCTCTCTCTCTCTCTCTCTCTCTCTCTCTCTCTCTCTCTCTCTCTCTCTCTCTATCTCTCTATCTCTCTATCTATCTATCTATTTCTACCCCTACCCCCGCACTGAAAGACGCTCTCCATGGCATGCACTGCGTCGCCCGTTGTGAAATATGCATTTGCGAGCTTGCGAATATTTTCCGCTCGCAGAATGCAAGGTGGGAGGAGAGAGGGGGGAGGGGGAGGGGGAAGGGGGGAAGGGGGTCGAGAAGAACGGCTCTCTCGCGTATTTTAATTTGAGCAAATTCAACGGAAGCCCCTTTGTCCCTTTTCCGCTGATCCGCGTGTAATGTTCCGGTGTCCCTCCTGCACTGCATCCCCCCAAAATCCCCCCCCGACAGGAACCCCCGCCTTTTTCACGCCTTTTCAAAATATTCTGAAATTCTCTGTATATAATAAACTCTAACTCTAAACTCTATTCTGTTGCACCTAGCCACCCCCCCCCCTCCCCAGTCGTCCACCCTGGGTTTTTCGAATGCGACTTCATTTCCACGCGCCGCGGATTTATGCCGCTTATATATCTATATGCTATAGGCTCTCACGTAGCATTCAGTTTTCTCTGCATTGACTATGAAGACGTCGCGTCGCATCGCGTCTCGTCGTGGATGCACACAGTGGTATGAAAAACGCATCGTCGTATGGCATCACTATGGCTTGAGATCGGCAAAAATGGGCCATTAATCACAAAGTAAAATCCTCATCAACTTAATAAAAAAATAGTAAAAAAAGTAAAAAAAAACCTAAGGGACTTTGGGACACCATTTTTCTAGGGACATTCTGTCCAAAATCTTCAAATCTTCAGATTTTTCCGTTTTTTGGCATTTCTGTGTGTGCCCGGAAATGACGTCACTAATTGCCGACGTGGTGTTGGAAGGGAGGGAGGGGGGATAAATGAGCCGAGAGGTACGGGAGAGCCTCCTCACTCCTCAGCTCCGCCGCGCCAGCCCGATCGGCGCGGCAAACCGTTGAATCAACCCCCCGTCCCGCTGTCTTAAAAATCCAAAATAAGCGGATTGTTCTTTGCCTAGGCAAAGCGCAAGCCGATTATGATTTGCCTTAGAATACGATTTGCCTGCGACATACATACATTTTAAAGATTTCACGCTCAATCTGGCAATCGTACATTTTTGAGAGCAAAATAAAAATACATCTGTATGTTTGTCCGTTTTTCATTTATAAACTTTCAAGACCAACTATAATATAAATCACCGAAAATACTTTTAGCAAGTAACTCATAGTTCTAAAAATGACACTGAAAATGTTTAAATTGGTTCAAAACGTAGAAAACGATTATTTGAGAAGATCCCCCCCCCCCCCCACAGATTTTTTCCGGGCCTATTTTTTGTTTTCGACCTCAGACCACAGTGCATGGAACAAGACTACCATCAATGAATGCAACTCTTGCAATGTTTTGCTGTGGAAAAAGTATCACTTCTGTTCATAAAAAATGGTACGAAAAACCGATGAGACCATATAAAAAGACTGGAACTTAGTCCTAATATACGACGAGAAAACTTAGCTCAAAGTTCAGCTGCATCGCCCTTGTATACATATATGGCAGTGGCGGCTCGTGCAATTTGGCAACAATGCTTTTGCTCCATTTGATTCTATGTAAAACAATCGATACGATGGTGAAGCAGCGCTTCACCAGTATTCGATTATTTTACATTGAGCCAAACGCAGGGAAAAATTTGCTGCTAAATTGCACGAGCCACCACTGATATGGACTATACGTACAGTCGGGGACAAAAAGAATGTCAGACGTCTCCTTGGAGGAGGCAACCCGCAATACTTATCTCAATGCATTCAAGCATTGCAGGTGGTCACCTTAAGGCGTCGTCTGACATTATTTTTGTCCCCGACTGTACGTTTCGCACCCTGAGCAAAAGAGTAGTATAGATTATAAATTCAGAGCCATCTCTCTCGCTTTACTGCAGAAAGTTGATACTTTTCTTTTTGTTGAGACCACCCGGTCCCTTATGCTGAAATCTGTAAGAATCTACCTTTTATCGCGCACCTGTACTGTTTGAAAACCAAAAGCAACATTACTCCAATGGGGCTCTTGCAAACTTTTGCTGTATGGGATTGAAGAGTTGATTCTTGCATAATAACCAGTAAAAATGCCGATAAGTACACTAAAAAATCACGAAATTCACTCTCAGAATCGGGCTTAATGGCGGAGAGACGCTGCGCTGAGACGCAGGTATCATGGGATATTCCTATCTAAATTGAGACATATCTCTGTGTTTTCGTAGGGAAAGTGGCATAATAGACAGGAATCTACCATGGTACCTACGTTTCTCCGCCAGAACGATCTTGCCGTTTTAGACTTTCTTAGAGTGATTTCCGTGATTTCTACTGGTCTTTCCATCAGATTGGACTATTAATTTGCTTATAGCAAAATTTTGCAAGAGCCCCATTCGTAGGTTATGTTCCTTTGTTTCAAGGTGCGGAAACTGTGGCGCATCAAATACTCTTTCCAGCCGTACCAATATCAATGACAATGGTAAATCCATGACCTCTCCCATCTCTTATACTTTATTCCCTGTGTGAATGTAAAAACAAAAAACAAAATTCTATCCAATTATCCAATTTCTCCGAGTATAAAATACTTGTTTCTACGGAGCTAAGAGAGACAGAGCGATTTTCTTCCTCTTGCGCTACTGTCAATGAAACCAACTTTTCACATTGAAATAAATTGTTTTTCAGGTACTTAGGGCTTACACAATTACTAGACGTGATCTCTGATGTGCGACGCACTGTGGTCTAAGGTCGAAAAAAACATTGGCCAAAATCAGTTAAAAAAAAAGGTCATCCTCTGAAAAAAACACAGTTTAGGTACAACAGAAGCAGCCTTTTAAAACAGCAGAGCAAAAGTTCTTGCTCTACCGGAGAAAAATGCAGTTGTACCGAAAGTAATAATTTGGTAGAACACAAGCCTTTCTTCTTGCTTATGCCCCACCGAAGTAGAGCGAGAACTTCAGTACAACCGCGCCTTGTTCCGATATAGCTAAAACCGAGTCTTGGTAGAAAAGCTTCCGCAAATATACTTATTGAGAAATACATGGACATACTTTTTATCTTTAAAAAAAAAAACTGCACTGACAACGGGAAAAATTAGGTGATTTAACAGTCTGTTGTTAAAAATGGTGAGTATGCAGACTCATTTGTTTATTTAACTAACCATTTTGTTGATTTTACAATCCGATTTGTTAAATCAACAATCCAAAAGGAAAATCAACAAAATGGTTCGTGAAAAACAAATGAGTTTGTACTCACCATTTTTAATCTCGAACTTTCAACGGGAGTTCTTTCGACCTACCTAAAAAATATTTCATCTCCACGAAAATACCTCCGCCAGTCCGGGAGTCCGCCTATCTACCTATACTTTTGATGAATTGGTCAGAGGTTTTTCAAAAATTCTCAAAAAGACAACCGACATACTGTCACCAAGAAAAAAAAACAAAAACAATCAAAAAGTCTGGAGAAAAATTATTGGTTCCAAATTCCGAGTAATTTCAAAAAATGGTTAATAAGTGTCAGGCAACTCTGTCTCTCGATAGTTGCGTCAAATAATCAACACGCATCACAAAAAAGGCTTCCCACGCTTCCAAAGATTTTTTCATGTCTTTGCCGCTCTTCAATTGGTCACTGATATGGGGGAATATTGGTGAAGGCTAAAACATGTACGCAAAATTAAACATTCAAATCAGATCATCAGTGGCGGCTCGTGCATTTTTGCCATTTAAACGTATGCAAAAGATCGGTACTAAGTGAGGCGCTGCGCCTCACCAAGTAATCGATTATTTTACACAGTTCTAAATGGAGGAAATCCATTTTTGCCATATTAAACGAGCCGCCGCTGCAGATCATATTAATATGACCTTATCGTAACAACAAGCTATAAGCATCTAGAGTAAACTTTTGAGACACAATGTGACTTTGCCAGCCATCAGAACATACTTCAGCTAGACTGTTAAATTATCTATATTTTTTTCTTAGCCTGGCTTTGGGTAAAAATTCACCCTCTCTCTTTACCCTTATATTAACAGCACAAGGGTCAAAATAGGCCTGGAATATTTATAAAATGATAATTTGAAGAGAAATTTACTTTCAGATTTTTTTGCCAATTTTCGACGATATCAGACCATAGTGCGATGCGATCACGCAACACGACGGTCGTGGTGTACTTTCGAGATTTGATTAATTTAAAGCGTTGTTGACCGAACTTGCCTGAAAAACACATCCCTTTGGCTATGGTAGTAATAAGCGTCGCCTGGCGCGGAGACCGCGGGATTGTTTACAAAATCACTGAACCGTGTCATTGCCTGACACTCTGTGATTGGTCGTGAGCTTTTCGGACAAAAAACAAAACAATGACATTCCTTCACATCACATCCGCAGTCGAACTTTTCATACGTTCCCTTTCGGGATGACAGGATCGAGAACTCATTTCCGTGGACCACACGGGCGTATCCAGGAACTTGTCTTTCTCTCTCCCCTTTTGTTCTTGTTCACTCTCTCTCTCTCTTTCTCTCCCTCACTCTCTCTCTCCCTCTCTCTCTCTCTCTCTCTCTCTCTCTCTCTCTCTCTATCTCTATCTCTCTCTCTCTCTGCCTATAATCAAAGGCACAAAGGTAGGAAAAGGAGAGATAGGTGTTGAAGTTACGTGCGATAACTTCTCCCTCTACTTTTTGTCAACACGTGTATTGGAGTGAGAAAGGCAAATTTCTGGATACCAGGAATACCGGCTTTGGGCGACCGAGCCCTATATTAATAGAGGGTTTTTTTGAGTTATTGATTTTGAGGCACCACGGAGGCAGCCATGAAGAAATCTCTTGTAGACATTTTCACATTGTCTCGGTTTGTTTGCCTTATGTTTTTTTTTTTTTTTTTTTATTATTTTTATTTATTTTTTTTTTTAAGCTCTTTGGACAAAATAATGGACTAACAGTATTTTGGACGTTCGGGAGCATTTTGAAAGAAATATTCAAAAAGTTCCCAAATAATGAAAGAATAAATTAATCTTATTTAAAATCTTCAATAAAAAAAAAAAAAACTTAGTGAGTCTGTTTTGATAAAAGTTTAAGTAAGAATAAATTAAAATTTAAAGAAAAAAAATCATTTGAACGTGTGTGTGAAAGTCTAGTACTTTGACCAGACAATGGGTCTGTTGCAAACTTTTGCTACAACGATTAAGAGTGTTTAATCTGATTTAAAATCGCCTGAAAAGTCCATTGGTGGCATCAGAAAGTCATAAAACGCAATAATAAACTCACAAGAGGTGTTTAATGAAATCCAAGATGGCGGAGAATTATCGAGCAATCTGTATGCATGCATCGTGAACATCCAAGGATGGCCAACTTTGACAACCTCAGTGGAGGTAGAGGCTATGTGTTTGTGTACATTGTGATTGGTTGTGATCGATATTGTGAGGTTGGCTATCCTTGGATGTTCGTAGTGCATGCATACGAATTGCTCGATATTTCTTTGCCATCTTGGATTTCATTAAACGCCTCTTGTGAGTTTATTATTGCATTTTATGACTTTCTGATGCCACCAATGGACTTTTCAGGCGATTTTACCTACGAATAAACCCTCTTCATCGTTGTAGCAAAAGTTTGCAACAGACCCATTCTGGTGTTGATACCAGAAACTGGTCGTAGATCTAGAATTTCCTAAAAAAAATTCAAGAACTCTAGTAGAAACACTACAGAATTCTGGTAATTGTACTATCACTTACATAGGTTCACATATTGTCATGCTTCTGAGTTCTGGTAGTCCTTTTTTTAGAGCAGATCACTTAAAACTGTTCCAAAAGTCACCGATATGACTAGATATCACCAAAAATTGATGGTGACAGCACCTTGTTTAGGTGACAGTTTGAATAGTTTTGGGCAATTTTTGACGACCAATCTTGCCATGGAAACATTGACTTAGAGTTTGTTTGGAACCAGAGGTCCTTAAACAGCAATCAGTAGCGATGCGCATGAAATTTGACAACGATGTACTTTCTCCATTTAAACTTACTGAAAGAATCGAATGATTCGGTCATCGGCGATGACCAGATGTTTCGACCTTTCTAAGGCGTTTAAATGGGAAAAAAGGAACGTTGCCAAATTGCATGCCTCGCCACTGACAGAAATCGATAACGATAAACCGCTCTGCTAAAACTGCGTCTATTGCGCCCTCTTAAAATTTGGTTCTCTGCAGAATAGCTTAAAAATGCAACAGTATATAAGTTCAGCCCGAAGATTCAAGTACACATTTTATCGTAAATAACATTTACTCGATAAACTTTACGATCGTTCACGAAAACAGGGTATACACAGATCAAAAAGCGCGAGAAAAGTCCCTCCGACCCCTCTGATCCTCCATGCTCGATGCATCAGAAAGTTATTAAATGATTTTTATTATTACGAGTATTGCATGTACTTTCTTTATGGAATGCAATAAACGAGTGTATACACGTATACTAAATGGTATGAACGAATAAAACAGATGTATATACAAGAATCTCAAACGGAGGGACGGAGCTGCTAAATTTATTGCAATGAAGCACATATTTTTTTGGCGCGATAGGCAGTCGTCCAATTAAGATCTGCGGAGGATAGGAGCACGCGATGTGTTTTTAATGTCTTTTTTTTTCTCTTTATTTTTTCTGTCTGATCCCATCTCCCTTCCGCCCTCTGGTACCCTTTCGCATGGCGTGAGTGTTCGGCGCGTGGTATCGGGCAGCATTGCAGGCGAAGGCTCTCTCTGAGAGTGTGATCACTTGGACGGGACTCTTAAAAAAAATAAAAAAAAAAAAACATTACCCCCCAGTTGTCGGATTTTAACTGGCGCTTACAATAATTGGCGGAGTCTCTCTTCTTTTTTTTAAATACAAATGGGCGTGGCGTATTGTGTCCATTTAAACCCATGTAAAAAATCGAATGAGCAGGTGTTTACCGAACACCCAATACTTCGATCTTTTCCATGGATTCAAATGAACGAACTACAACAATGTTGGACAGTTGAGACTATTTCTTATTAACAAAGCCCTTTACAGTGTGGAGGAGTTGTGGGCTAATACTTAAAACTTAATTTAATTTTAAGAACCATCATTATTATTATGTACTTATCTGTTCAGTTTTTTTTTTTTTTTTTTTTAGAGCATGAGTGTCATGCTCTATTGAAATCGTTTCTACAAGGTCAATAATGCTTTTCTTATAGGAACGGCATGGTTCGGGGGTCCGCTCGGGGGATCGCTTGGTTTCAGTATCG
>VMOF01000320.1:12318112-12463687 GCA_011764245.1 Trialeurodes vaporariorum | reverse complement strand
TTTTCAGATCCAAATCGGCCAATACTGTGTCTAAAAATTCAGATATTGAAAGGAATGACTCTATTTCGTCTCTATCAATATGTAGACATTTATTAATTACCTTCTTTTACCTTTCATCACCATATTCCACCAACAAAACCATGGCCTATCTATCTTTTCTTTCTCATTTTATTAAATTATAAATAGAATCTTTTACATCCATTCAACGCAGAATCGAATCATTTAAACTTCAAATACTCTATAATCAGTGATTTCATCCAAATTTTCATTATTGAATCATTCATGTATATTATAATCTATTTATTCAATTCATATGTTAGTTACATACTACAATGTCTCCTTAAGAATTGCTGATGCATTTCAAACAGCTGTAATCCACAAATGAACAAAACACTGAACCAATTGTAATGTGTCACTGCAAAAACAACGACTCAAAAATATTTTTTTCAAATATACGTCTCAAATGCATATACATTGTCATATTTTCTTAATCAAAGCTCCAACAGCACTTCCTGCACCTTAAATAATATACCATAAATTGACAAATCTTCTCCCATGAACTACATTATAATAAATATATTTAAACCATGTATGCGTAAGCCTTTATGCAAAACTTATTTCTGCAAAACCCAGCAGAGCAGAAGACCAAATGAAACACAACTTATGCGCAGATTTTTATGTTTACAATTCACAGGCACGCTTTTCCAATACATGCAATGTATCGGAGCTTCCCTGCTTGTTTTTTGTTTGTTATTCGCTTCCTCTCTGAAAAGTCAGTCAATCGGTTTCTATACAGTTTGTATCATACGTCGCGTCCTTCCTTACTGAGTCCAAGTTAATAAACACGTATCTCATTTCAGTGATCAGCAAATGCTTCCTCGTTGTACCATTACTTGCAAAAGAAAGTCCTATCTTCTAAGTTGTTCTTGACGAATTTCTCTTTTGTATTCCATCGTTTTAAATTTTTTGAGGCATTGTGTCACAACAAATGGCAATACTGTGCAGTGGCGGATCCAGCCCTCGTGAACGGGGAGGCCAAACTTGGTATTTTTGCTCCTTAGTGACCCAATTTTTCTTTTTTTCCCCCTTGCTTTTCCCCCTCTTTCCCCACTTTTTGGATCGGACGGGTGGGGGGGGCGACCACCCCCTTTACCACCCCCCTGTATCTGCCAATTATACTGTGAGACTCTGAAAAAACCCGCAAACCATGACATTTTTCCAATTGGTCTAGAGATGAAATAATGACAATTTTTAACAGGATACTCTCTTTTGAAAGCATAATTTGGCATATCATTTTAGCATAACTTTGGAGAGGGCAGATTTAAGTTACGCGTTAATCGGACAACGTTGCATTCGGCGAGAAAGAGCAACGGACGAACGGAAGAACGGACAAGCAAACGGACAAGCAAAGACGAGAAGGGACAAGAGGTGGTCTTCTCTCTCCCTCTTTCGTGCCCCTGCCCCTGCGTTCCGTCCGTGTGCAACCCGCCCGACATCGCCAAACTTGAAGAGCTCTTGTGCGAAAAAAAAAAAAAAAAAAAACATCTGATGATGTGTTTTTCGTAACTGCAGTTTTAATACGTGCGTTTTTAACCCCCCCTTCCATTTCCCTCCAACCTTTCCACCCCCTCCCCCTCTCTATCCCACCGGTTCCTCCTTCCTTCCTTTTTCGCTTCGTTAGAATAAAGATAATAACAGCGTCTCTTCAGATTTTAAAGAGCTGTCAGAGCGAGCGGCGGCGCTTTAATGCGCCTTGCCGATAGGCAATTTTGTCTTCACCCGTCAGCCATACCGTGAACGTATCCGGTGTTTCATACCTATCTAGGCACCTATCTATCTCCCCCCCCTCTCTCTCTCTCTCTCTCTCTCTCTCTCTCTCCTCCTTCTCTTTCCCAGTGGACTCCTCCTCCACTCCTCTTCTTCTTCCTCCGCTCTCGTGATTTAATCGGTGGTTTGCTTTCTCTTCCTCGATGTAATCTGAAAGTACGGTTTTTTTGCACTTTAGCCTTCGGAGGCACCGCTCCGTTCTGTGGGAGGGGAAGGAAGCTTAGAGGATCAGTCTCCTTCCACCACCTTTGGAGAAAAAAAATCATTTGGGGTGGTTTGCAAGGATCTAGTTTTCAGCGTTTTTTTTTTTTTTTTTTTTTTTTTTTTTTTTTTTTTTTTTTTAAATTTGTTTCCCCCCTTAAAAAAAAATTAAAGTACTTATTTACTTGAATAGGTTCCACTGTGATTGTAAATTCACTTGTGATCTTTCATGAATCATGTCGGAGTGAAAAGATACTTTAAAATGCGTGAAATATATGTTGCAGTAAAATTTGAGAAAACTGATTGTTTACTAGCCTAAATTTTGCATTCGAAAATGTGGATCTGATTTCTCATGGGTAAGTAATATGAATACACGAGAGTGAACGAGATAGAGCACTCATCTGGATCCAATGTTGATCTTGACGTCATCACTAAACCGGTCTACTTTCACGTATGAGAAAAAATTTACGATCAGTAAAAAGGGCCATGGCCCCCTCAAAAATGGAACGGAAAATTTTTAAAAACTATGTTTAAGCTAATATCACAGAAAATACAATCAGAACGGAAACTCTGTCGGATTTTGAAGCAAATTCATTTCGCGTCCGCCATGTTGGGATATAGGATGTTTACATCTGGATTCGCGCTCAAAAAAAAAAATTTGGTATATGATCCGCGAAATTTTCATTCTGAAATGCCATTAGAATAAAAGTGGGGCCCGGGGAACTTAAGACTTCTTTCCAGAATTTACAGAAATGAATTAGTTTCAACACAAATTACACTCGTCCGCCATGTTGGGATATAGGACCGCAGCGCACTATGGTCCGGGTGACGAAATTAGCTAGACAAAAGTAAAAATTCCAAGGTTGGCAAATATGAAAACTGACCTCACTATGTGTCTACATATCTTGGAGTATCTCCTTATAACGGGTTTGCCATGATTATCACTGATAAGGTCGTGGCGAGCTTTTTTCTGGACCGCGCGCGGTGTGTTTATTTACGATGTTTACTGTTCTGATTGTCGGGCGTGAAGTGGCCTACGTTGACCGTTTTTTTTTCCAGAGTTGGCCGTTTATTTCCCAATTTTTTGCATTTTGACGTTCTTCCTGAAGGTAAATTGAGTAGTTTCAGCCAGATATTTGTCAATTCCAATGAAAATTATGTCCAGTACAAGTGGTAACAGACAACAGTCAAATTTAAACGAATTTTGCCGTAATTTTTGCACTTAAAGTACGCTACGAATTGTGGAACCTATTGGAACCTCACCAAATGTGGGTGAAGTCATTCTGAAGACCCATGGCTTTGCCACCTTGCCTTCATAATTGTCGCCGATTGCCGCCCAAAGAAGTTATGAATTTTTTTTGTCACCTCTATTGAGATAAAATCGGTGTTTTTTTACATTTCTGTATAGGGGTCTTTTTCATACCGTGTATCGCAGTAACGTCATGACAATTTGGCAGCATTGTATTTCGTGAATTTAGACCAATGAAAAAAGGGCTGGGTATCGTAAGTGCACAGTGCTCTCCCCTAAATCAAAATTTCACATGGGTTTAAATGGATTAAATACAGCGTTGCCAGATTACACGCTACACATCTGACATTCATGTAGGTGATTTTTGAGGTGTTCTACGTAGTTCCTGATATTCCGATTGACTTTATGGAAATTTATTTTGACGGCAGTTAAAAGCATTTAAAAAACGTTCGTTTAACTTAGATTATGATGTTTTAGTTTCAATGTTATCATTGTGAATCAAAGTTTAAACAGAGCTTGTATTTTAAAGAGATATGACGAGTGGATATAATTTTACGTCTTAGCTTTTCAACCATTAGAGCCCCTGGAAAAAGCCGATATGTGCAGGCTTATTGAATTACCTTGGAACCCATATTTTTTGTTGGTCTAAATGGACAGAATGCAGCGTTGCCAAATCGCACAAGCATATAGGTGGATCCAGTAATCAGGCAACTGCGCGTTCCTCCCATTTGAATGTATGATTCATGATCGATTCCTAAAAGGGGCCAAAGCCACGTGCCTATAATCGATCGTTTCTCATGAAATCAAATGGTAAAAAGTACACTGTTGTCAGATTGCTGGATCCGCCAATTTTTTGGGGGGAGCTTACTTTTATCTCTAAATGTAGATATTTTGTATTCTCATTTACATTGTATATTTTCTTACTCGGTCGATTTTTTTTTTTTTTTTTTTATTCTTGTTATTAATGAATTAAATGATTCATTATAGCAGTTGAATTTTCCATTTTTATAAAAAATTTTGACGATAAAGCTGATTTTTCGAAAAAAAAAATTGAATTTTCATTATTCCCCTCCCCCTTCATTAGAAGTAATTGCCCTTGTTACCATTTGAGTAAATATTTAATTAATTTAACTCATATTACTTTAACTTATTTTTACCGATCAAAGAAGAGGTTTATAGCTCATACAGCAGAAAAGACTTATTTGCTTCTTTTTCTGGCGTTTACTTTGCACTATTTGTGTATGTAAATTGACTTTTATGAGGTTATATGTCACAATTTTGAAAAAGTGACATCAAAAATGGATTCAGCGACCTAAAAAACCCCCGGTGACGTAGTTTTATCCGCGTATGTTAGCTTGAGGACTTTTGTCTAGCTAATTTTGGCGCCTGGACCATAGTGGCAGCGTTGCCTTTTGGTGCCGTTAAATTCCAAACTTGCTTCCATTGGCTCTTATGGGAGTTTCCGTCCTGATTGTATTATTCTGTGCTAATATGCTGTAGGTTTTCCAATCAGAGTGACGAAAGAAACACAGTTCTATTAATTGCCACTCGTCTGAAAAAAGTTCAAACTGAAATGATTCACATTTCACGCAAGGATCGATTTATTTCTTTCATACGTTCAAATGGGATGAATTTATGGTTGCCATCTTTCTGGCTACACCCATGGTTGCCAGGCTGAACATGTGCTGCCATTGACGCTTTATCTCACTGCCAAAGGCGGATCCAGCAGTCTGGCAACTATGTATATGTATTACTCCCATAGAGGGTTTTAGTGATAGCGGCAACCGGTGATGAGCGTTTCAAACAAAGACAGTTTGTCTCTCTCACTCTCACGTAACCTCCATGTACTGCCATCTCACTCTCACGGAGTAAAGCTCTAAAAAGGAGTATTGCTCGGAGTATTACTTTAAAATCGTATCAAGATACATCTTTCGTGAAATTTTTTGGCTAAGATGCATTCCTCGAGGCATTTTAACGCAATTATAATAATAATATGTTGTAAAACAAAACCCTGTATATGAATTTCGAAACTAGAAAGAGATGGGTATGCATGGGGGTTACGGGGGAGTGAGTGACATAGTTTGGAATGCTACGCAAGTTTTATCACGACCGATTGCGACCGATGAGAGTGCATTGTTGTGGTTGTTGGCTAGACGTTAACTTCGCACTAAAATACCGTCTATTCGAATGCATGAGAAACATTTGATTATTAAATGGGCCATGGCCTCATCAAGAATCGATTTTTTCTCATACGTTCAGATTTGATGAATGAATGGCAATCTAACAACCGTGTATTACTCCCATTCGAATGCATGAGAAACACTCGATTTGTTCAAAGACCATGGCCTCATCAAGAATCGATTGTTTCTCATACGTTCAGATTGGATGAATGAATGGCAATCTGGCAACAATATATTTCTCCCATTCGAATGCATGAGAAACACTCGATTTGTTCATCAAGAATCGATTATTTCTCATACATTCAGATGGGATGAATTCATGGTTGCCTAATTGATGGATCCGCCCATGCCTGATGCTGCGCATCCCAGAGTCTGCGGTGTGTGCCTATGCTTCGGGTATACCTAGAGTCCCTGTATATCAAAGAGTCTCGCCACGTGAAGCATGAAGAAGAAGAATTTCGAAGGAGGCGTCCACTCTGATTGGTTGGGTTCGCTGAGGGGCGTGTACGCTTCCTCGGTAGGTGCGTTCCAACGGTCTTCTTATGGAGAATAACACAGAACGCCTCCTCGAGCTCCGTGACAGCCTAAAATCTAGCAGCCAATCAGAATCTATACCCCGTATGGCGAGACTCTTTGATATACAGGGACTCTAGGTATACCTAGAGTCCCTATATGTAGAGAGTTAAGACAAGAGAAATCATGGGCGCCGCCATTGGATGCGATTTTGCACATTTGTTTACATTCTGAGGCCGTTGTTGTGTTTTGCTCCACAGCAAAGATTACAGTTCCGCTAAGTTTGAAACGATGTAATCTTTCCCTGCATTTGTTGATCGACATGTATTAACGCTTTTTAATGATTCTTTTGAGATTTATGGACATTCTTGTGGTGCATTATGATTAAAATTAACAGGTTCGTCACAAATTAACTCTTTTATCTGTGAAAGACCGTTGGTAAACAAAACAAAAGTGCAAAATCGCATCCAATGGCGGCGTCCGTAGAGCCTAAAATTCATCGACCAATCAGAAGTTGACTACCCTCTTGTCTTAACTCTCTACATATAGGGACTCTAGGTATACCTACAAGATGAAGAGCCTATCGAAACAAACTTAGTAACCGCGGCCATAAGGTGCGTCATGAGAGCGAGGGACGCTGGGTGATAAAGAAAGAAAAACGCGGTGAGAAATAAATTAATGGAGTGGGGGAAAGAAATGACAGGGAACACGAGTGTGTACTATCAGTCAATTAAAGATTGGGACTAAACTATTTGGGCTCGGACACTCGGCGCTTGAGGAATTAGCGATAAGGGGAGAAACTCTCGGAAATTCGCAGCAGTGTTGCCAGCTTGTGCTAACGGTGAGCGATAAGGGTGGGGTAGCGAGGGGAGTGTAATATAAACCGCAGGGCCTTCACTCATAACAAATATGAGCGAGCAGATAAGCGTGCCTCGTCGAGAGCGGCTATCCGTCTCCGATCTGCGCCGTCTCTTTTCCGACCAGTGTTTCACCTAAAAGCTGCCCATCGTGTCCAAACGACACAGTCGCACTGTCGTCAACCCCTCCTCCCCCTCCCCTACTCCTTCCACGCTGCTTCAACTCTCATTGTCAGTTCAACTCACTATTTCTTCTTTTCATTCAATAGACTTTCAGTGACTCGTTACTCGTTTGTTGTAAAAATTGGTTTTCAGCGATGATGGCCCCCCTCCTCCACAATACAAATATCATTTAGTCAGTGCCGACAATTTTTGGGACAAATCCTCCCTTAAGACTATAGAAAGACTTTTTTGGGTTGCGCTTCCGTCGATGATGATATTGCGTGGATCCAGGAGGCACGAGGGCATGTGCTTCCCCCCTTCCCCATTCTCAAAAAGCGTTAAAAATTGCCCTTTTCCATCGTATAATGATCTTGTAATGCTTTTTGGACGCTAAAAATTGCCATGTCTAAAACGTGCCCCCCCCCCTCGCCCTTTAGAAAAATTATGTGGATCTTTCATTAGGCTGATGACTGTTGACACATTATGATCTGTTGCCCGGGAAACTTTTTTAATTATCAGAGACGTTCAAAGTATCATTCAGAATTAATTTGGAGCAGCAATTGTGGCGGATCCAGAAGATTCCTGGGGGAGGGAGGAGATCACCCCTCTAGATTTTGAAATTTGTTGTGTCTTTGAAAGAATATTTTGGCAATTTTCTATCAAGTAAGGGCGACTTTTAAGGGTTTCCGGGGCAGACACGCTCGCCGCCACCCATCTCCCCTCTCGTTGGTTCCCTTCTAGTACCCCCCCCCCCCGACATCCACGGAAAAAAATACTATCATAGCGACAAAATACTGGACTTTGGTCATCGTTTTGGGACTCGTTAAAAAACACCAGGTGAAGAAACCAAGGATTACAGCGAAACTTACGGGTTTAAAGTTATATCTCAGTAGAACGCAAAAAACTGCGCTTGATCGGTGGATCGACTCGTTGCTCGTTGGCATGGTTAGTGTTCCATTCTGTTTTGATGAAACACTCGAACCGCATTGGCTCCGCAATAAAAAGACGGGAGTGTTCCGTTGTTCCGATTAAAAAATTCCGGTTTGTTCCGATTAAAAAATTAGCCTCACCAGTACTACCAAATATAACTTTTTACTCTTCAAGGGTTTAGCTTTTGATACCTTCTTTTCATACTTCAAGTGCAGTTGATCATCTGGACCGAAGGCAAATTAACAATGAGATAGAATTTCTGCGAAGGGACAGCAATAAATTGTCACGTTTTGAAGCATGGATGGGAAGTGATTTCAGCGGAAAAGAAAGTTTATCCATTTTTTTTCTTTTGCTTTGGTCCATTGGTTTCAAAATTCAAAGCTCATTTGAGTTTTTAAGTTTAAGTCAAGCGCTTACATTTAATATCAAAAACTCCTCCAAGACATGTTACCGAAGGACATTTTGGGTCATAAATGATAAAACATACGTAATTAACAGGCAGGTGGACTATGGAGTAGAAATTAGCATTGCCTTTCGTAAAACTTTTACTCAAATTTTTCATGGAGAATATTTTTTTAATTTTTAAGGTCACAGTTTTATCAGGACATAATTTTTTCCCGTCTCAAATTCATGACCCAGTTTAGTTTTCTCCTTTGATTCTAACTGTCAATTGTTGACAGGAAAGTCTCGTCTTCTACCTTATTAAATTGTATTCGCCCCTCTAACAAAACATTTCTTTCTCCTACTTGCATAAATATTCACCAGAACCCATTAATCAACTTTAGGGAGGGGGAGGGGTTTAAAGCAGAGGTGGGCACGGTAAATGGTAATCGCTTCCTCACATCTGGGTTGATTTTCAAACCTCTTAGATATGGGTTGGGGGGGGAGTTTTTAGGGGTGCTGAATTCAAAGGAACTAATCGTGTTTTGATGAATTACATTGATTGTATATTGAATTTCATCATAAGTTCAATAAAATCGGAACACCTGATTAAGGCTGAAATCCACCTCGATTACTTTTGAAAAGTGATCGATGAAAGAAATCGATAAACCCAGTTTGTCAAAGATTATAGATCATAACATAATGCCACCCGAGGCAAGACCCCCTTCCTCAAAAGCTGCCTCTGAAAGTATAAGCTTTATTATTAGTCTCAAATGAGTTAAATCATTTAAAAGAGGAAAGGTTTCGGCGCTTACGACGACAATCATTGGCGAATACCGGGGGAAAGGGGGGGGGGGGTGACGTGCCACGGCCTGATGGTGAATATAGAGTGTGACCATCCATCGATAGATCGAAGAACTATCGACGGAACCGACCTAGCTCAAAGGAAACGGCACGCATAAATTTAATTTAACGTGGATAAAGGAACAGACTTAGTTTATGAAAAAAATAGCAAAAGTCAGCGCGGAAGATCGGTCAGCGCGTAACAATCATATGTGAGTCCAGCGACCGGTCAGCACGTACGAACTATCGATATCAATCCAGCGACTGGTCAGCACGTACGAACTATCGATTTATCGAGCCAGCGACTGGTCAGCACGTTGCGTGCGCAACAGCGGCTGGTCTGCGCGGAACGATAAATCAAATAGAACAACAGCGACTTGTCTGCACGGAAATAATCGAAAGAACAACAGCGACTAGTCTGCACGGAAACACAAAGATTGCACAGCGACCTATCAGCCAGCGACAGAATGCATAAAAAAAGAATTAAAAAGAGAGAGAAAAGGTTAAAATAATTTTGAGAGTCTGCACGTACGGAAAATTAATATGAAAATCCAGCGACTGGTCAGCACGTACGAACTATCGATTTATCGATCCAGCGACCGGTCAGCGCGTAATAAAACAGCGACTGGTCTGCACGGATCAAATCGAATAGAACAACAGCGACTGGTCTGCGCGGAAAACATATTATTTTTCCAACAGCGACTCAACAAAATATAATAAAAAAAGAATTTAAATATAGAATAAGAGAAAAGGGAAAACTAAACCGGAGTCAGAATAGATGAGAATTAACAGAGAAATAACAAGTTTATTAAAATATCACAGCAAGAAAAGGTGAGAGAAAAAATAAAAGGTAACCTTACCAAGAGCATAAGCATAAGCATTAAATCATATGAAAATCATATTGAGCATAATATAATTTTGAGCATAAAGGTTACGCAGCAGTGACCAGAGTCTCTAGCAAGAGCTGAAGAGAGAATGCCCGAAAAGAAAGGAGTTCGCATCGTATTTAAGGCCTTGCGGATTAATACCATATTACAATTAGAAAGAGAGAAAAGAGAGAGAGAACACAAAAATAGGGCGCGCGGAAGGCATGATTAGAAGTTATCAGGTTTGAAGATGATCACTGATAAAGCGATGCTGCCGGAGCGATGACAATAAAAGTGACGCGGCGTTGCCAGCGTGATGCGAACTGCGGCACGACAGGGGGTGACCCCCCTCCCCTCCGTTCAGCCAAAAAAGGGGAAAAGAGGGAGAAGGGAGGGAAAGGGAAGAGAAAGGAAAAAGGGGTCAACGGGGGCGTGATTCCCCAGATCGCCCCCCCCACCGTTCGCGAGGGTTAGATGTGTTACTTTACAATAATTAATTGCAATCGATATACCACCCATCTTTCATTACCTTCTGAAGAAATGAGAATCTGCATTATTCAAGATCATGGAAGTCCAAAGAGAGCCCGTAAAACACCCCCCCCCCCACCACTCCTTGGCATATAAAAAATTGAGAGTAAAGCGAATTAAGAGAAAATTAGAGTCCCTGAATATGAGGCAGAGCTGCCGTTTTGCGTATAATTAATGAAAATTTTCAATTCACCGATGATTCCACCAGTTGAAAAAAGATTACACAGTTCAGTGCAGTGTATGACTGCACTGCACAAAAATACTTCGATCCGTAATATTTTTTCAATCGGTGGAAACGCCGTAAATTAATTAAAATATCCGCAAGTTTTTTTAAAGTCATCGACGACCCCACCGGTCGAGGAAAGATTACAGATGCGAATACGAATATATTCGTGCATTACCATCTCATACACTAAACTGAACTGTGTAATCTTTTTTCAACGGGTGGAATCATCGGTGAATTGAAAAATAAATTAACTATGCGCAAAACGGCAGCTCTGGTATGAGGGACTCTAGAGAAAATCAGAGTCCCTATATGTAGAGAGTCAAGACAAGTGAAATCATGGGCGCCGCCATCGGATGCGATTTTACACATTTTTTTACATTATGCCGAGGCCGTTGTTGTGTTTTGCTCCACTGCAAAGATTACAGTTCCGCTAAGTTTGTAACGATGTAATCTTTCCCTCCTTTTGTTGATCAACATGTATTAACGCTTTTAATGATTCTTTTGAGATTTATAGACATTCTTATTGACATTCATTATTAAAATTAACAGATTCATCGCAAATTAACTCTTATCTGTAAAAGACCGTTGGTAAACAGAACAAAAGTGCAAAATCGCATCCAATGGCGGTGTCCGTAGAGCCTAAAATTCATCGACCAATCAGAAGTTGACTACCTTCTTGTCTCATGGGCGGATCCAGAGGGGGGGCCACGGCGGCATGCCCCCCCCCCCCTTGGACCCCAAAAAAAAGCAGTTAGAGGAAAAGAAAGAGAGGGAAAAGCAAAAGAAAAAGAGAAGAGAAAAACAAAAGCCTTTAAGTAACCGTAGGTATATTTTACTAGGTTTTGAGGGGGGGGGGGGAGAATAGGGTCTTAATTTCATTCACTAGACATCCATTTTCTACGAAAATGCAAAAAATATAGGTAGCTGGCATTCCAAAATTTGAATGAAAAGTGGGAGCCGGGAGCAAACCTAGTGAGGAGGAAGGAAAAGTTTACTCGAGCTCATAAGAACAAGATAATTGGGGGGAGTTGGGGGGGGGGGGTTGCTGATTAAATAGTTTTGTGTTGATAGAGAGGTCAATGATGTAAAATATCAGCCGTTCCAAACTTTTACCCTTGACCCCCTTTTACTAACAAAAATTGAAATGAGGTAGTATAAAAATGATGAGTGAACCGTTAAAAGATGCCTCAAATTGGCTTTAGAGAAGCTAAAATTTTCAAAATTTTATAAGGGAGAGCCCCCCCCCCCCCCCTTCACGTTACAAAAATGGCCCATCCTTTGAGACTTTTCTGGATCCGCCCCTGTCTTGTCTTAACTCTCTACATATAGGGACTTAGAGAAAATCAGCTGGAAAGTGCATTTAAATCCCCCCTCCCGCCAGCGAAAAATTTCTTCTACAGACGGCCAGACGCCTAAATCCAAGATTTTTACAATATGCTCTTATTCGGGAAGCTCTGCATTCATTCTTAGGCAAATGGTGAAAGAAACATGGTCCGGAGGAAAACGTTTGAAATGTGAAGTGTCGAACGGAAAGTGGCTTGAGTGATAAAATGAGACAGGGCCAATAGGAAGGGGGAAGAAGGTAGCGGAGAGAGAACCGACCACCGAATCTCGATGAACTGATTTTGAAAGAATAAGATTTTAGTGAATGGACGCTGCTGCGGGCGGCGCGGCGGCGAGCGGCGGAGAATTGGCTCCTCATGCGAGAAGGTTTGCGGTGCGTTATCTCCCCTGTAACTGTTCAGTTAGAGCCCACCTCAATTGATTCGGCTTTTTCGCACATTTATTTGGGAATGGCAACACCGCTCTAGATTCTGAGCAAATCGAGTCAGATAAGCGGGCGGGCGCATTTCGAGCCGCATATTTTAGTCCCAATCTTTAATTGACTGATAGTACAAGGTACGACTGCGAGTAGTCTTGAGCTGAGATGATAAATAAATTAAAATTCAGGGAAGGTACTAACTTCACTGACAGCCGGGCTTCTGCCTTAATTAAAACAAGTCTTGGATTAAAAAAAAAAAAACACAAAAAAAAAAAAAAAAAAAAATAATAAATAAATAAAAAAAAAAGCACAATAAAATGAAAAAAATAAAGCATAAAAAATGTAAAACCTGTCGAAGAGGGGTGTTACCTCACAGGAAGAATTGTTAAGCCGCGCCGCACCACGCACCGTTGCCGGAAATAAAAGCAATTTTTTCCAGCCCTTTTTACTTTCTCGCCCCCCCCCCCCCCCCCCCCCAAGAGAGAAAGTATTGTCATCATGAAAAATTTGGAGGTTGGGTTCTTCCATTTCTTGACATTTCGTCGGCGGTTTTACCAAGAGGCGTACCTCAAAATGTCGCATTTTCCGTTTTTCGTCGTTTTCTATGTATTTTTAGGTGCTCTATCGATCTAGCTAGGTTTCAAATTCGAGATCTCAATACTTTTAAAGTTATTAAGGAAAAACAAAAAGACGCATGTCTGAAAAGCACTAAATTCGGTCTAACGATCAATTTTGTTTTCGCTCTCCTGGAAAGTAGCGAAACTTGAGTTACGCCTCTTGGTAAAACCGCCGACGATTTCAGGCCCCCCTGAGCTCAAAAACCGTATTCCCAAAAAATGTCTGTCTGTCTGTATGTCGGTCTGTCTGTGGCACATCATAACTTCTAACCTATGAGTCCATTTGCATTCAAATTTGGCATGGATGCTTTTTTCTAATAGCTCTATAGGTTAGGACTTTTTTTTTATCCTTGAATTGAATTTGAGGGTTGTGGGGGGGGGGGGGGGGTTATCCCAAAAATAGGATAAAAATTGACGTTTCAAAAAAATAAAAAAAAAATAAAATAAAATGGCTGTAAGGATTTTCTTAAAACTTGCAGAAAATACACTCCTTTGACAGACAAATTGAATGGCAACATTCGTTTCTCCCAAAAAACTCAAATGAGGGTAGGTATGGGGGTGGGGGAAACAGGTAAAACTTCAATTTTTAGAGAGCACCATTTAAAGGTTTGTATACAGTGGTGTCGCCTGCAATCTGGCATCGCTGCATTTAGTCCATTTCCACCCATACAAAGGTCATACTAACCACGGAAAAACTATGTAAAATGTGAATATCTTAAGAGTCTTGGTCTCAGATGTTTTATTTTTGACTTTTGGCCACGGATCGGGGTCCAATACCCCAAAGTGCGTCGTGACGCTTTCGACTGCGAATCTTCTTCATTTCACTATACTCAAGACCAGGGCTGCCGTTTTACGTATAATCAAATGCTATTTTTCAATTCACCGATGATTCCACCGGTTGGAGAAAAGATTACACAATGCAGTTCAGAGCATTACTGTAATAAACTAAAATACTCGCATCTGTAATCTTTTCTCAACCGGTGGAGTCGTCGGTGACTTTAAAAAACTTGCGGATATTTTAATTAATCAACAAAGTTTCCACCGATTAAGGAAAGATTACAGATCAGAGTATTTTCTTGCATTACAGTCATGAACTGAACTGAACTGTGTAATCTTTTCTCAACCGGTGGAATCATCGGTGAATAGAAAAATAGCATTGATTATACGCAAAACGGCAGCCCTGCTCAAGACAAAGGACAATTTCCAGTCCAGTCTCTTAATACGTTTCCCGTAGAAATAATCTTGCTTTCAGAAACACAAATTCTTCTTTACTCTCTATTTTCTCTGCTACGGTGCAGTGATGAAGTCCCGTAGAGAAGCTCAATGTGATACTACGCGAGGCTTCACAGCTTGCAGAGGCCGTCGCACAGTGGAGTGAGTCCATGGGATGAGTCGGATAAGAAATTTATGATTAAAAATGCAAATTTTTAATGTTTTTATACCGTCAAAATACAACTGTAAGAGGTGATTCTTGCGGGAAATTTTACAATAAAACTAATGAAACCACTTTCAAACTTCTTCGTTGCGTATTAAAAAAGATATACGTATTTAAAGTCGCCAATCCATGTTCGGTCTTTCCCATTGATTCGCTCCACTGTGAGTCGGGGTGGGAAGGGGATAAGGGGAGGGAGGAGGGAGGGCAGATTTGGCCGAGTAAATTGATGATTTAATCGAATCCAGTTTCTGTTTGTGTTTGTGAGCGTGGAGCGAGAAATTTTTAATTGATTCCAATCCATTTTCTATTGTCGCGTTATAACTGCGCCACGCAGCAGCGGTCCGTCCATGCAACATAATGGAAATGCTCAATATTTTGTCTCAATCCCGAAGATAATTTTCCACGACTGGAAAAGGAATTTGCAAACTTCTTCGTTAATTTTTTTTTTCCACCGAGATATTATTTTCTTGTATAAGCTTGATCGAGGAACTGATGAATCGTGAGATGGAGGAAATATTGAAAATCCATTTTCATTTGCATGTAGCAGAGCGGAGCGGAGAGTGACATTTTCCAAGACGGAGCTACAAAGTTCATTTGAAACGTGGTGCCACTCTGGAATCTCTCGAAAGGAATGGGGCAACGGATCTGTTGCGTGTACTTGTGCAACAACAATATGGAACCTTGATTCTTATACGTCAACTTCGCCGGAAATAACAACGCACACTTTAAATACTTTCAAGAACCATCACTCATTAACTCGGGAAATCACTTCAATTTCAATTAGCTCGCGCAATACCAGGCTCTATTTGCACTGGCAAATTAAAACCAGTGGCGTTAGCGTGCAATTTGGCAACGTTGCAGTTCGCCTATTTAAACACATGAAAAATATCGAAGTATTGGGTGTTCGATGAACACTTTCGCATTCAACTTTCTACACAGGTTTAAATGAACATAATACAACGTTGCCAATTTGCAAGCTACGCCACTGATTGAAACATAAACGGAGCTACCGTGTACATGGAAACAGTCGAAGTAACCACAAAATGATGGAATTTTCTTCTTCATACCATGAAATATTGGCTGCATTTACTATCTGGTCTTTTCTGGCTCATCAAAGATTAATCAATAATTATAATTAAAGAATTGTATGCACCTAAGCGAAACATTCAAATGTTTGTAACTTGTTGGCTTTGATCAAATACCTTGGGGTCACAAAGGGTTATAAAGACGGAGCCGAAAAATATTAACTCAATTAACGAGGAAAGAAGTAAAACTAATCGCTTCTGCTTCAAAATGTTAATTTTGCGGGGAAGTACTTGAAAAAACAAACAAAACAAAAAATTGAATGCAAATGGACTCATAGGGAATATGATTTTTGAGCGTAGGGGGGCCTGAAATGTCAAGAAATTAAAATAATCCCAACCTCACAATTTTTCATGATGACACAATTCTTTCTCTCCGAGGGGGGGGGGGGGGGGGGTAATTTTTTTTTTTTTTTTTTTTTTTTTTGGGTCATACAGTTTAATTTTTTTTTTTTTTTGTCAGATGCATGAACATAATACTTCAGAATCTCCAAGGTCTCAGCTCAATTATTCGCAAATGTTGATGCGGAGTATAGTTATTTGAGAGTAAATTAATTAAACCAAATTGCTCCATCCTGGGGAAAGTTGAAAAACGAGAGACGAAAGGAGTGACTCTTTAATAGAGTAACTTTTAAAATGGCTTCATTAAAAGGAGCATCTGTTTTTGTATGCGCTCGAGCAGAAAACTTAAATCCCTATAGATTCTCTCGCGCGATATTAACATCAGGAAAAACAAAAAACTTTCGTCATAAATTTAATTTAGGAGCCCCCGCTTTTAGTGTTTTGATTCGAGGAAATTGACGCTACCGACAGCTTTTAATCTGTGAGTAAAAATGAAACTCAAAGAACGAAATTGAGCTCACGGGGCACTCAAATGTTTTAAGAAATGGGTGGGAGCTATGGAAATAGGGAGGATGGAGTTTAATAGAGATAAACGTTCTTGGAATACTTATCATCGCATTAAGTGGCCCGGTTTTTGTTTAAGTCGATGAGGATGCGTCATATTCTGACATTAAAACCCTTGTGTCTTAGGAGCCCACGGTATATTCAACCAACATATGGTACCTACTGAAGGAGCGGGTAAAAATCAGAGTTGGGCAAACGTTTCGTTGGTGCACGGAAAAAAAGATTAGTGAAAATAACCATACGGATACCTGATTTTGGCACCTGCTTGATGTTGTGGTAAACTTGACCAGAAGTATGGTACACTTACCGATACTTTGAGTAAATTCGACATGCAATCAGGTAACATCATCCTAGTACCTAGTCAAACATATTATACTTCTGGTTAACATTACCATAACATCTAGCAGGTGCCAAAATCAGGTATCCGCATGGTTATTTCCACCGTAGTTTTTTTTCCGTGTGGTAATGTAATCATAATGGGGCTCTTGCAAACTTTTGCTGCAGTTGATTGAAGAGCTGATTCTTGCACAAAAACCAGTAAAAACCACGATGAGTCCCTATGCACTAGAAAACCGCAATATTCACTTGCGTAGTTCCGCCATTATGATCTTGCTATTACTTATATCAATTTTGTGAATTTATTACTGAATTTTTCACTGTTTTAGTGTGATTTTCGTGATTTTTGCTCGTGTTTGCATCATGTTTGACTTATCATTATTTGCTAATGGTAAAAGTTTGCTAGAACCCCAAGCACTGTCGTTTTTTCGGAGGGCAATTTTACGGTGCTCGCGGCTGATTTTGTACAAATCACTCTTCTTGGCTTCTTATTACTTAAGAATTTATAAAGGGGATTTAAATATGTTTCATTTTTTACCCATCCAAATTGCTGTACTTACATATACGAATCATCTTAAGGTAACATTTAAACTAAACTTCCACTTTTTTCAGGGTTAATTTTTTATTTTCTATGGCGATTTGCATGCTACGCCACTGGTGCTCAGTGGATGATCCTTCAAAAGGTCTAAATCTTGCCTGTTACATCGAATTGGTTTTCAAAATAGCTAGCAGCAGTCATTCCACGTGAGATCAATCAATGCTTGAGCTCGACCATCTCAGAAAAATTCCAAACTTTGGTAGTCGGTTTCTATTGTATGCATGAAGGATGTGACAAAAACGATTTCTTCAAATTTTTTTGAGTCCCCCCATAGAGGGGGGCGCACAGTGTTTTGAAAAGGTGGACCGGCGGACATTGGCTTATAACTCTACTATAGCGCTTGGAAATATAATCAAACCCATGCCACCCTACGCAGTTGGGTACGAGAAATTCATAGGAAGGGTCGAAATTGTCGCACAGTGGGTATTTTTTAAGTAAATCATGGACAAAAAATAAAAAAGGTGAAAGAAAGCGGGAAAAATGTCATACAAGGCAATTACAACGTACAAATTTATCCTTTTTTTTAAGGTTTACCATGGGAAACACAGAATTAATGTTCTACCGCCGCACAATGGTCAGTTTTCAAGAAAAAATAAACTTTTTTTTTTTTTTTTTTTTTTTTTTTTTAGTAAGTTTCAACTTACTTATTTCATTAATATTTTATTTTTTCATAATATTTTTTTTTTTTTCTACAGACAGATCGATCAACGAGGTGCAAAAATGATAAGGCGATGTGTAGCGCGGTCATTGACCTACGAAACGGTCGGATGTAGAGACAAGATCCGGAATAGCAAAGAACAATAAGCATCGAGTAATATTGATGTTCTCTTTGCCAGTAATCGATCGGATTTACCGATGACTTTGACATCGGCTACACTTCATTGGCGTAGCGTGCAAATTGGCAACGTTGTATTTTGTCCATTTAAACCCATGTAAAAGGTCAAATGCAAAGGCGTTCACCGAATACCCAAAACTTCTATCTTTTAATGGGTTTAAATGGACAAACTGCAATGTTGCCAAATAGCACGCTACGCGCGACTGCGACACTTATTACTGATTTTACAGATCCGAGAATGAAGGTTTTCTAATTTCTTCCATTATAAACGCACGAAATAAAACCCCCCTCCCTCCCCCAGACCAGACTCTTTCTATCAGTAAAAGCTCTGCAAAAGCGCTTGTAATGAGCTCAGGTCAATGAAAATGAGATAAAATTTGGAACATTAAATGCCTCATCAAGAATAACTCGAAAATTCGAAAATTTAGGTTTTTACTACGTTTATATTTCTATTCTGAAAAGTTACCATCATCTGTAGGCAATGAAAATAGTGGAAAAAAGTATCTTCGATGGAAGGGAAAAGGGAATCTAAACAAAACATGTGAGCAAGCCGAAAAAAAAAAAATTACAGGCATTGGAATTCGAACCCCGGTTTAATGCGCGCAAGGCAAAAACGTTAGCCACACGACCAGCCAGTGCTCGTGGTGATCCCCGGCGCGCGTCCCACAGATAAGCAGCCCCTGTGCCCCTGCCGCTCGGCCTAGAAGTGAGACAGTTGCTTACGCAGCGAGAGAAAAACGTAGTTAATTTTACGGAGGTCGACTTACAAAAATTAAGATTTCTCAAAGAGTCGCAAAAAGTCGCAAACAATTTTTGGATATGTTGTTCTCTAGATAATACTCTATCACTCCCTGAAAGCCGTTTCTTAAGGCAATTTAAGGATTTTTTTATAGCTCTGCCTAAAGTTGAAAAACCGTAAATTTTTCCTCAACTCTTTGAACAAGCTTATCAAGGTCGTAAAAGTAGAAAAGTTTAATTTCATATAGCTCATTTTAAAGCTGAAAGTACGCTGAATAAAATGGTGTATTTCATTTTTACAAAATTTTGAATATGAACAAAGAAAACACCCATACATTCGGAGCATGGTTTAAGAAGAAATCGGAACCTGCCGAAAGTGATATTTTGAGAGCTTGCAAAAGTATAAAAAAACGAATTATAAGCCAAAACTATGGTGAAATGGGGTGCACAGGATACTAAACTGAAGATTTAGTCATGTTTTGACTCTAAAAACACGACTTCGATTTTTGGCCCAATGTCCGCGCCGCGCCGGATTCAAAACACTGTGGGGCGCGGCGTGGCCTAAAAATGGCCGCCACAGGAATGGGGGACTCACAAAAATTTGAAAAAATAGTTTTTGTCACATCCATCATGCATATAGAAACCGACTACCAAAGTTTGGAATTTTTCTGAGATGGTCGAGCTCAAGCATTGGTTGATCTCACGTGGAATGACCCAGCAGCTGTGTTCTCAGAAACCAAAATAAACTTTGAGTTGATTTGTCAGTGCATTGGTCCTATGGTGAGTCGTTTGAGATATCTTTTTCGAGTCCTCAATTGATTTCCCTCATTCAACAAATGCAGGCCGAATGGGTCTTGCTGTGGAAGGAACCTTCGAAACTGTTTTTTACCCGACTTGTCTTACTTGATGGGTTTGGCTGCGAGCTGCGCTGCGCGGCGTCACTGGTCCGAGACTTGACTTTTTCCGGACTTGGAACGCTGTTGGTTTTGCTGCTCGAAAACACCATTAATTCATTATACAGGGTGTTAAGAAAAAAAGTTTCCACTGCGATTCTTTTCAAAATTCACAGCCGTTTTCGAAAAAACCGCAGTGGAAACCTTTTTTTCTTAACACCCTGTATACTATTGAATGATTTGGATGCATTTAAGGTTAAAATTATTACTATCCAAACCCCACAAAAACCCATACCTTTATTATTATTTTTCTTCCACCCCTAAATGGGGCTCATGCTATTTTTCACTTTATGTGATCGAATAATTCATTATTCCTTAGAAATCAGCTAAAATGACGATGAGAGCCCTAAATAATTGCGAAATCAGCGAAAATGACGATGAGAACACTAGAAAATCATGAAATCACGAGAGAGAGAGAGAGAGAGAGAGAGAGAGAGAGAGAGAGAGAGAGAGAGAGAGAGAGAGAGAGAGAGAGAGAGAGAGAGAAAGGGAGAGAGAGAGAGAGAGAGAGAGAGTAACTTAGATAGGAATCTCCTGTGATACCTGCATAAAGCTTAGCCATCTTTGCCCTTAAATGGCGGAGATACGTAGGTGTCTTTGGTTTTTTTTTTTTTTTTTTTTTTTTTTTTTTTTTTTTTTTTTTTTATAAATGCACGTAGGAAAACCTCAAATAAGATTGGACAAAGAAGAAAAATATTTTTCAATTTTGGAATACTTTGATTGCTGCATATTCAGCGGTTTCATTTAGGTTTAGTTTTCTGTTTCTCTGCGCCGTAGTTTATACTTGGAAATTCCCTCGGTATGAAGTTATACTTCGAATCTGGTTCGGACTCAGCGTTTCTATACCAATTCATAGATAAATCGATTTACTGAAATGATATATTTTTAATCTTTGTGCGGTGGCCTGCGTACCGCGACGCGACGCGACATAGCGTGGCGTACGCACGTTGATCGTGAAAGGGAAAATGAAAACACGGTAACATAAGTCCACGCTGTGCTGCCCCTCTATCGTTTGTTCTTGTTCTGTGGCATGGCAACATGCTTGTCTGGAGAGTGCGGCCGCGGCCAGCTCGCTTTTAATGTTATTCAAAAGACCCCCTGAATTTCGATTATTGTGCTCACACAATTACAATCAGTCTTCATTTCCATTCCGTTTTTCATCGGACCCGACTTCTTATTCTTCTTCTTCTTCTTCTATTCTTCTTCTTATTCGTAGTTTGATTTATTCACCTCATTTGCTCATCTCTATGCAGACACTACAGTGTGTTCCAGAAGCCATCTTCAGGTGTTCAGATACAGTCGGACGAAATGTTAAGCAAAATGGGGCAGTTGCAATAAGGGTCTGAAATTGTGTGTTTTTTATTGCGAAAATTATAGTTTACTTGTTGAGCTGAGAACAATGGTGCCTTTGGTTTTTTTCCAAAGTTTCCTGGTTTTGGAGATACACATGTGTGAATTTGTAAGAAATCGTGTGCGTAGTGACGTCACTACGCGGAATTCCCATTTAAAACTATGTATTTTGGGCCAAAATCTGATCTCCGGAACAATGGAACTTGATTAGAACTCAAAGGCATCTTTGTTCTCAGCTCATCAAGTATGTACTTCCATTTTCTTTCTAAAAAACACAGCATTTCAGACCCTTGCAACTGCCCCATTACTAACAGAAAATGTCTATGAAAGGGGTATTTATGATTGCGGTTTATACATGGTGTCCCATATCCCACCCGTCTATATACTTTCTGTCTCGAAAACGGCTGGGAGTTGAGAGCTGAAACATAATAGTCATAGGGACTTGACCACAAGGAATTCAAAGAAAATATTTTCACCCCCCCCCCCCCCGTGGCGCGGGGGAAGTCGAAACACATTTTTCCATTTTATCGTAAAAAAGCCTATAAAACCTACAAAAATGAGTTCAGATTTTGGAAGAACAACTCATTGCCGACATTTTTGGTTCATTAAATTTTTCTGGAAAACCCAAATTTTTGGGGTTACGGGCCATTTTGGGGGCGAATTTTCAATCGACCACTGTGACCACAGTTCAATGTTTTTTTTCAAAAAAACTGCCATCTGAAAGAAGAGATCAAGATTTCGATTGATGTGCCACATGATACCTAAATGTGAAAAATTAGGGCCCCCTCGAATCCAAAATTTGGGGGCCTTCCCCCCAACGTGAAACAAGTCAAATGGCAAGATATGGCTTGTGATGCATCGATCGAAAGACCGTAAAGAGGAGAATAAGATGGGCCTCAAAGGGCTGTGCAAATATTTCCCTTTGAATTCCTTGGGGTCAATTCCCTGTATGACTTTTTTGTTTCCGCTCTCAATTCCAAGCCGTTTTCGAGAAAAAGCATATAGACGGGTGGTCTGGGACACCCTGTACAGTGTACATCCCATTCGTGTGTGAATTGAATATGGCTAGTTTTCCGATTTTTCAGGGGAAAACAGCAAATTAAGCCACCCATTAAGTTAAGTTTCAGGCACGAGCACAAGCGAGTGACAGTTTTTCTGTGAGATAAAATACTAAACTTGATGCAGGTAACAACACATTCAAAGCAGAAGCTGTCACTCTCTTGTTCTCATATCTAAGTTTCTACATTTACAGTGAAAAATAGCCGTTTTTCCCCCGAAAAATTTCATGACTAGTCATTTTTTTTTTTTCGAATCGGGTGTGCTATGACTTTCGAAAGAAAGTCACCTGGTCGTAATTTTTACCATTTTAAATCACGGCAGCCTTTAAACAATTTCGCGGCTTTCGAGTGTTTAAGTACTAATCAGAATACCAAAACCGGCGGCGGCTCGTGCAATATGGCAACAAGGAATTTCCTCCATTTAAAACTGTGTAAAATAATCGATTACTTGGTGAGGGGCAGCGCCTCACCTAGCATCGATCTTTTTGCATACGTTTAAATGGCAAAAGTGCACGGTTGCCAGATTGCACGAGCCACCACTGCCCCTTTTAGAGTACATCACGAACGATTGAAACTTCTATTGGAAAGAACACGAAGATAAGAATTTCGACCAAGATATTTTTTTTTGTAATGTCATAGTGCGATTCAATCATGAATATCCCTCGTTCATTAATATGTCCTGTTAGATTACACCTCCATGTCAAGCACACGTAATCCACCGTTTTTTTCCTCTTTTTTCATACTTTTAATTTTTTGGGAAAAAAGGGGGGGGGCAGAAAATGGCCCATGATTCGGGGGAGATCCTTTAAATAGGGAAGCATCGTACACTCAAAAACCTGGTTCAACATTCATGTTTTATTTTATTTTTTTTATTGATTTGTGTCTTTTTTTTTTTTTTTTTTTTTTTTTTTTTTTTTTTTTTTTTTTTTAAATATTTAAACTTTGAATATCAAGTAAGGGATCTTTTTACGATGAGCCACACGCCATGGGCGCCAGGCTGTTTGTAAGTATTCAGAGACTGACTACTTACTTCTGGTCCGCATTGTATATTTCCTCTTATGCCAATGCAACAGTGGCAGCTCTCCCATCAATCTCACTAAAAAGATTTCGGAATCTCCATCGAAACAGGCATTTGCCGCTTCCAATATCACTCTAATATAAGACTGGTTTAAAAAAAGGTATACTCATTTATTAAATAAAGATTTATATGCGTCCAATTTTGGTTATGTTTTTTTCTTTCATTCACGGAGTTAAATAATACCTGCTTGTTGTTATTACAAAAGCGTAGCATCAGATCATCAAACAAGAAGGCGCAACATTTGTATTTGACATTTGTCGGTTTATTTATTTATTTTATTTTTTCTTTTCTGTTGTCATTCAGTGAATGATTATAATGCACACAAATTCCCTGGTCTGTGATATTTTCTTAAAAGGTAGAGTCTCCATATCTGGGTTTGATTTTTGTGGATATTTTGATATAGTTTGACGGTGATTCCACTGCATGAGCAAGTATTACAGATGCTACACTGAAAAAAATCAATTGTTAAAACAACGATTCAAAATTTGCTGATTTAACAAAAATTGAAAAATGCTAAATCAACCATAGGGTTTTCTGTCAAGTTAACAATTTATTTGTTGAGTTTACAAAAATAGTTGTTAAATCAACCGCATAATATTGTTCTTTAAACAAAATAGACATTGTCAATTTAGCAATTTTAAATAGTTAAAAAACTACTTACAGAACTTACCCAATTAGTTGATCTAACAATTCAGCGTGTTATGTCAGTAAAATAAATTGCTGATTTTACTTACTAATTTGTTATTCCAGCAAAAAAATTCTTATTTTTACTATTTGGTTTGCTGGTTGGGCAAAGAGAATTGTAAAGCCACCAAAATGAATTGCTGATTTAGCATTTGAATTGTTAATTTAACAAAATTATGGGTTAATTTAGCAAATCATTTTGTTCTGTAGTTTTTTAACTATTATTTTTTTCAGTGTAGTAGGTATTATCCGTGCTCTTCAGTCGTAAATACTGAACTAAAACGTGTAATATTTTGGTTTACGGGTAGAACTATCAGATGAAAAAAAAATGCGGTTCGTGCCATGTGCAACCAACGAATTCTCTTCATTTAAATCTACGCAAAACAATCGATCTTTAGAGAATTCACTAAATCATTGAGAAATTGTATATCGATTGCCGTTCGGAGACCTCTGAAATTCTGGATACAAACAAACCCTGGCTGGATGTAATTTTTCCATAAGCTCATTTTTGTAAGGAAATGTTGGCTATTAAACCAAGTTATATTAATTTACGCGACCTATTGGCGATTGTGAATTCTAAGGCCTCAAAAATGCTTAGTTATAGCTGATCACACGACTAAAACTGCCGAAATCGATAGAAATCGATACTTTTGTTTTGGTTCAAATGGCAAAAAACATGGTTGCCAAATATCTTTAGAGTCCTTCTACGTATGAAAGTTAAGACAATTGAACCAGTGGTGGCTCGTGCGATTTGGCAACAGTGTTTTTATTCCATTTAAATACATTGAAAACAATCGAAACTCGAGGAGGCAGCCAGCCTCCGCTTGAATCGATTTTTTACCTAAGTTTAAGTGGGAAAGATGCATGGTTGCCAAATCTCACGGGCCGCTACTGAATTGAACGAACGGGCGCCCGCGCCGCCGCCATTAGATTCGTTTTTACACATTTTTTTATTCATTCTGAGGGCCGTTATTGTGTTTTGGTCCCAAACAAAGATTTCATCGCCGTAGAGTTTCTAACGGTGTAATGTGTCACTGCCTTTGGTAATAATCGACACCGATTTCCGGTTTTAAAGATTCTTTTGGGCAGTATATAGACATTCTTGAGGTGCATTATGATTAAAATCAACAAGTTCATTGATAATTAACTCTTTTATCCGTAAAATATACATGCAGACTTGGACTTCTTCGTCTGTAAACTAAAGTATGAAAATAAATTTGCAAAAACGAATCCAATGGTGGCGCCGGGGCCGTAGAGCCTAAAAACAGTGGCGTAGCGTGCAATTTGGCAAAATTGTGGGAGTCCATTTAAACCCATGTAAAAGGTCGAATGTGATGGTGCTCACCGAACACCCAGTAGTTCGATCCTTATCTTGGGTTTAAATGGACAAAAGCACCGTTGTCAAATTGCACGCTACGCCACTGCCTTAAAGTCATGACCAATTAGAGGTTGACTAATGACTACCCTCTTATCTTAATTCTCTACATACAGTGCAGAGACTCTAAATATCACGACCCGCCACTGGTTACCAAATGTCATGATAGATACACAAAACAGCGAGATGCTCTGACATTACATTACAACAATACAAAATATACAGTATGCTCTGAATAAATAAAAATAATCTATTCATTCTGTATTGGTGACTCATGAATCGCGTTTGACTGTTCTGCTGGGTGTATATAGTTTAAGTGAACGTATTATTATTTTACTCTTCCACCGTTGAAGGGGAGTACAAAAGGATTAATTTCCTCGTCACATCATATTTTGAGCCAGTTAAAAGCTGCTCTTTAATTCCCAAACAAGTTTCTTTATACAATTTAAGGTTCATTAAAGCGTATGATTGAAACACAGAGAGAGAAACATCGCAAAAGAAAACCAGGAAACAGTCTTCCCGACTTAAGAATTTGGAGTAATCTTCGTCAGGATGAATTGAGAGCTGTTTTCTAGAAGAAGGGCTCAATAAAATGGAAGTGTGCTCATTCCCAGAAAGCAAAGCTATGGTTAATTTGGATTTCTTCGGAAGAGCGCACCCGTTGTCCTTCTGGAGAGTGCCTCAATTATTTTAAATTGAGTTTTGATGAATTCCAGAATGGATATATTCCGAGTATATTAAAGGCCCAAGGGCCTCGAGGAAATCCTATCAGAATTTACTGTGCATAAAATGCAGTAATATTAAGTTCTCAGAGATGAGGTCGTCTTCCGTCTTTCCGGTTCAACTTTCAGATGTTGGTTTTATCTTTCAAAATTACACGATATTAACTCGAAAATTTAAAACGAAATCCATTACAAAATTCAACTGGTTCTTTCTATGGCCTTTCTTCCAATTGCTTAACGACAAAGTAAAATCAATTTTGAAAATGGGAAGTACCTCGAAATGGATAGGTTGCAAACTTTTGCTACAGCGTAATCGAAGGTAGATTCTTTTTGTAAAATACAACATTAAATCGAAAACTTAAGACGGCACCCGCCACAAAATTTAACTGGAATACTTTTCTACGCCCTTTTCTCCGATTGTTTAGCGACAAAAGAAGATACTTTTTTTTCGTGGTTTTTTTAATCAATTGTTAACTTAAAATAGAATCCTATTATTTAAAGAACAAGCAATGAGCTTTCTAGATGCAGTTTTTTTCTAAGATGTTTTTTAAGCACTAAGGGGGGTAGGGCCGCGCGGAAACAACGACTTTACAGGATTATAAATCCAAAGCAAATTGAAATAAAGTGTGAAAATTGGTAACCGCCTGCGTATGAAACATACCTTCAGCTCATCGACACAAACTTACCTGAGATCATAAAAACATCAGTGTGAAATACAATATTTTATCGCAAAGAATGAGGCCTGGGGTTCGCGCGGATGACCCCCCCCCCTTCTCTTAGAAGTCTAAAGGTTAATCCTAGAAAACACCTTTAAGAAGCAATTTAAACCTAGAAAGTTGACGTGTCCCTGTAATGTTTCATATTTAGCAATAAAAAGGTCGGAAAAGGATGATTACTTGATTCCTTTTTTACACTGAATTTTTGCCACCTTTTTTTCTTCTTTTTTTCTCTTTTTTTTTCTTCTCGATATTAGACCATAGTGCGTCGCATTGAGCCGTGAGCCAATTTCAATGATAACAAGCTCTTTTGTTGAAACCATGCTAACTCGACGATGGGGGGGGGGGGGTACTCGGTGCTCCGTACTTACAATCACGGTATTGTCTCTTGTAATGACGGAGACAGATTCCCTGCTTGAGGACGCAAGGCAACGGGAAGGTTGAAAGGTTACTGTAAGGAATAAGGGGGGGGGTTAGGAGAAACTATCCTCTTAATCTGATAACACGTAATCTTGAGCTAAGATTAGGATTAACTATGCATATTGCATATGGGTGGGACAATGAAACTTGACGCGGGGGAGGAATTGCATGTAAAACATCAGATGTGCTCTTTCCCAGAGATTGGATATAAAAAATACATATGTTTTTCCGCGGTTGAGCAAAGCGGATGTTTTATGGGCCCCCTCTTTTAGAGACTGTTTTCACTGACGACGCACATTGGGGCAAATGAAAGGCCAAATTTCGACTCAATTCTTTGTACTTTTCCCTGAAACGTCCTCGACTTGAAAAATGCCTTTCAAATACATGAAGGGTGAAAAGAGAACGAGAAAGCTTTGCCGAGGAGATGCAAGAGGTAAATAGGAATTGTGAAATGGTAGAGTGTAGAACTGTTGGAATACATTGATAAAAATGGAATGAACCCTGTAAAAACTTGTCACCAAAACATCACCTAAACTTGTTCCAAAAGTCACTTAGGTATGACTTACCAGAGACAATTTATAATTGATCACGCGTTAGTCGTGCGCACGGTGGCTGACTTAATCAGAACTCAACAGGAAAGAATATAGGGAGTAGGGAGTGTGCGGGAGCACCATAAAACGTAGTCCATACGTTGACTGATGCAATTTCAGTGCTTCGGTATCACTAGGCAAAAACGTCAACAACTTTTCTCATCCGTCAACGTATGGTTTTTCACACCTAATTGAGACCGATGAGCTTGGTGCCTGGCCGTTGATGCTCTAAAACCGTCTGTATCAACGAGCTGTACATTTTTACCTAGAGTGGCTGTCTTAAGGGTAACCTGCGTAATTACCATGGGGGATTTTTAGGTTAGGTTTAAGCGTGTAATTTTTCCATTTATTCATCTTCAAACAGAGGCTGGATTATGTTTTGATCCAATGTTTGCCTCACCAAAATACTTGGGAATGAATGGAAAACCTAACCTAAAAATTCCCCATGGTAATTACGGAGGTTACCCATAAGACAGCTACTCTAGATAACAATGTATAGCTCGTTGCTCTCTATACGAAAAGCGTCCGAGACTCGAGATACGTTCTTTCGCAACTATCTTTCGACGAAGGTTTACTCATTTTTAATTTAGTGTAGGTACTCTGTGGCTCTGTGTGTGGGTATGATTAAAGTGAATTAATAATTACAGGGAGAAATACCTTAAGGGTTAATGGAAGTAAATAGGTTTGATCGAAATAAAAATAAAAAGAAGTCAAGCGCAACCAGTTTTGCGGAAAGACCACCTCGCTACATCGCCACAGCGACCGCGCGCGCGAGAGAGTAAATACTCGTAGGAAAGTGAATCGAAAATTCGATGCAGTAAAAACGCTTTTTACTGCCGCAAGGATGCGTGGAAGGAAAGCAAAGGTGGATAATCAAAAACCGCCCCCGCGGTAAAAAGTGCGGTGGGAAAGGATGATTCTCAGAATCCGATTGGTCGGGATCTCTCACTCTCTTTTTCCCTCTCTCTCTCTCTCTCTCTCTCTCTCTCTCTCTCTCTCTCTCTCTCTCTCTCTCTCTCTCCCTCTCTCTCTCTCTGATGGTAGCGCATGAAAGCATAATTCGCTTTTAACTGATAAAACCTCCGCTTAAAAATCCCCCCCTCTCGCGGCCTTGATTACTTTGTAACCAACTGACGCAACCGGCGCGAGCGCTCGGCGTTGCTAATAAAAGTATTCTCCGGATATTATTCGGCCATTAGCGAAGAAAATCCCAGAGTTGTAATGACACATTTCAGAGTCCGGTCTAATAGCTGAAGGGATTCATAATTTCGCCCCCTTCGCCCGATTGGGAGCTCCCGGCTAAATATTATTGCAGTATTTTGCCATGCACTGACCAACCCTTTGCCATTATACTCTTCGTGCGTTCCTCCTTCCCCGATTTCCGCTCGTTTTCCCTCTCTACCCGCTGCTGTTCTGTCTTTTCACTACATTTTGAATAATTTTGAAAGCGGCATCTTTTGCAATGTAGCTCTTGCAAGGTTTTGCTATGGGCACATAGGTTTTACACAATCCCCTCGGGCACACCGAGGGGTGTGTTTTGACCGTTAAATCTAATACGGTATACATTTTCTTTTTTTGGAGCTTTTTTTTTTCTAAAAAGCAACCCTTAATGAGCTATGGGTAAGTTTTGAAAAGTTTAGAGGCAATTGGTGATTGACCACTGTGACCTCTCAGATCGAAAAAAAGTCAATTTGCTGATCTCTAGCTAAATCCCATACAAATCGGCTGAGACGCGCCTTTACAAATCGATTCACATGTCACACCAAGTTTCAGTCGATTTCCTTGAGCTGGATTTTTTTTATGGTCCACCAAACATGGACTTTTTTAACCGTGATCTCCTGAAAAGAAAAGCCGACTTACTGTGTGTTTAGGTAAGGATGTTACGGCGAAAGTGGGGGGGGGGTCTTAGTACCTTAAATTGTTGTTGTTGAAGTGATGGAGGAATTTAGATTTGATTGGGCGAGGGGTGGTGGGAGGGGAAGGGGGAGGGTATAACTTTTGAATGAGTAATGACCGTGGAAGAAATTTTGAATTTAGCGCCTCGCGACCAGTGAGATCATGCCACGATTCGAGCGCTCCCGTCGCGTCGGCAATACAAAGACTCTGTAGATAAAGGCACTGTACGTAGTAGGCAAGGCATTGACTAACGTGGTGGCGGACAATCCGGTCGCTATCGTGCTTGAGAACGTAGCGGTGTATCCTAATTCCTAATGCAGCACCCATGGCTTATCAGATATTTTGTCTGCGGTTGTTTGACCTTGGGGCTATGATGGCACGGGCTCTCGTTGACTCAGCCGTTACGGTTTCCTTTCTTACGCATGTTTCGAGCTTTATGAGGCATTTATGAATGTTCCTTACAACTCAAGCGGAAAAAGAATCCTGAAATGCGGTGATACGTATTGAATGACGAACTTCAACGATGTTTACACTTTCACGAAATCGTGGCTCTGATCAATACTATGACTTTTTCCATACCTCCAACCGCTGGGTTTGAGGTTATGGTCATACGTATTCTACGTACCTACAGCTGCTTATGGGTTACGGAGAGTCGGAGAACCCGAGTGACCATAACCTCAATATAGCGGTTGGAGGCATTCTGTGTCAATGTCTCAGTAATACGCGTAGTAAAACCGGAAAAAGTCCTCCCTCCCATATATCTTGTACAAAACGTGGTACGAACGGGAAATTTATAATCGGGTAAAAACGACGAATTTTCAAACCAAGCCCTAATGAACCAAAATATAAGCAGGAATTAAAAGAATAGAACTTGAAACAGGTATGCGCAAATTTGTGAAAAACATCAAAAACCGACTCTAAAACGCGCTTGAAAATCAGTAAAGAAGGTTGATACTTTCGACGAAATATCGGTCCGCCGGACGAATAGAGGAATTCGATTGGCTACAAAATAGCTGAGAAACGAAGTGGTGCCAAATAGTTCCAAAACAGCCATTTAAAACTCAGAATTTCAATACTCCAAAATGCTAAGTATATTGTACAACAGCGCAAATCAAAAACCAGTCCGAAACCAATATGCACTCTCCATAGGGTCGTGCATAAAAACAATAGTTTTTTAATGGCTTGGACCATTTTTTCAAATTTCAATATGAGAACAGAATCAAGGAAACGAGGAAGAGCATTTTATTAAAGTAAAACAATGCATTTTTGAATGGACAAACCATTCTGGAGTTTGTCAGTTACTTTTGTTTGTGTTTTAATTTAAAGTCACAGAAGAAGAAAGTATAAGAGTCCCATACCTACATGGATGCATTGATTCAGCTTGAGTAGTGGTTGCATTTTGGAAGCATGCATATTACGCGGGTTGCGTCACAATGTAAATAATGTTTGCTTAACTTTTTTCATTCATTTTTAACGTTTTCAATTTATTGTAATTTGAATTTAAAAATCTCAAATAAAGTTTCCCCCTCCGTTTCACTCATAGCAACACATGACTCATTATATGGGCCAAAAGGTGATGTCACCAGAACCCCGCTGGTAACCTCTCTATCGATTCAGCTTATAAAATGGAGTCGATCGCCCTCAAGGGTTTCCATATCTTTTGCAATTAGGCCGTTTCACTCAAAACCAGTTCAATCATTCGCCTTATTTATTCATTTGCTGCAGTAAAATATAATCTAATTGGGTGGCCTAACGATCATAGTCTGAAACAGTTGCTCCTAGGCCCAACCAGTTCGGCCTAAAAATGTTCAGGCCAAACTGATGATGTGCAGGACAAAGTAGTATGTCAAAAAATTCTCGGGGCCAATCCGGTTGGGCCTAGGACAAACTCGTTTGGCCTGAGATTCTCCAGGCCAAGTTGGGCATAGGACAAACTCGTTTGGCGTAAAATTCTCCAGGCCCAAACTGAATCTCCTAAAAAAATACAGTTCGGCCTATAGGCTAAACTAGTTTGGTCAAAAATCGGGTGTGTCCTGTAACATATACATACACGGGTGGTCCGTCTGAACTTTGAGCTAAGTTTTCTCAGCGAGGAGTGAGTTTTAGACTTTTTTGATGGTGTTTATGAGATGTTTGAGAAAATTTTGAAGTGCTGGATCGTGGAACTGGTGGAATACATTGAGAAAAGGTCTATGCCATGATTGCTGATGTGCTCTGACAACATCGATGGTGAGCGGTGCGCATGAATCACCAAATGCTCAACTACTTGAAGGATCCATATTGACCGTCTGTAGAAGTGTAAAGGCCTCTCTAGATGAAGATTGAACGAAGGTTGGATTGTACATAGAGGAAGGTGGCCGCGCGTTTACTGCCAGTGCGGTGTAGTTGCAGTAAGTGCATGTTGGCTGTTGCAGAAGCACCGGTGAGCGGTAAAGCGTTGAGCGATGAGCCGAGGCACTTGAGCGGAAGGATTCAAAAAAGTGAGTGAGAGTCGCGAGAAGTTAGTTCGGTTTAAATAATTAATGAGGCGGCAACCAGCGGAGAGAGGGGGAGAAAGAGAGAGAAATAGAGATAGAGGAAGTAAACGAGAGAAAGGGAGAGAGAAATAGAGCTGAGAGTCACTCCTGCCTGCATGTGAAACACTCAAAAGTTAATGCGACAGGTAGAGAATGCAAGAGCGGTTGAGACCGGAGAAAGCGAGTGGAGGAGGGAGTGTGAGTGAGCGCCTTGCGAACCCTCCGATGCAACCTACTTGGCACCGATGTAACGCTGGCTGCCGTCGCCTCGCTGCGCCTTGCCATGCCGACCCAGTCAACCAGCGCTGCACACAGGTGCCGAGTGAGTGCGGCGGTGGAAGTCGGAAGGCGTATCGCAGGGGCGGCGTAAGTTAAATCAGTGTCGTGTTAAAAAGTTTCATTAGTTGCCCTCTCTTGCCTGCAGTTGAGTTGCCACACATACTTATTAACACTAGGGAAAGGGAGATTAGCCCGTCGTGTGCCGGTGAAGTGACTCGCAAAATCCTAATTTAGTAAGCTCATGCTACGATACGCCAAAGCGTGAAGAAAGGGGGAGGGGAGAAAAAATAATTTCCTTGATTCCTCCTATAAGAAAGAAAATTTTGCGTTTTTTAGCTCGGTTATCTTTCAACCCCGAGGATTCTCTCAAAGCCAAACTTAATCCTCTTATAATTTGGTCTGACGGGCCTTTTTCCCAAGATCTCGAGTACTGGACCGAGTTAATTTGATCCAGCTTTAAATTCCCTAAAAAATGAGACTTGTTCCGTTCACAGTACTTTCAGTTTAAATTTTGGGTAATTTTTTCGAAATTTGATCCGGTCTGGTAGCCATATCTTTCCCGACTTTTGAGTGCCAGACCGCAAGAAATGCATTTGGGATAGCAGTCCCAGTTGAAAAGGGTAGGTTTCGTTCATAGTTCTTTCCGGTTGAAATTAGTGCAATTTTTTGGAGATTTAATGCCCTGTAAATTTTGATTCTCTCTCCACTTCAGACTACCAGACCGGCCAATACTTGTTCAATGTTCATTGGTGTTAAAGGAAAGGGAAAAAGTACGTCGCAAATTTAATACTTTCCGGTTGAGGTTCTGGGTGCGGGCTTGGACTATTTTATAGGTCCAAATGCTTTTCTCAGTCAAAAAAAGCATTATGATCATCATGTTGATCTAGATGTGAATTTCTTATCTAAATTTATGTGGATATATTTTTTTTTTTTATCATCATTTTACGTAACCTAGAAACGGCTATGAATTGGCTCTCTACAGAAAGGAACAAACTTTTTTGTGTCACTAAATGAGAACCAACTACACAGGAAGCACATATCAGTTGGTTCCCTTTTACAGACCCAGAAAAGTTGGTTGTCACTCTCAGAAATCCGTCCAACGGAGCGGCGCAGCTGAGCCCAAAGATCAAGGGCGCAATTTAAAGACTTTATGTACTTGAAACTCCTTCTAGACTTCGCTTGGTCTTGAGCCACCCTCCAGATTCAATTTGCAATTCAGAAAGACATCTTGAGCAAAAACACCTTGAGATTTCTTGATGAAGTTTTAAGGGCCTTTCAAGTGGGATTGAGACACCAATTGGCAGTTCAAAAACTCTCCGGAAACGCACAGTAGTATACTCAGGGCAAGAATCTCAAGGAGATAATTTCAGGGTAATTTGTTTCCTACATGAAGGGAGAAGAAATTATTATCATCAATGATTGCGTGTTTAGTTAAAGATTTAGTACTTACAATTAGTTCGATTCATACGTGATGAGAGAAAAAGTTATGAAACATTTATTTGGCATCAACGAGCAAAATTATCATCATTAGATGACCCTCGGATCATGAATGACTGCAAGTTGAATTGAACGTCAATGTAAAAAAGAATTAAATGACGCGTTCTGGGACGCTTTTAATGACCGTCATCCAATGGATTGAGATTTAAATAAAATAATGAAGTGGATGATACAGCATGACATTATGCATTGGCGGATCCAATAATTTGTCCCTCTCTTTCTTCTCCAATTATAGCGTGTGTGTTAGAAAAGGATAGATCAGGGGCATTCAGGTGATTTTCGCTCCCTCTCTTCCATGGGCGGATCTAGCAATCTGGCAACTGCGGATTCTTCCCATTTGATTGTATGATAAACAATCGATTCTTGAAGGGGCTACAGCCCCGAGACTATTCGATTTTTTCTCATGCAATCAAATGAGAAGAATACACTGTTGCCAGATTGCTGGATCCGCCAATGCTCTCTTCTATCCTGCTCCAACACATGCGTTCTAATGAGAAATGAGAGAAAAGGACAACTTCCTGGATCCGCAAGTGATCACAGCTGTAGATGTACTTACGTCCTACACGTGCGTTGAGAAATGTTTCCACCCCACTTTCTGACAGGACTTAAACCATGGTGTTTTTGCCGCTCTAAGTATTTTGTTATAGCTCTCAGTTGCAAAAGGTCCTTTTAGACCCTTCGGTGTCTTTCAGTTTCACTCGAAGAATTCCTTCAACTTTAGTCGCCCTCCGTGGTGTCCGACAGTTATAACAACTGACCGCTCGCTAATCACCCGACTTTCAATCTCGGCCTTCCGGGGCTAGTATTTGATGGACTCAAATCTTGTCACTTCGGAAGGACATGGATGTGATTCTTCTCTCTTTCATCTTTCCTTATTCTTCTCTCTTTCATCTTTCCTTATTCTTCTCTCTTTCATCTTTCCTTCTTCTTCTCTCTTTCATCTTTCCCTTTTCTTCTCTCTTTCATATTTCCTTATTCTTCTCTCTTTCATCTTTCCTTATTCTTCTCTTTTTCATCTTTCGTTATTCTTCTCTCTTTCACCTTTCCTTATTCTTCTCTTTTTCATCTTTCCTTATTCTTCTCTCTTTCATCTTTCCTTATTCTGCTCTCTTTCATCTTTCCTTATTCTTCTCTCTTTCATCTTTCCTTATTCTTCTCTCTTTCATCTTTCCCTTTTCTTCTCTCTTTCATCTTTCCTTATTCTTCTCTCTTTCATCTTTCCTTATTCTTCTCTTTTTCATCTTTCGTTATTCTTCTCTCTTTCACCTTTCCTTATTCTTCTTTTTTTCATCTTTCCTTATTCTTCCCTCTTTCATCTTTCCTTATTCTTCTCTTTCTCATCTTTCCTTTTCTTCTTCTCTCTTTCATCTTTTCTTATTCTTCTCTCTTTCATCTCATCTTTTCTTCTTCTCTCTTTCACCTTTTCTTATTTTTCTCTCTTTCATCTTTCCTCATCTTCTTCTCTCTTCCATCTTCGTCCATGGGGCCTTCATGGCGTATGACGGACTCTCAAACTGCTTTAACCCTTTGTATCGTGACGGTACAAATGTGTACCTCCAAATTAACATGATTTCAAATGCATTTTCAAAAGGAGTTCACTATTCACATAAAAATCAAACTAAACGAGAGAAGTTCATTCTATTTATTGAGATTGATAAAGAATTTTTGAGGAGGGTTTGTAATATTGTGCCGGATTTTAGAGGTGAAATGGAAACTAAAAATCACCTAGTTTGGCAACGTAGATTGTGTCTTGTCTGTTGCAACTGTGTGACTCGGTGCAAAAGGTAGGTGCGGTGCCTATCACATATGTCATTACCGGTATTGATTTTTATTTTGGCACAAATCTGCTCCCGAAGGAGAGTATTGCTGCTTATAAGGAATGAGGACTGAGCATATATAGACCCACCTCCACTCCCCATCTAAGGGTCATCCGTAATGATTTTAAACCCTCCTTTCTACTCTCCCCCTCTTTCTCTTCGACCACTTCGACGGGGGTAATTCCACGTCCGTCACTGGTTCTTTATTGTCTCCTCGGGGGTTTTAAATTCATATAACTACGTATTTTTTTCTTCTTCTTCTTATTTTTGCCTCGCTCACTCTCTTCTTCCGAATCCAAGAGTCTGCCTCGCTCAACTTGGATTCTCGCAGTTTATCGGATTTGGCTTATGACCTATCTTTCGCGTAAGAAGAATTACATCCGTTTTCGAACGTGACTATATGCAACCTTCCAGATCTTGGAGTTTACTAGAGTATATACATGTTTGTTTTTCCCGCGGAATTATGCGGGCGCTGTCATGTTGTGTAGCACAGTGGATCGATGTGGGAATGGAATTTCCTGGACATACTTTCGCGACAGAGCTCCAGTTTTGCGTACCTATAATTACTGGCATTTTTCTATTTACCGATGATCTCACCGATCTAGGAAATATAACACAGTTCAGTTCAGTATATGACAGTAAAGGGGTGTCTCCACCTGCGAATTTAAAAGCGCGAATAAACTGATTGAGCCTATGAGCTGCCTTGAAGTCGATAGGTCGAGTCCGATGTGTCGACAACAAAGAAGCTCATTGGCTCAATCAGTTTATTCGCGCTTTTAAATTCGCAGGTGGAGACACCCCTTAATACATGGAAATACTGTATTATGTAATCTTTCCTCGATCGTTACAGTCGCCGTTTAACCATTAACATATCCGCAAGTTTTTTAAAGGCATCGACGACTCAGCTGGTTGAGAAAATATTATCGATGCGATTATTATTTTATGCATCTCAGTCATAAACTGAACTGAGCTTTGTAATCTTTTCTCAACCGGTGGAATCATCGGTGACTTGAAAAAATGTTTTTAACTATACGCCCAACGGTAGCTCTGATTCACGAGTATAAGTAAAAATTACGAGCAGTAAACAGAGAGATAACTTAAAGACAGTGGCGTATTGCAAGACATTCATCAAGTTGAGGGGAGGGGTCCACCAATTCGCTAAAATGCCTCTTAAAACCCAAAAATATACCTTTTAAGGCCAAGTTGGGTGCTAAAGAGGGGGAACTTAACCCCTTGGATCACCTTTCTCCCCCCGGCGACGCCACTGCTTAAGTGTAAGGTAAAGTCATTCATTATTGAGCTAAAAATTGGTGAAATGAAATGTTTTTTGTTAGAAAATATCAACTCGTAACATTTTCTTTAAAACAAAAAAGACCAAAAATTGTTATGTCCAGAAAATGCAGTGTTTCTATCCACTGTGGGTCACACCATGGTCTGAGATCCAAAAAAAAAAAATTGTCAAAAATCAGTGAAACAAATTGATCAAAAATCATTGTTTTCGTCCTTGTAAGGTTAATTTAAAACACTCAAGTGACATTTTTGGGCTCAATTTACATGTCTGACGCGTTTTCTGTTATTGAAATTGGCCTTGAAAGTTTATAAATGATAAATTCGATTATTTTGTTTTTCTTCTGATTCTTGGCCACTTTTTAACGATTTCTGACCATAGAGCGTCGGAACAAAAATTTCCAAGGGTTCGATCGATGCCTCCTTCCGTGATTCTATAGGGCATGCAGAACAGCCAAATCGGAAAGGTCCCATTCAGGGCTGCCGTTTTGCGTAGAATCAATGCTATTTTTTAATTCACCGATGATTCCACCGGTTGAGAAAAGATTACACAGTTCAGTTCAGTGCATGACTATGATAAACTGAAATACTCGCATCTGTAATCTTTTCTCAACCGGTGGAGTCGTCGATGACTTTAAAAAACTTGCGGATATTTTAATTAATCAACGAAGTTTCCACCGATTAAGGAAAGATTACAGATCAGAGTATTTTCGTGCATTACAGTCATACACTGAACTGAACTGTGTAATCTTTTCTCAACCGGTGGAATCATCGGTGACTAGAAAAATAGCATTGATTCTACGCAAAACGGCAGCTCTGGTCCCGTTAGTGTTATGCAGTGTTGTCACATGGGTATCGCCGTAGCCAGGAATCATAGTCTTTCTCTCTCTTTGTCCATTTGATCACGTGTGTTCCAGAGTTAAAAATTCTAACATGGAATCACCAAAAACGGGGTATAGCAATGGAGAGGCTGATGTACGTTTTAAAAGTCCTATATCCCATAGTGTGGCAACAATGGTGATCTGATTCTGGTTTGTTTGCCTCATTTATTTAACCTTAAATTAAAAAAATTGTAATTAATTTGGTGGAAAATGAGTTTAATGGGTCCGTTGCATACTTTTGCTACAACATTATATATAGAACCTTGATTCATATGTAAAATTCGGCGAAAATAACGATGCGCAGATTAAAAACGTTCAAAATCCACTCATTAACTCAGGAAATCACTTCAATTTTAAACAGCCCGCGCTACACTTTAGACACTATTTGCACCGGTATACTACTACATAGACGGAACCACCGTGCATAAGTAAACAGCATCGTAACCACAAAATGATGGAATTTCTTTTTTAATACGTGAAATATAAGCTGCATTCGCTGTCTGGTCTTTTCAGTTTATCAAAGATTACAAAATAATATAAGAAATGTACGCATCTAAAGGAAACATTATAATGTTTGTAAGTTTTGTTCATGTTTACATAAACGAGATGGTTCCATCTATGCAGTTATAAGTCGGTGATATAGTGTCTAGTGTAGCGCGGGTTGTTTGAAATGGAAGGTATTTTCTGAGTTAATGAGTGGATTTTGAAAGTTTTTAATGTGCGCATCGTTATTTTCGACGAATTTTACGTTAGAAACCATGAGTTATACTGATGTAGCGAAAGTATGCAACAGACCCATTGAAAGTGCAATTGTTCTAGAGTGGCTATCTCTGAACACAGAATTCTAAAACAACTATCCAGGTGAGAAGCTTTGACTCGTTTCTGCCATGCAATGGGTCAGTTTCTTTTTCGTGAAAATCCTTCCAAAAGAAATAGTTCAGTCGGTTTCTGTCCAGATAGCCTCCCTCCAACACTTGCACTCTTGTTTATAAAACCATTTTCAAATGCATGTGTTTTTTTTTTCTTTTTAAGGTTAAAAAAAGTGAGGCAAACAAACCGATGCCCTTGTAAAATGCCCATAAGAGATTCCCATCATGGGTGCCTCCTTGAAATTTCAATATCACGTCACATAAATCCTCTCTATAGCTATTGCTAGCTGACCACCTCTAATGATTTAAATTTTGTTTCATAAGTTTCCAAGAAAATGTTTAAAGTTTGAAACCAAATTAATCAGAGGAAAATTTTTTCTCGAAATACGAGTCGTTCAATTAAAACCTGACTCGATTTCATATAAACAAGCCTTGCTTTAATTTATGCTTCTCCGTCACCAAGGGCACGAATATAATCCTAACGAGACGTACTTGCATTTCATCACGCTCATGATTTTTGTGAGTGAGCCGCGGGTCGCGAGACTCGCTTTTCAAGTGTAAGTATATAGAGAGTTACAAAGATTATAGCTTTCCTTGAATGCTCCTCAATTTTTCAATGAATTCTCTTTTTGACTACTTATATTTTCTTGAGAATAAAAGTTAAAGCGGTTTCGCGAAAATTGAGTACTTACCTCTATATACCGTCTTCCCGGTTACAGAGCAAAGACCGAGCGCGAAACCTTAAAACTATTGATTTGCGAAAAGTTAACCGGAACGATAGAATTTATGATTGCAATTAAGGGGTTTTGCCCTTTTTATCTCTAACGGTTTCGGTCATTAAAACTTTTTGTCGCAGGAAACTTACTCAAATCATGCGGGAAACGAGGATTGTTCAGCGAAGCGGGTATAATTTTTCAGGTTGAACCCTCGGCGATTTTTAAATACCTGTATGTCGTTTTCTGTTTTGCGGGGTTGTCGCAGTGCTGCTGTTCGTGTATATTTAATGACATTTGTTTATACCTCACCGATGATTTTCACCGGTTGAGAAAAGATTACACAATTCAGTTCAGTTCAGTTCATGACTTCAATGCACGACAATACTCCAATGAGCTATAACTTTAGAGTGGCGCATCAAGGAACGTTCCGCTGGTTCATTGTTGTCACCTAGGGCGCCGCCATCTTGCCATAAAAATCGATTTTGAGGTTAAATTTTGTAGGCTGTTTCCGGTCGTTTCGTACACAAACTCGGGCATCGCCGGAAACGACCTACAAAATTTAACCTCAAACCTTGGAATCTGCCGTCCAAATTCCCGCCAAATTCCGAACGACCTACAAAATTTAACCTCAAACCTTGGAATCTGCCGTCCAAATTCCGCTTTTTCCCGGGATTCCTTCTACCCGGTGTGGCACAAGGTGGACCAGCCCGCTGCCACTCTAAAGTTATAGCTCATTGCAATACTCGCATTAGCAATCCATAAATCATCTTGCAGTTGAATTATTAAAATATCCGTAAGTTTTTTAAAGTCAGTGGTGACTTTGCCGCGGTTGAGAAAAGATTACGGATCCTAGTATTTTCATATGTCACAGCCATAAACTGAACTAAACTGCGTAATCTTTTCTCAACCGGTGGAATCATCAATGAATTGAAAAATGTCATTATTAAATATACACAAAACTTCAGCTCTGCTTTAGGTCTGGAAAAGGAGGAAACAAGACCCCATCCTAAGGGGGGGGGTGTCCTTGAGATCCGTAATTTCCGTATTTATTATTTTTTTTTCTTCTCAAAGTTTAAATAATTATGCATGACCCTAGCTAGAGTCTAGAGGGCTCTATGAACACAGAAATAATTTTATTCTCCAACCCGCTGTCTTTTGAAGCTTAAAATGAACGTCTATAATTCAATTCTGCAGGTTCGACCCGTCACTAGATTCGTTGAGTTATAATAATTTGCTTAAGGTGATTCTTTACTTGGTTGAACTGAGATTCGGGCTCATTATAAATATCGCTATTACTTGTCACTTTTAAGCGTACCCATGGAACATGGCACGCTTATTCCGATCGTTTTGCTGCTAACAATATAATACAATGTATACAATGTAATAAGGCAGCCTATGCTTTCCACGTGTATTCCTATGCTGACAAGGGGACCTTACGGTGACTCCGCCTCCGATTTTGATCAAATTTTCAGGGATGGTAGTTCATGACAAAATATTAGACCCATATTTTTCACTTTTTGTGAATAGGCCTTAGTTTCGTCGCAAAAAATTTTCAAAGTTTCGGAAAAATTACGACGAAATCGTCGCCGAGACAGCGCGCAGTGTTAAGTTGGGCAATTTCGGACGCGATGCTCAACTGACGCGGTGGCGCGGTCGGTAGCGTCTCTGACTACCCCACTAGTGGTCGCCGGTTCGAATCCCGCAACAACTGCTAGTATTTAACTTTTTTAAGCAAACTTATATTAAAAAAAACAACACCACCACTAACAACAACAACAACAACAAAATTGACGCCGAAAGTCTCAAATAATAATAATAGAACGCATGTTTGATATTTTATGAATGGAAATACAAACTCACCAAAGTAATGTAGTTTAAAGCATTCATTCTATAGAATATTCGCCGTCCAATGAAAAGCATACATTCAACCATTCATTGAAAACCACAGCTATCCCACCATCCAATGAAAGCCGTTTCATCCATTTCAGGCCACTGTTTCGTGCAAACTTCGGTGTTTTTTTTTTTTTTTTTTTTAATAACACAAATTAAATCCAAAAATAAATTAACAAGAAATTTACTTCAAGAATTTAATGTGTGTTATTAAAAAAAAAAAAAAAAAAAAACACCGAAGTTTGCACGAAACAGTGGCCTGAAATGGATGAAACGGCTTTCATTGGATGGTGGGATAGCTGTGGTTTTCAATGAATGGTTGAATGTATGCTTTTCATTGGACGGCGAATATTCTATAGAATGAATGCTTTAAACTACATTACTTTGGTGAGTTTGTATTTCCATTCATAAAATATCAAACATGCGTTCTATTATTATTATTTGAGACTTTCGGCGTCAATTTTGTTGTTGTTGTTGTTGTTAGTGGTGGTGTTGTTTTTTTTAATATAAGTTTGCTTAAAAAAGTTAAATACTAGCAGTTGTTGCGGGATTCGAACCGGCGACCACTAGTGGGGTAGTCAGAGACGCTACCGACCGCGCCACCGCGTCAGTTGAGCATCGCGTCCGAAATTGCCCAACTTAACACTGCGCGCTGTCTCGGCGACGATTTCGTCGTAATTTTTCCGAAACTTTGAAAATTTTTTGCGACGAAACTAAGGCCTATTCACAAAAAGTGAAAAATATGGGTCTAATATTTTGTCATGAACTACCATCCCTGAAAATTTGATCAAAATCGGAGGCGGAGTCACCGTAAGGTCCCCTTGTGAGTGGCCTAAAGTTGAAAATCGGCTGTTTTTGAATTTTGTGATTTTTTCCTGTCGTGTCTGTTGCGTTTTGAGGATTGCAATGGTACAATTATGAAATCGTACCTTCTAAAGTTTGCAGCAAAAATAGTTGGATTCATTTTAATGCTTTAGTTTTTTTATAATTCCAATTAAACGACGGACTCACCACTTTTGAGGGGTAAGTGGAGTGCGGTGAGGTAATATTTTGCGTTTTATGTTGCCAACTTTGTTGTAATTTTACTCTGCTGTGTTGGTTTTACGATGAATAAATTTTTGTTTGTTTTTATGATTAATTTGTTATGTTGGACATTGTTTTTGGGTTATTTTATTACGTTTATTGAATGTATAATTGATTTTAAAGTACATTCGGGGTTTTTTCGTACGGGCGGCCGATAACGAGTCGTTGTGTGATGTTTTTTTTTTTATTTATTATTGTTTTGCAGCCGGTGATTGTTTGGCTGCATTGGCTGCACTGCGGCTCACCTGTTCACTAATTTGATAATCTTTCTCTGTGAATGTCTAGAGTCAGCTGATATTTTCGAATAGAAGGCGCGAAATAAAACCGATACAGATCATGGTTTTACTTATAGGATACCTTCTCACAAAAGTAAAGCTTCAAGAAGAACCCGCTAGACAGCGCGGAATGAAGTAGTCACGTTTCTTTGCCTTTATTTGATCAGCTGATAAATGATTTTTTTTTTTTTTTTTTTTTTTTTTTTTTTTTTTTTTTTTTTTAGCGCAATTTTTAACATTCAATCTCTTATGGGTTGAAAATGGATCTCATTAAAATAAACAAATTAGATCAGTATTCTTTTAATTTTTTAGTTTCGGGAATTGTTACAACATTAACGCCTGTTCGAAAGTGTAAGCGAAGTTATGGTTTTTGTGTTATTTGTTTAGAGGACGAGACAGGCTCAATTAATGGTATTTGTTTTGATGAAAAGGGGTCCATCCAGCTACCATTAGGAGTGCCCCCCTCAAAAATGGATGAAACTTTCAGGGATGATAAAGCTAAGCATCATCTTTCAGAATATCTGCAGTTTTTTGAATTTGGTCAACTGGGAGCGGGAGTGCAGGGGGTCAAAGTCAAAACCTCCAATGCTCCATAACTTTTGAACGAAAATAGATATTGACGAGAACTTTGCACCAAAAGATGCGTATTTTAAAGATCTTTCGATTGATCTGCTACAGTGTTTAGTTCAAAAATATTTTACCCTTTTTTGCATTTTGTTTTACTTTTGAAGTTTCCAAAAATCCGTTTTTTGAGTTTGAAAAATAGGCGCAATGAAGGAATCTGAACGAAAAACTATGGCGGCCATTTATGATTTGAGAATTTTGGAAAACTTATGTCAAAAATAAATTCAGCGACCCAAAAAACCCGCTTCCACCAAGTTTCAATGAATTTCATCGATTATTGGTGGAGCAACAAATTTTTTTGTAGAATCGAAAGTAGGAACCCTATTTTTGGCCTAGATTTGAAACTTTGCGCGGTCATAACTCTTGAACGAAATGTTTTTCGGCATCGCGGTTTGCGCCATCTGAAAGCTTATAAAATCAGCTTTCTTCACAGAAGGTTTTTGTTCAGATTCCTATGTTGCGCCTATTTTTCAAACTTATAAAACGAATTTTTTTCTCTACTTTTAGATTATAAATGAACTTTTACATCTGCATTGAGGGTTTTTCCGAGAAAAGTTGAAAAATGTGTTTGAACCCCCAGAATACACCCTAAGAGGTTGTCAGGAGCTTATGAAAATATCAAAAATGAAAAATTTGGAGTCAATTTTCTGTCTGATTGTTTTGTTTCAAATCATTTGTTTCAGTAATTTTCGAGAAAAATGCCAGCAACGGATGCTCTGGCTCACTTTGTATATAAAATGTAGTAGACTTCTTTTATTCTATTCAGGTCCTCTGGTATTTAATCACTGTCCGATGAGTAAAATAATTGAAATCTCATGCGCTGAGTCGCTGAGTCCAGACTATACTTGCTCTCTTTGAGAGAATCCAAAAATTAAATATAATCATCAAAGGTACCACTATACGTCCAATTTTGTAAAATAAGCACATGTATGGAGAGGGGGGAGAGGTGGAAGCTTTTATATGCGTAACTTTTTTTGCTTCTCATTGATAGAATGTCATCGAATGAAAGGCTAGAAACTCTGCAACTCTGGTAAGCAACTCTGTTTGCTTGAAGGGACGCATCGCAATGAAGTAGGGGACTACACTAACTATAGTTGTCAAAGTTGATGCATAAATTATTAATACTTCAATTAGTATGTACGTCTGTAATGTTTTTACTGGATGCTAATCATAGCATTTTTTCCAAGTAGATGATTCAGCCTAATTTTATCTTGAGTATTCACCATAAGGTTTCTCTGTACAGTAAAGCCTTTAATGAAAACATAGCAGGAATTGCTTTTATTGACATTAATTGTAATTGTTTAATTTTCAGATCCAAATCGGCCAATACTGTGTCTAAAAATTCAGATATTGAAAGGAATGACTCTATTTCGTCTCTATCGCAATATGTAGACATTTATTAATTACCTTCTTTTACCTTTCATCACCATATTCCACCAACAAAACCATGGCCTACCTATCTTTTCTTTCTCATTTTATTAAATTATAAATAGAATCTTTTACATCCATTCAACGCAGAATCGAATCATTTAAACTTCAAATACTCTATAATCAGTGATTTCATCCAAATTTTCATTATTGAATCATTCATGTATATTATAAATCTATTAATTCAATTCATATGTTAGTTACATACTACAATGTCTCCTTAAGAATTGCTGATGCATTTCAAACAGCTGTAATCCACAAATGAACAAAACACTGAACCAATTGTAATGTGTCACTGCAAAAACAACGACTCAAAAATATTTTTTTCAAATATACGTCTCAAATGCATATACATTGTCATATTTTCTTAATCAAAGCTCCAACAGCACTTCCTGTCCCTTTAAAATAATATACAATAAATTGACAAATCTTCTCCCATGAACTACATTATAATAAATATATTTAAACCATGTATGCGTAAGCCTTTATGCAAAACTTATTTCTGCAAAACCCAGCAGAGCAGAAGACGAAATGAAACAACTTATGCGCAGATTTTTATGTTTACAATGCACAGGCACGCTTTTCCAATGCATGCAATGTATCGGAGCTTCCCTGCTTGTTTGAGTTCCACTTTGAAGACTTGTAATTTTTTTCCCCCTTAAAAGCATTAATCTAAAGGATCCCCGCAGGATCTGCGCAATTTTTTACTGAATTTTTCGATATTGGTCCTAGATTGACAAAGAGATCAGACACCGAAAATTTGGCGAAATACTAAGCTATGTAGAGGTTAGCGTTTTATCATGTCACATATAGCCCAAGATGTTGATACATTACGTTGCCAATACATTAGGTACATCATATATGCTATACATCCTGTGGAGAGGTCCCCATATACCTACAGGAACTACTTAGTTAAATAACTCAATTTTTTGAGCCGCAATTCAAAAAAATTAGTCCAAGATTCACAGAGAAATGGTGTCCGGAAGTTTCGGCGCGAAAATTTCGGCGCCGGAAATCTCGGCGCGAAAATTTCGGCGCGGGGAAATTTCGGCGCGGGGAGATCTCGGCGCACGGAAATCTCGGCGCCTGATTATTTTTCAAGCGGTAAAGTTAAGTAACGTCGAGTGTAGTTAGTACTTGGATTGATTATGGGGATACCGTTTTTTTTTCAAGCTGTAAAGTTAAGTAACGTCGAGTGTAGTTAGTACTTGGATTGATTATGGGGAGACCGTTTTTTTCAAGCTGTAAAGTTAAGTAACGTCAAGCGTAGTTAGTACTTGGATCGATTATGGGGAGACCGTTTTTTTTCTTCAGTAAAATCATAATATCTTCAACTTTTCCTTCACACTTTTATCCAGGCTTAGGACTGGCCAAGAGTTTTTTTTAGGGGACCCCCCCCCCCCTAAAGAACACTCTTGGGCGTGTTTAAAAAGTTTTTGTGACGGGTGTAGATGGCCCTTTGTCAATTTTTAAAAATGTGCTAAAAGAGAATGAATAAGTAGATAAATATGTGGCATATAAATAGGTATTGCGGGTGTATACTGCATTTGTCGAATAAATTAGAGAAAATTTAATATTGCAAGTTGTGAGCAATTCCTCGAAGAAACTCTAAAGTTGCAAGATTTTCGAAGTCTTCACACAATTTTTCCAATCGCTGTGTCACTGCAGAATATTTTTTCTTTTGCTTAGCTTCGAAATGAATCATTCCAGCCTCACTCGAGTCAGTTTTTCTTCACTCTTGAATGCATTTATAACTTTCCAATAGAGGGGTGGCTAGCCATGAGGAGAGAACTTAAGGTGTTATGCCACCCTTCTACGCCGTTATTTGTCCTGGGCAAGCCGTTGACGACGTTGTTGAAGCAATTCCACATCTCGACAGGAAAGAGTGGATTGGTCTTCACAAATTCCATTTTTAATGGAACTTTTTAATTTTTTTTAAACACGCCCAAGAGTTTTCTTTGGGGGGGGGCCCTAAAAAAAACTCTGGGCCAGTCCTAAGCCTGAATAAGTGTGAAGGAAAAGTTGAAAATATTATGATTTTCCGAAGAAAAATAACGGTCTCCCCATAATCGATCCAAGTACTAACTACGCTCGACGTTACTTAACTTTACCGCTTGAAAAAAAATCAGGCGCCGAGATTTCCGTGCGCCGAGATTTCCCCGCGCCAAAATTTCCCCGCGCCGAAATTTTTGCGCCGAGATTTCCGGCGCCGAAATTTCCGCGCCGATTCTTCCTAGATTCCAGAGAAATGGAGCACCAAAATAAAATTTTGGTAATAAAATATTGGTCTTTGTAGGAGTGTTTTGCCACATGATTAAACGACCCTAGAGTTCATACTATACCAAAAGCAGAGTCTAAATAAGTAAATTTTGACCAAGCAAGCAAAAAAAAAAAAAAAAAAAAAAAAAAAATCACAAAACGTAAAAAAATAGTCAAAATGGTCATCGCAATGGCGAACCGAAAAGAGGCTACTTTCAAGATTTTACTTGATTATTTTCAAAAGTCATTCGATAACAATTATTATCAATCGACTGATACGTCATTCCTCTTGGCACTATAAATGTCCGGTTCATCCATCAGTTTGATTTAAGCGTGCATGTCCGAGCAAGCGCTAAAGTAACTATTATTATCAATCGCGGATGAATTTGTACAGAAAGGGAGCAACTGTTTTGGAAAACTACAGCGGTCGAGCTCTTTTCTGCATGAGACCCTCCGCCAATTGAATGCTATGTCAAACAGAACGCGGAGCACCGCACGACATGCATGACACTATCGAAAAGGAATTAATTAGCCGTGACCTGTAAATCTAAACACTGCCGACTTATCAGTCAAAACGGCCGTATTTGCAAAGGCACGGGCGCGCGGTAAAAAAGGGGTGGGGGAGGGGGAGGGGGCATGGCGTGGCATGGCGGCGACGAGACATCAAACATCTGTTTACTGGTTCTCTCTCTCTCTCTCTCTCTCTCTCTCTCTCTCTCTCTCTCTCTCTCTCTCTCTCTCTCTCTCTCTCTCTCTCTCTCTCTCTCTCTCTCTCTCTCTCTCTCTCTCTCTCTCTCTCTCTCTCTCTTTGGCTCGTGCCCTATCGCCACATCTTTATGTTCGGTGCTTTGAGGGGATGCGTCCCCCCTCCCCTTTCCCCGTAATCACGCGTGTTCGGAGAAAAGTATAACCTACAGGGAGTGGGCAAAGCGGTGTAGCAGGGGGAGGGGGGAGGGGGAGAGGGGAAGTCCTGCAAAAATATTTACTTTGTTGTTGATGAGACTGTCGATATCATACACGACCAGCCAAAGAGTGAAGAGTCAAAGAATCACTCATTTGGTGGAAGGGGGCTGCGCCCTGCGGGGAGTATAGCTCGATGGAAAGCGGAGGAATTTTAACGCGTTAATTTCTGTCGAATAACCGTCACAAGTATAGCAGAAAAAAGATTCTTGTTTAACTCTTGTTTAACTCTTACCTATAGCCTATAACCTATAGCTGATAAACGAAACCTAACTTTCGCTTTTACTTTTCTGTTCCAGGTAAATCAAGAGAGCGGTACTTACATGCGCCAGGGAGACCGGTAAAGTAGCCATAAGAATTGTTTACATATTCGGCATCGCAGAACGTTCTACTATGACTATGAGTCGTCCTTTATTTCGTCATCTGGGATGTCGTTATTTATTCTTTCTCTTTAAAATGACGTCGTGACCGATTGTAATTCTGGTTGTACGTTTGAAGTCGCAGACTCCATAAAAGCACCGAAATCTTAACAAAAAAAACAAAAAAAACAAAAAAACCATATCTTCAATTAATTGTACACATTTATACTAAACAGACCTAATCTCGACTTTCAAATTCTCTAAAAAATAATCTGATCGTTAGAATTGCTTGTAATTTTCAGGAACAAGCCTTAATGTAGAGAAGGAAAGCTCTTGAAAGTTTCGAGAAATTATTTGCACTAGGTCTAGCTTTAAATTAATATTAAATAAAAATAAAAATTTCAACGTCTGAAGTCGAATAGGTCCCTTTAGTGTAAATGAGTCCAATCAATGGGGCTATTGCACACTTTTGCTATAAGCGATTTAATAGTCGATTACGCCGTAAAAACCTCAAAAAATAACGATGGCGGCACTAAAAACTTCTAAAATCCACCCCTAAACTCAATAAACGCAGTTATTTGCGCGAGCGTAATGGTGTCCGAAGGCACTAACAATGGGAGATTCCCATCTAACAATTCTGAAACTCCATCAAGAAGTGACCAATTAGAGACTATTTTCATTTGATACCGGTTTCACTAGGTGTTGCGGCACCATACATCGGATGTGGATCATCACTCTGATGACTAATTACTCTGTGAATCATCCTTGTCAACATAGAAAGAGTGACGAAATTAAGATAGGAATCTCTCATTGTTAGTGCCTTCGGTCACCATTACGTTCGCGCAAATAACTGCGTTTATTGAGTTTAGGAGTAGATTTTGGAAGTTTTTAGTGCCGCCATCGCTATTTGTTGAGGTTTTTACGCCATAATCAACTATTAAATCGCTTACAGCAAAAGTGTGCAATAGCCCCATTGTGGTCCAAAACACGTGGATCAGTACCTTGAAATTCAGGAAATCCAACAAATTTTTTAAAAATGAGAAATGCCGATGACTCCTGTATGCTGATTCTCCATGTCTCTCTAATACGAGACGACACGAGATAGACGAGATAAACGACTCTATCTTGTGCAAAGAGATAGGAAATGAGCAGAATCAATTGCAACCCTCTGATGAGCTTTCGGAGAATTTCCGCAGAGATCGGAGGGTTTCTATATCGGAATGAAACCTATCGTAATGATAGATTCACAAAGATTCACACTTACTTGATCATCGACTCGATAGCATTACGATCCGACAGAGACAATATATAGACCACGCACGAGCCGTGCGCGCGGTGGCTGATTTATTTTTCGGGACTCAACAGGAATTAACACAGGGAGCATAAGAGTGCACCATCCAACACTGGTCCATACGTTGACTGATGCAATTTCGGTGCTTCTGGCTTCACTAGGCAAAAATCTCAACGATGTTTCTCATCAGTCAACGTATGGACCATGCGGTTAGCGGTGTTCTGTTGAGGCCCCGAAAAAAAAAGTTGCCACCGCGCGCAAACATGGGCAAGATAGATAGTGCGTGGTCTCTATTATATATATTGTCTCTGCGATTCGATTGTTCATAATCAGCCTACCGATTAGATAGGCTAATTAGATTCAAATCTTCCTCGCCTCTAGCTTGCGCCGGCTGTTTCACGAGTGCGCTCTTTAACAAGTATCTCAACTCGTCTCTATACATATAATATTATGTTCTCGAAGATGCAGTGAACATCGTGTTTGTTTTCACAAAATGCTGCAGGTGAGAGCTCTCTCCGCTTGCTCTTTCGCTCTCGTTTACCCCTGTGCACTGCGTCTGCCCAACCCGGTGCCCGCTACGGGCGGGGTATGATTAATTCATATCAGACTTGACAATTAGCAATCATGAATACATAATTCCTTCATAAAACGTCAGACTTCCCATAAATTATCATCGATCAAGCCGAATATAGAGGAGGAATCTCGACACCGCGTAACGTATGGCATCGTTTTGCGATGCGTTTAACGCTCCCGGTGGGTGCGGCGGCGCGGCGAGGCGCGCGGCGAGCAATTCGCTGGAGTAGATAAATTTTAATTGAATCCTATCCTAAAGCAATTTTATTCTAAAACAAGGTGAGTCGTCAAATTTTAAAGGGGCATTGGACTGTCAATGGCAGCGGATTATTAATCGTAGCTGAATATGCGAATTTATATTTGGAGGTCGTATAACTTTTATAACTGTGTCACTACGCGTCGTCGTCTTAATGTCTATGATATAATGGGGCAGTTGCAAGGGTCTGAACTTGTGTGTTTTTTATAAAGAAAATTATAGTACTTGATGAGCTGAGAACAAAGATGCCTTTGTTTTTTTTCCTAAATGTCCCGGTTTTGGAGATACACAGGTGTAAAGTTGTTAAAAATCGTGTGTTTAGTGACGCCACAAAGCGGAATTCCCATTTAAAACAATGTATTTTGGGCCAAAATCTCATCTCCGGAACAATTGGACTTCATTAGAAACCAAAGGCATCTTTGTTCTCAGCTCATCAAGAACTTTCATTTTCTTTATAAAAAACACAACATTTCAGACCCTTGCAACTGCTCCATTGCTCGGGTCTCAGTTTGAGGAAAAATGATGTTGAATATCGCGGAATTTTACCTAATGAGGCAGTTGCAAGGGTCTGAAATTGTGTGTTTTCTACAAAGAAAATTATAGTACTTGATGAGCTGAGAACAATGGTGACTTTGGTTTTTCCCAAGTGTCCCAGTTTTGGAGATAAACACGTATAAAGTTGTAAAAAAGCGTGCGCGTAGTGACGTCACTACGCAAAATTCCCATTTAAAACAATGTATTTTGGGTCAAAATCTCAGCAATGGAACAATGGGACTTAATCAGAAACCGCAAAGGCATCTTTGTTCTTAGCTTATCAAGTACTTTCATTTTCTTTATCAAAAACACAACATTTCAGACCCTTCCGCAACTGCCCTATTGAATGCTTGTAGATTTTGTTTCAGAAGGATAGGAGGATTTCGGTAATGATCCTTGGCGAATTTTCGTTTTCCACTCCCAGGGGCGGCGCGTGGGTCTAAAAAGTGGAGGGGGGGGCTTGAACTAGGTGACCTTTTTTTTCTGCTTGTAGGTAAAAATGTGTACTTACCCGGGCTTCCTGGAAAGATGGAAAGATGGGGCGGCTCAAGCCCCCCCCCCCCCCCAGTCCTTATGACACGCCACCACTGTCCATTCCGTCAAAATATCCTTCTCTCTCTTTTCCCATGGGAACGCATGAATTATAGTATTTAAGGATAGAAAGAAATTTGAAAGAGCTTGCGGGAAGAAAATATGTTGAATATCGCGGAATTTTAATTGAATGCTTGTAGATTTCGTTTCAGACTTTTAAGAAGGAGCTCGCTAATAATCCTTGGCGAATTTTCAATTTCCATTCCGTCAAACTGTCTTCTCCTCTCTCTTTTCCTCTTTGAACGCATGAGTTAGTATTTAAGGATAGAAAGATGGGGGGGGGGGGTGAAAAGCACCTGACTACCCCTAACATATCCTTTTCTAACACACGCATTCTAACGTGGTCTGTGGAAAGAGAGAGAGGAGCAGTGGCGTAGTTTGCAATTTGGCAACGTTGCTATTCTTCCATTTGAACACATGAGAAAGATCGAACGATTGGGTGTTCGGTGAACACCTTCGCATTCGACCTTTTATATCGGTTTAAATGAACACACTACAACGTTGCCAAATTGCACGCTACGCCACTGGAGAGGAGGAAAATTTCTTGGATCCGCTAGTGGTCAAGTCAAAACAAGACTTGCTTGCAGAGGTGCCGTTATGCGTATAATTAAAGACCTTTTTTTATTCACCGATTCCACCGGTTGAGAAAAGATTACACAGTTCAGTTCACTGCACGAAAAAACTCTGATCTGTAATATTTTCTCAACCGGCGCAATCGCCGTTTAATTATTTTAATATCCACAAGTTTTTTTAAAGTCATCGAGGACTCCACCAGTTGAGTGAAGATTACAGATCAGAGTATTTTCGTGCAGTACAGTCATACACTGAACTGAACTATGCAATATTTTTTCAACCGGTGGAATCGTCGGTGACTTAAAAAAATGTCATTAATTATAAGCAAAACGGCAGTACTGCTTGCTTGCGACTTCGACCTTTGGATTTGAAATCGTTTCTCATTGAAAAATCAACGCTCAAATCACTTTCATTCATTTTTATTTTGTAAAAGGAGAAATGACATTAGAAAATTCAAACGAATCGATATTAGGTATCGATTTAGGTATGCGGCGCCTACACTTCTCAAAAGACTAAGTTCTGTATCCGCGAATCCGTATGGCTTATGAAAACTAAGAAGTAGTTACCGCGACAGCCTTTCCAGCAGACAGCAGACGGCGGAATTCAAAGCGTTCAAAATCGACGTCCCTTGAGATTTCCTCACGCTTTTGCACGAAGCGCAAAACGCTCGAATGAACTTATCGTTTTATTCATCAACGTTCACCATACTGCATTATCAAAATCACCCACCGAGCGAACCATACTAGTACAGTTTGTTTAGTTCGCGCTGACCAATCGTAATCCCGGACCCACCTAGTTTTGCAACGAGCATTGGGGACCCGGCGCTGCTCTTTTCACAGCAAAAAATCGCTCCTCGCCACACCGTAGTCTAAGATCGTCAAAAAGTGGCTAAAATTCAGAAATTGAATTTCTTATCAATTTATCATTTTTAAATTGTTTAAGACCAATTTTAATCACAGAGAACACTTTCAACAAGTAATTTAATCGTAATTGTGTCACCGGAAAGTCTTAAATTGAAGCTGAAAAGGTCGAAAACGATGATTTTCGATGACAAATTTTCACTGATTTTTTGGTCAATTTTTTTTTCAATTTCAAACCTTAGTGCGCCACGCCAGAGCAGAGGAAGGTATCTCGAAGGAATTCAGGGTGTATAATAATTAATATCATCTCTTGAGCAGAATTCCCGATTTCAAAATACCTTCCGCCGTTCCGCGCGTTGGAACTGAATAGGTATCCTGTAAACAAGGCCTTATAAACATGAGGCTCAATCGTTCAAGGGAGTTTGAATGACTTTTCTAAGGTTCATTTCTTCTAAAGAGCACACCTGCAATTTTCTTGACTTCTAGCACAAGCTCACCTCTACCGCCTCTTCCCTGACCCTCACGTCCCCCCCTCTCCCACGAGTATAACGTCGTTCTCTATAGCTAACAATCCTTTCGGAAAAGATGTCCGCATCTCGCTCACGAAAACATTTTCACCGTTCCGCAGTGCTGCCAAATTTGAAGAGGTTCTAGCTCAGTTAGGCCACCAGCAGGGCTGCCGTTTTGCGTATAATTAATCCCATCAAAAACCTTTCCAGGTGCAAGCAGACGGCATCAGGTAATTAGGTCTGTCACAAAAAGCCGTTCCAATGCATCCACTCAAAGATATGATATGATGGGAACGGCAAGTCTCCTCCAAGTGGGCATCCAGCCGGGCAAATGTTAATCATTTTTCAAAATCAACACTATCCATCTGCGGCGAATTTAGTGAAGGAAAAACTTTGAGGGACGTATTTCTTTATTTTTTATTTTCAAACGCAAAAACTTGCCGCCGTTCATCGCCTTAAAAAAAAGAAAACATAACAATTGATTTTTTTCTTTTTTAAGGCGATGAACGGCGGCAAGTTTTTGCGTTTGAAAATAAAAAATAAAGAAATACGTCCCTCAAAGTTTTTCCTTCACTAAATTCGCCGCAGATGGATAGTGTTGATTTTGAAAAATGATTAACATTTGCCCGGCTGGATGCCCACTTGGAGGAGACTTGCCGTTCCCATCATATCATATCTTTGAGTGGATGCATTGGAACGGCTTTTTGTGACAGACCTAATTACCTGATGCCGTCTGCTTGCACCTGGAAAGGTTTTTGATGGGATATACTCTGGTTTTAGCTTGTAAAATTCCAGTTTCTCATTCCACAAATAAAAGCAACAGTTGTTATCCTTCAGCTAACTAGCCAGCAGTTCTGAAAAGTTTCCGGACAACTTTCACATAGAATCTCGAGAGCTCATTTTACGATACGGACCACAGTCTCATTTCCCTTTCTTTTCCCTGATCCATATGCTAACCAACAGTTTCGTTTCCACTGGCTAGTCCGCCGCTGGCCGATGCGCCTCTGGCTGGTCCGCCGCTGGCCGACCCGCCACTGGCTAGTCCGTCGCTGGCCGATCCGCCACTGGCTAGTCCGCCGCTGGCCGATCCACCTCTGGCCGGTCCGCCGCTGGCCGATCCGCCATTGGCTAGGCCGCCGCTGGCCGGTCCGTCGCTGGCCGATCCGCCACTAGCTAGTCCGCCACTGGCAGATCCCCCTTAGCTCAATTGTGTAACTTCAGGAAAATAATGTTACTGTCACTACCAGTTCTCATCAAATAAACATATCAGTTGTAAACTCTACAAGTACACAGCAAAGATCTTTTGTCACTACTTGCTTATGAATAATTATACTTACTAAAATCACAGAATAATACATTGTATAATTCTGTGCTAAAATCACAAAAGTACTGTAAACCCATCAGAAACTACTCTCCCTCCAGTGATCAACAGTATTACGGTACTCAGCTGTTGCATTTGCAAGCAATGAAGTGGAAAATGAAGCTCCGCGGTTATGCCCAAATTTGAATACTTTCAGCTTCAGAGCTAGAATAGTTATTAAATAAATGAATATGCAAAAGTACCTAACTGTGAGAGCAAACCATCCTTTACTATCCGCGTGCATACAGCAAAGTAGAAGCACACAAAAGAAATAACTAGAAAAGATGTTTGATACATTTATTTAAAAAGAAGAGCTGAGGAGGACAAATTTCGTAATTCACGGCCTCCGTTGTAATTGAAACAATAATCACTTGTATCACTCATGTATTTGTAACGAGTTTATTTCAAAAGTGTCAAAGCAGGGAGAAATGTTTTTGTTTTGAAATGATGTGCAGTTGTTGTTGACTGACGATGAAGCGTCAATTCTCGCGGCGATCTCAAATACTAAAAGGCAGTAGCCAATGAGAGTAGAGTTACCGCGTAGTTTGAAATAGCCGTTATAATGAGAAATTCAGTTTTTTTATCATTTCTCAATAAATATTAGACGGATTGCGTTCAAACAAAAAAAAGGCACGAGCACAGAACACGCTGGTTAAAATAAGACCAAGTTTGATGAGTTTGGTTGCGTAGTTTTTCCGCTACAGGATCATATCAAGGCACGGTTTGGGGGAATGAAATAATTTCTGTAATTATAAGCGTTTACGCAGCGCAGACTTGTCAGGTCGTAGAGAGGGTGGTAGTAGGGTGGGGTTACCTGACTTGCCGTCTGCGTCTACCGACGCTTATGATGACATTTTTCTATTCACCGATGGATATACCGATTGAGAAAAGATCACACAATTCTGTTCAGAGTATCTATATGTATTACACGAAAATACTCGGATCTGTAATATTATCTCAGTCGGTGCAATCGCAATAATTAAAATATCTGCAAGTTTTTTAAAGTCATCGACCACTTCACCGGTTGAGAAAAGATTAAAGATGCTAGTATACAATTTTCGTTCATTCCAGTCATACATTGAACTGACCTTTGTAATATTTGCTCAACCGGAGAAATCATCGGTGAAATGAAAAATGTCATTAATTATATACCCCCCCCCCCCGTGTTTCCCGAATGTCACCATATAACACCATGCGACGTCTCAAGGTGTTGGCTGTTGTTTCACATGCTTTTTTGTTGAATCCCCGAAAATTCTGTGTACCTCAAATCTTCCCTATGTATATTTTAACGTAGTGCTCCGTCTCTATTTGTCTCTGCTAACAGATCCAGGAATTTGTCCTTCTCTCTCTTTGGTCATTTGATCCCGTGCGTTAGTAAGGGACAGATTATAGAGGCAGTCACGTGACATTCGCCTCCTCTTCTATGCTTTTCTAACACATGCATTTAAATGGCTCGAGTGAAAGAAGGGCAATTCACTGGATCCGCCAGTGACTGACATTCTTCAAGAGTAGGTTGTAAAAGCCTTATCTTCACCATGGAAACTAACCATTTTTCCGGTACACACATATCTCAAGACCACTGGGACCTACAGGGAGATTTTTTAATTTCTTGCATCTTGACATGTTGAACGAAGTTAACTAACTGTGGGTTTTTTAAATTAAAATTTCAAACTTTAATATTCATGCAATTTTAGTTAGCTAACTTCGTTTATATGTTCGAGTTGAACATTTTAAAAAAATACCAGAATTCTTGTGTTTGGACCATAATTCTTGAACATTGAGGAAATTCTAGTTCGGGTAATAACTCCAGAATTTTCTGGTCAAAGTCCTAGACTTTCTGTAGTTCACAAATCGTTATGCTTCTGGTAATTTTACTTGAATTTAGGAATTATTTTTCAGTGCTCTAGGTGCAAAAGAACTCGAGTTAACTGCGCACCCAAGTTTGGAAACATTTAAATTTCCAGAAAAGCAGTTTAACCCTTAACTGCAAATGAGCCCAGATCTGGAACAATTACTTTGAAGCCTTATCTAAAAGTAGGGGACTTGAGCTGTACTGTCGCTGCATGGTGGGTCACATGTGGAACAGATACTAAACGAGTAAGAATTGCCGATTTTGTTCTAGAGCGTGCAGCAAAGGATAGAGAACGTGCAGAGTGGTTGAAAATAGCTTACTGAAAATCTGATAGAGATTTTCCGATTTTCATTGTTATGTTTGGGAGTAACGCAGGGGTACCATATACAAAAAAAAACCAACTATTGAAACTTACTAACTTATTTGTTACTACTTTAATTTTTTTTTTTTTTTTTAGCCTGAAAACTTTATTTTCAGTTGCATGGATACCTAAATGCGGGTAAGGCCATATTTGGAAAAATTAATATTCAGGCTCTTTACCATAGAAATATAATGGAAAGAATTTTTTCACTATTTTTCCCTGTCTCAAGGATCAAAAGTGTACTGAAAAAAAATTATTTTATTGAAAAAAAAAATCATGTAGTAAAGGGTTAAAGTTGGACAAGTTTTTCGAAAAAGAAAATTATTTCCTATAATGTCCCTACCCAAGAGTGCATACACTATACATATCCTATATTATATTTGTAAGAATGAAGCTAAGTTCCTGGAGAACCGTTGCACCGTTCGGTAGGGGCCTGGTACCGATCGGCAGGGCTCGGCTTCAATGCTTCGGGAAAAATATAAGTTTTTCCGTGCGGACCCCGCGTCCCTTTTTAAAATGCTAAAAACTTTTCTCTGGAAAAGTTGTGCGAGTGCGAAAAGGATGCGAATCAGTTCGTTTTGCAAGGGTGGGAGAGAGAAGCGAGATTTTGTCATCCTTTTTTTAATGCATACGTGCGGACGAGCATACGATTTTGTACGCGTGTGAGCGAGAAACGTGATGCTCTGACAATATTTTTTTTTTAATTAGATCGCACGATTTGACGTTACCATGGCGATTGTGATCATATGTTTTTTGCGCGGAAGGACCAACAACCTCTATATAAGACCGGCGAATGAATACGAACCAGCGTAACCCGCAAGAAGGAAAGTTAGGTTAGGAATAGAGGTGCTTGGCCGGATAGGAGCACCTCTGTTTACACGTATTTTTATGAAGATGTTCTCTTCCGTTCTTCGCTTCTAAAACTCCTAATTTTACACGGATTTTGCTTTTCTTGGTCGAAAATATATGGAAAATATAAGTCGTTGAAATGGACACCCGTTGGTATGCTCTGAAGACCTTGCAAATCACGTTCGCCTGTTTACGACGATTTAATCTGTCTACAAATCGGCTTTTAGTCATTTTTTGAGTCTACTCCTTCACTCTCAGTCCTTTTAGTGCTAGATTCTTCAAAATCCGAAAAGTTTCAGTGGCTGAGGAGGTAATTTTTCTATACTGTGTAGTGTTTACCAGTAAACCCTCCTGCGTTAGAGCTCGTAGTTTCTTAACTTGAGTTCGTAATTTCTGTACATTTCCCTTCTGGATGATTTTTCGTTCCTAATATTGTTTTATCAATCTGCGCCATCATCAGTGTCTATTAAATACTGTGATTGTGGTGAAACCCGCCCGCCGTTAACTCAGGATGTCGAATCGAGCCGACCACTGAAAGGGTTCTGGTTAGTCATCATCAATTTTGTGATGTACTCATCATGTCAGGAGTGATTCCCTCTCATTCCTTTGATTAGTCGCAGCATAATTCAACCTTGAATCAAGATTCATCGTAAAATTCCTCTCTTTGAACCATCCGTGGTTTTAGCGCATTCTTCGGAATCTTAAAGGTGAGCTTGGAAGGGTAGGCAGAGAACATGGTCTATAAGATTTGTGTCAAGATTTCTACGAACAGCACCTAGAGGCTGATTCAGTTAAGTTCATGAAGTCGTATCGGAAAGTATTAGATGACAGTTATATGAGGGGCCCCGTTTCTTCATCACACATTTTAGCATTTTTAGCTGCTGGGACTCGGACTGCTGTGAACCGCAGTCACTTACGGGAACACTTTGGAAACCGGACCGAACCGCCATAAGCCGCAATGAGTGCGAGAGAAAAAGATTGAAACGCGAAAGGTCTCTCTCTCTATCGCACTCGCAGTCGCTTACGGGAACACATTGGAAAACGTACCGAACCGCCATAAGACGCAATGAGTCCGAGAGAGAAACCTTGAAACGCGAAAGGTCTCCCTCTCTCGCACTCCCAGGCTCTTACGGGAACAATTTGGGAAACGGACCGAACCGCCATAAGACGCAATGAGTGCGAGAGAGAAACCTTAAAGCGCGAGAGGTCTCTCTCTCGCACTCGCAGTCGCTTACGGGAACACTTTGGGAAACGGACCGGACCGCCATAAGACGCAATGAGTGCGAGAGAGAAACCTTGAAACGCGAGAGGTCTCTCTCTCGCACTCACAGTCGCTTACGGGAATAATTTGGAAACGGACCGAACCTCCATAAGGCGCAATGAGTGTGAGTGAGAAACCTTAAAACGCGAGAGGTCTCTCTCTCGCACTCGCAGTCGCTTACGGGAACACTTTGGGAAACGGACCGGACCGCCATAAGACGCAATGAGTGCGAGAGAGAAACCTTGAAACGCGAGAGGTCTCTCTCTCGCACTCGCAGTCGCTTACGGGAATATTATGGGAAACGGACCGAACCGCCATAAGACGCAATGAGTGCGAGAGAGAAACCTTGAAACGCGAGAGGTCCCTCTCTCGCACTCGCAGTCGCTTACGGGAATATTATGGGAAACGGACCGAACCGCCATAAGACGCACTGAGTGCGAGAGAGAAACCTTGAAACGCGAATGGTCTCTCTCTCGCACTCGCAGTCGCTTACGGGAACACTTTGGGAAACGGACCGAACTGCCACAAGACGCAATGAGTGCGAAAGAGAAAGCTTGAAACGCGAGAGGTCTCTCTCTCTCGAACTCGCAGTCGCTTATGGGAACACTTTGGGAAACGGACCGAATCGCCATAAGACGCAATGAGTGCGAGAGAGAAACCTTGAAACGCGAGAGGTCCCTCTCTCGCACTCGCAGTCGCTTACGGCAACACTTTGGGTAACGGACCGAACCGCCATAAGACGCAATGAGTGCAAGAGAGAAACCTTGAGAGAGAGACCTCTCGCGTTTCAAGGTGTCTCTCTCGCACTCATTGCGTCTTATGGCGGTCCGGTCCGTTTCCCATAATATTCCCGTAAGCGACTGCGAGTGCGAGAGAGAGACCTCTCGCGTTTCAAGGTTTCTCTCTCGCGCTCATTGCGTCGTATGGCGGTTCGGTCCGTTTCCCAAAGTGTTCCCGTAAGCGACTGCGAGTGCGAGAAAGAGACCTCTCGCGTTTCAAGGTTTCTCTCTCGCACTCAATGCGTCTTATGGCGGTTCGGTCCGTTTCCCATAATATTCCCGTAAACGACTGCGAGTGCGAGAGAGAGACCTCTCGTGTTTCAAGGTTTCTCTCTCGCACTCATTGCGTCTTATGGCGGTTCGGTCCGTTTCCCAAAGTGTTCCCGTAAGCGACTGCGAGTGCGAGAGAGAGACCTCTCGCGATCAAGGTTTCTCTCTCGCACTCATTGCGTCTTATGGCGGTTCGGTCCGTTTCCCAAAGTGTTCCCATAAGCGACTGCGAGTGCGAGAGGGAGAGACCTCTCGCGTTTCAAGGTTTCTCTTTCGCACTCATTGCGTCTTATGGTGGTTCGGTCCGTTTCCCATAATATTCCCGTAAGCGACTGCGAGTGCGAGAGAGAGACCTTTCGCGTTTCAAGGTTTCTCTCTCGCACTCATTGCGTCTTATGGCGGTTCGGTCCGTTTCCCAAAGTGTTCCCGTAAGCGACTGCGAGTGCGAGAGAGAGACCTCTCGCGTTTCAAGGTTGCTCTCTCGCACTCATTGCGTCTTATGGCGGTTCGGTCCGTTTCCCAAAATATTCCCGTAAGCGACTGCGAGTGCGAGAGAGAGACCTCTCGCGATTCAAGGTTTCTCTCTCATACTCTTTGCGTCTTATGGCGGTTATGGCAGTAGCTGCTGCGACTCGAAGTCGCTTACGGGAACACTGACGGAAACGGACCGAACCGACATAAGACGCAATGAGTGCGAGAGGGAAACCTTGAAACGCGAGGGATCTCTCTCTCGCACTCGCAGTCGCTTACGGGAACACTTTGGGAAACGGACCGAACCGCCACAAGACGATATGAGTGCGAGAGAGAAACCTTGAACCGCGAGAGGTCTCTCTCTCTCTCACTCGCAGTCGCTTACGAGAACACTTTAAGAAACGGACCGAACCGCCATAAGACGCAATGAGTGCGAGAGAGAAACCTTAAAGCGCGAGAGGTCTCTCTCTCTCGCACTCGCAGTCGCTTACGGGAACACTTTGGAAACGGACCGGACCGCCATAAGACGCAATGAGTGCGAGAGAGAAACCTTGAAACGCGAGAGGTCTCTCTCTCGCACTCGCAGTCGCTTATGGGAACACTTTGGGAAACGGACCGAACCGCCATAAGACGCAATGAGTGCGAGAGAGAAACTTTGCAACGCGAGAGGTCTCTCTCTCGCACTCGCAGTCGCTTACGGGAATATTATGGGAAACGGACCGAACCGCCATAAAACGCAATGAGTGCGAGAGAGAAACCTTGAAACGCGAGAGGTCTCTCTCTCGCACTCGCAGTCACTTATGGGAACACTTTGGGAAACGGACCGAACCGCTATAAGACGCAATGAGTGCGAGAGAGAAACCTTGAAACGCGAGTTGTCTCTCTCTCGCACTCGCAGTCGCTTACGGGAATATTATGGGAAACGGACCGAACCACCATAAGACGCAATGAGTGCGAAAGAGAAACCTTGAAACGCGAGAGGTCTCTCTCTCTCGCACTCGCAGTCGCTTATGGGAACACTTTGGGAAACGGACCGAACCGCCATAAGACGCAATGAGTGCGAGAGAGAAACCTTGAAACACGAGAGGTCTCTCTCTCGCACTCGCAGTCGCTTACGGGAATATTATGGGAAACGGACCGAACCGCCATAAGACGCAATGAGTGCGAGAGAGAAACCTTGAAACGCGAGAGGTCTCTTTCTCGCACTTGCAGTCGCTTTCGGGAACACTTTGGGAAACGGACCGAACCGCCATACGACGCAATGAGCGCGAGAGAGAAACCTTGAAACGCGAGAGGTCTCTCTCTCGCACTCGCAGTCGCGTACGGGAATATTATGGGAAACGGACCGGACCGCCATAAGACGCAATGAGTGCGAGAGAGACACCTTGAAACGCGAGAGGTCTCTCTCTCAAGGTTTCTCTCTTGCACTCATTGCGTCTTATGGCGGTTCGGTCCGTTACCCAAAGTGTTCCCGTAAGCAACTGCGAGTGCGAGAGAGGGACCTCTCGCGTTTCAAGGTTTCTCTCTCGCACTCATTGCGTCTTATGGCGATTCGGTCCGTTTCCCAAAGTGTTCCCATACGCGACTGCGAGTGCGAGAGAGAGAGACCTCTCGCGTTTCAAGCTTTCTCTTTCGCACTCATTGCGTCTTATGGTGGTTCGGTCCGTTTCCCATAATATTCCCGTAAGTGACTGCGAGTGCGAGAGAGAGACCATTCGCGTTTCAAGGTTTCTCTCTCGCACTCATTGCGTCTTATGGCGGTTCGGTCCGTTTCCCATATAATATTCCCGTAAGCGACTGCGAGTGCGAGAGAGGGACTTCTCGCGTTTCAAGGTTTCTCTCTCGCACTCATTGCGTCTTATGGCGGTTCGGTCCGTTTCCCAAAGTGTTCCCGTAAGCGACTGCGAGTGCGAGAGAGAGACCTCTCGCAGTCATTGCGTCTTATGGCGGTTCGGTCCGTTTCCCATAATATTCCCGTAAGCGACTGCGAGTGCGAGAGAGAGACCTCTCGCGTTTCAAGGTTTCTCTCTCGCACTCATTGCGTCTTATGGCGGTCCGGTCCGTTTCCCAAAGTGTTCCCGTAAGCGACTGCGAGTGCGAGAGAGAGACCTCTCGCGTTTTAAGGTTTCTCACTCACACTCATTGCGCCTTATGGCGGTTCGGTCCGTTTCCAAATTATTCCCGTAAGCGACTGTGAGTGCGAGAGACATACCTCTCGCGTTTCAAGGTTTCTCTCTCGCACTCATTGCGTCTTATGGCGGTCCGGTCCGTTTCCCAAAGTGTTCCCGTAAGCGACTGCGAGTGCGAGAGAGAGACCTCTCGCGCTTTAAGGTTTCTCTCTCGCACTCATTGCGTCTTATGGCGGTTCGGTCCGTTTCCCAAAGTGTTCTCGTAAGCGACTGCGAGTGAGAGAGAGAGACCTCTCGCGGTTCAAGGTTTCTCTCTCGCACTCATTGCGTCTTATGGCGGTTCGGTCCGTTTCCCAAATTGTTCCCGTAAGCGACTGCGAGTGCGATAGAGAGAGAGACCTTTCGCGTTTCAATCTTTCTCTCTCGCACTCATTGCGGCTTATGGCGGTTCGGTCCGGTTCCCAAAGTGTTCCCGTAAGTGACTGCGGTTCACAGCAGTCCGAGTCCCAGCAGCTAAAAATGCTAAAATGTGTGATGAAGAATCAATTAGAGATGACTTTGTTGAGATCGGTGCGTTGAATTGACATCTCGATTGTAACCCAGCAAATTTGGGCTAGGTTTCGAGAATTTTTAAAGAAACCAAACTATTAGTGATGATGAGTTGAGACGATGGTTATTCTTCTCTTATCAATAATATGCTCTCGAATATTACTGAGTAATGAAAATAATTGGTTTCCTGTTGAAAATGTGTTGTTTACTTTGAATGTATAAGTGATTTATCTAAGAATACTACCAACGGGTCCAACGGACCCAGAATATTGTTACACATCCTCTTTCAAAGTTGGCGATTTGAGCTGTTTCGTATTAGTTCGCATCTCGGTGAGGTTATGATGTTTTTATAAGGTCTGTTTTTTCAAATTTAAAAAAAAAAAAAAAAAAAAAAAAAAAAAAATCGTTAGATTTCTTGGGTATTTTTGTAGTTTTTAACGATTCATTTGATTGTATACACCTGTTATTTTTAATCTGTGGAGTCAAAGTGTGTCAAATTAAATGAAGGCTTTTTTTTTTCTTTTTCGAAATAGACTGATTTAGTGCTGACTTGGTGATGAGCGTTCCAAAGAAAGACAAACTGTCTCTCTTGGTCTCACGTAACCCCCGCATGTACTGCTATCTCACTCTAGTTTCAAAAAACTTATGGAGAGACATCTTTTGAGCATTGAGCATCAATTGTCAAAAAGCGCTGAAAGAATGACCCCAAATAATAGGGGTTGTAAATGACCTCACGTCCAAAAAGCTTAAAAAATTAAAATGTTAAATGAAGTTTGCTTGAATTTCCGAGCCAACCTATTTTAACAAATTATTGTCGTTAATAAAGGGCTGTTTGAAAAAGGCATACTTTTCCCGCGCAAAGTTTCTTTTCCATTTTTATACAGATTTTTGATTTACCTACTAAAACGCAATGTCTTATTGTCATGTCAGTTCAACGAAAGGTTATCGTAGGTGTGCGATCTCGGTCATGCGTATTTGTTTGCTTACTCCGAACTTCTCATTTTATTGTGAAAGCATGGTTTTTCACTCTCGCTATCTCTTTCTCTCCTTCCCTTCTTTTCTCTGTACTGTTCTAAATCGTATAATCCACATGCGCTAAAACGGTGCATCCAAATGCGCCGATTCTAAGGGTTTCGGCGGCTCCATTAGCGCCAAAAAAATTGACGGTTTTGGATCGGGCCCTCTTGAGAACGACCACCCCTAAAATGGTTAAGTTTCATGCAAGGGGGTCGGGGGGACGGGGGGTTATGCTATTTATGCCCCTTCCAAATAATGACTCCTGTTTTCTAAACATTTGGTGTACATGAGAAAATACCACTTTAGTATTGCAGGAATAATAGAGTAAGTTTTTAGATTTCGTCCTTTGGAGCAGGATTAGATGGGCGAATAGCAAACGGAGTTAGGGAGTGGATATCAAGTCAAAGTCTTAGCTCGAATAAACAAAATCACGCGCAAGACGCGAAACGGAACGCTTGGCCGCGAAGCGGCCACCGGCCTCTAGTATTGTTATACTTATAAAAATAAATCTTTGAGACACACTGAATAAGACATTAATAAAAACAATGGGGCTCTTGCAAACTTTTGCTGTGAGCAAATGAATAGTCTATTCTGATGTAAAAACCAGCGAAACTCACGAAAATCACCCTGAGAAAGTCTAAATTCAGTAATAAACCTACGTAACTACTATAATGGCAAGATCTTTTGGTGGTTCGACTCAGGTATCATGGGAGATTCCTGTCTATTATGTCACTTTCTCTATACGGAAACACAGAGATACCTACGTCTCAATTAGTTCGGAATCTCCCTTGATACCTGCGTCGAACCGTCATTAAGCTCGATTCAAAGAGTGAATTTTGTGGTTTTTTTTTTGTGTACTCATCGTCATTTTTACAGGTTTTTATGCAAGAAGCAACTCTTCAATCTCGTGTAACAAAAGTTTCCAAGAGCCCCTTTAAAAAAATAAAATTTAAAAAAAAAAAAAAACAACAAAAATTAAAAAGAATTAAAATGTCGTTCGGCTCGAATATCGACTTATGCCTCGCAAGAGCATGACTGCCGGTGCTTACACGGAAAAAAAAGATTAGTGAAAATAACCATACGGATACCTGATTTTAGAACCTGCTAGATGTTATGGTAAACTTGACCAGAAGTATGGTAAATTTACCGATACTTTGAGTAAATTGAACATGCAGTCAGGTAACATCACCTAGTACCTAGTCAAAACATAGTATACTTCTGGTTAACATTACCATAACATCTAGCAGGTGCCAAAATCAGGTATCCGTATGGTTATTTTCACCGTACTTTTTTTTCCGTGTATATTTTTACCAAGAGACAAAATGAAATGGCACTTTTTTCTCCTTGTGGGAGCGACAAAGCGACAAATGATTTCACAGACCCCTCGTCCCAAGTTTAATATCGCAAAGTTTTGGCACGGGTTCCAGTCTCCAGATTTGCGCGGTAGCAGCCAGCAGGAAGCATTGAGCAAGGAGAGAATCTCACAGCTTCAAGAGCTACACAGCTTTAGCATTAATTACATAATCGAACTTCCACTCCCCATCCTCCCACCTTCCCTCGTCTCTCCATGATTCTTAGAGCAGAGTGTGCAGAATAGAATCGCCGTTCGCTTATTTTGGATTCGATTATTTGGATCCAAATCAACGGCGAGACTCGTTCATTTGAATCTCGGGAAAAAGAAATAATTGTTAGCTAAACTTTTGAAGTGTCAGTTGGAGCCCACACTGAATAAAATAATTCCTAAATTCTAGTAATATTATCAGAAGCACAACGCTATGTGAACCACAGAAAGTCTAGAACTTCGTCCAGAAAATTCTGGTAATAATGATTAAAGAACTACTATGGGTCTGTTGCATACTTTTGCTACAGCAAAATAGAACCTTGATTCTTATGTAAAATTCGGCGAAAATAACGATGCGCACATTAGAAACGTTCAAAATCCACTCATTAACTCAGGAAATCACTTCAATTTCAAACAGCCCGCGCTACTCTAGACACTATTTGCACCGGTATACTACTACATAGACGGAACCACCGTGCATAAGTAAACAACATCGTAACTACAAAATGATGGAATTCTCTTCTAAATACATGAAGTATGGGCTGCATTTGCTGTCTGGTCTTTCCGGTTTATCAAAGATTACAAAATAATATAAGAAATGTACGCATCTAAACGAAACATTCCAATGTTTGTAAGTTCTGCTCATGTTTATGTAAACGAGATGGTTCCATCTACGTAGTTATAAGTCGGTGATATAGTGTCTAGTGTAGCGCGGGTTGTTTGAAATGGAAGGTATTTTCTGAGTTAATGAGTGGATTTTGAAAGTTTTTAATGTGTGCATCGTTATTTTAGCCGAATTTTACGTTAGAAACAATGAGTTATATTGATGTAGCAAAATTATGCAACAGACCCATTACCTCAAATTTTTCAAGAACTTTATGATACACAAACACTAGAGTTCTTGTTATGGGTCTGTTGCAAACTTCTGCTACAGCGCTATAGAGTAATCAATCTCATGTAAAATCGCGTGAAAAGTCCATTGGTGGCAGCAGAAAGTCATGAAATGCAATAACAAACTCACAAGAGACATTTAACTGAAATCCAAGATTGCGGTAAAATATCGAGCAACCTGTATGCAAGCACCATGAACATTCAAGATGGCCAACCTCACAACATCGATCACAACCAATCACAACGCAAACAAACTCATAACCTCCGATGCTGTAAGGTTGTTAACGTTGGCCATCATGGATGTTCACGCGGCGTGCACACAGGTTGCTCGATATTTTATCGCCATCTTGGGTTTCAGTTAAACGCCTCTTGTGAGTCTAATACTGCATTTTATGACTTTCTGATACCACCCATGGACTTATCACGTGATTTTACTTAAGATTAAATACTCCAGATCGCTGTAGCAAAAGTTTGCAAGAGATCCATTGTGTCATCCCTTACATCGGTTCACGTATATCGTTAATTGTGCTTCTGTGGGCTTATTCTGTTCGTTTGGAAGAGACTAGACGAGATAGCGGGAATTTCTTTTTCTTAATCCCATCGGTTTAAACAGCGTCACGTGACAGGTTTGAAGTCGTTCATCCAATGACTGCAAATTTGTCACGTGACGCCGTTTAAACCAATGGAATTCATCGATTCTCGCTATCTCGTCTCGTTATGTCCAAACGAGCAGAATCAGCCCACAGGTAATCTTTTTTTTTTTTCTTTCTTTTTCTTCAGTGCAGACTTTTGAGTCTTAGTCACCAGCAGCTAGACTTTAAAAAATTCAAGTGACTGCACTATACTAAATACTTACAATGGACTAAAAGAGTGATAAATACGCAAAAGTAGAGATAAGCAAGTAGAGAAAAATTGTAAGCATTACAGAAATAACGGAAAAATAATTATATTGGGAAAAACAGTGGACAATGGGGAATAGTGTAACAAAGCAGAGGGGGGGGGGGGGGGGGCGGAAAAGTAGTGACAAATAAAGGAAGAAATAGGGGAAAATAGAGAAAAATATGTGTAAGGTAAGTGACCCAAAGGTGGCCATACCTATTCTTGGGGCCAATATGCACTTAAAAGTCATGAGAAATAAATAAAACTAAATATGTCAATAAATTTACTATTTAGACAGTTGGTCATCATGTGTTAATTTCATTTTTTTAAAATTTGCTTGTTTTTGAGGTTTTTTTTTGCGTTTGAAAAAAAGTAGAGTTTTGACATCGCGCAAAACATGCACTTTAAGGTGGCCACCCCTAATATTTTTGATGAACCTAAAGGTGGACACCCCCTTTTAATTTTCTTTAATAAGTATTCAAATGCTATTTTATCGTTCAAAAACGGAATCTAGACCCTAGTTATACCAGAAATTATAATGATTATGAGGAATTGAAAGTCAACGAAGGAATCAATTTAAGGGCTTAGCTTTTACGATTGTTTTCTTCCGTGAAAATTACCTGAAGACCTGCGAAAATGGACGTTGCTCAGTTCCGCGCCGACTAAATCACCCGATGCTCTTGATTTTTGGAGTGGGAGAAGCGATAGCACCCTGCTGCTCAACACTAACGCCATGTATCGTCAATTCGTGTAATTAACTGAAATAAGCTGGGATGGGCCACCTTAAAAGCCGGGCCACCTTTGGGTCACCTACCTTATTAAGATCTGCAAACAGAAACGTTTAATTCGTTCGGTCAATTATTCGGCATTGTTCTTAATTCAAACCAGTGCCACCAAGCTTGGCGCAAAAGATATACACATTTCCCTTGTGATTGAATGCAGTGGTGTAGCGTGCAATTTGGCAACGTTGCAGTTCGTCCGTTTAAAACCTCGAAAAAGACGCATTTGCATTCGAGCTTTTACGTGGGATGAAATGGACACAATACAGCGTTGCCAAATTTCGCGCTATACGCCACTGATTGAATGCGGAGTATGTGTAAGTTTTTTGTGCCAGATTTGCCAGCTCCTACTTCAAACCAGGGCTGCCGTTTGCCGTATAATCAATGCTATTTTTCAATTCACCGATGATTTCACCGATTGAGAAAAGATTACACAGTTTAGTTCAGTGTATGACTGTAATGAACTAAAATACTAGCATCTGTAATCTTTTTCCAACCGGTGGAGTCGTCGATGACTTTAAAAAAAGTTGCGGATATTTTAATTTATCATCGGAGGTTTCACCAATTGCGGAAAGATTACAGATTAGAGTATTTTCGTGCATATTACAGTCATACACTGAACTGAACTGTGTAATATTTTCTCAACCGGTGGAATCATCGGTGAATAGAAAAAATAGCATTGATTATACGCAAAACGGCAGCTCTGCTTCAAACGAACGATTCGTCAAACGAGAGACCCCCAGAGCTGGGTGCAAAGCCGAAACCCGGTTCGTGCATGAGCCTCCCGCTGAAATAGTGCCCCGTAGTTTCGGACAGTTTTAAGTCGGAACTAAAATGCAGATTTTCACTTCCACAAAAAGTTTCGCCCTCCGGGAGAATGTTGAAGAGTGTTCGCAATGTTTTCACAGGTCGTACATAAATCTGTGCCGCCAGCCTCGTCGCGTTGGATCGGAAGGCTGTACGTACAGGGTGCCCCATCAACAGTCCGGTCTCCAACCGAGGAGTTTTTTAAGTGATGTGTTACTAGAAATAAGCTTGGAGTATGTTTGAAGCGGTTGTTTTTAGGGGGTCAACATTTTTTGAACTTTATATTGGGAAGGGATGAACCTCTCAGTGGCGTAGCGTGAAATTTGGCAACGTTGTAATTCGTCTAATAAAACTTATGTGAAAGGTCGAATTCGACGGTGTTCGGAAAACATCCAATAGTTCGATATTTTTAATGGGTTTAAATGTACAACGTTGCCAAGTTTCACGCTATGCTAATGGAACCTCTCCTTCCTCGCGATAAACTTGAAAATGATTTATCAGAGATTCGAAATAATATAATAATTGTATGCATCTAAACATAACATTTAAATGTTTGCAAGTTCTGTTGATTTTTACACAAACGCAGTGGTTCCGTCTATGTAAGTATGTAAAGTTGTACTCGGTAAAAAAAGACTTGTAGAATTTACCATCTGCATAGCTGATTTTGGAGTATGCTATCAAGTATGTTTAATTTCACCAGATTATGGTGAAATGTACCAACATTTACCTTAATTTACCACACATTGCATTCACCATATTATGGCGAAATTTACCATACTTGCTAGCAGACGCCAAAATCAGCTATGCATACGGTAAATTCTACCAGTCTTTTTTTACGTGTATGTCGGTGATAATAATAGTGTCAAGTGTAGCGCGGGTTGTTTTAAATGGAAGTGACTTCCTGAGTTAATGAGTGAATTTTGAAAGTTCTTTTAACGCGCTCATTTTTATTTTCACCAAATTTTACGTGAGAATCAAATCATAATGCAGTAGCGAAATTACGCAACAGACCTATTAAATCTCTAGTGTGCCTGAAAGTTCACTTGAGGTTGATTGGTGCTCATCGGTTGAATGTAGGTCGAATTCCAACTTGATCCAGCTCTAGAACTTTCGGGTCACCCTTTATAAAGGGTGAAAACGCGAAAGTTTCTTTTGCTCTGATTGTTGACCTCCTCTCAGCTCTCACTCTTGCTATTCCGAAAGATTGCGCATAAGTTCCTTTGGCTTATAGTAACGACTGAAAAACGCGAGTGGCACGTATACGGTATATATATAGATATATTTTTTCCTGACTCGCTCATTAATCTTCCGAGATCAAGGTCCAGTGGCAAAGCGTGTCATTTGGGAAAGAAACATTTTGTCCATTTGAACTCATAGGAAAGGTCGAATTCGGTGGTCTTAGTCGACTCCTAGATAGTTCGATATTTTTCGTGAGTTCAAATGAATCAAATGCAGCGTAGTCATATTGCACGCTTCGTCACTGTCGAGGTCTCTGAAAAATTGGAGCATTCATATTCTCTCAATCATCCCACCCATGTGTTATCTGTAAAGTAAATGGCTTCATTATTTTCTTCTGCAAACTTGTCATTTTTTAAAAGTTTTGTCAATTAATTATTCACCTCGAAATTATAGGGCAATGATGGGCTCAAGTACTCATCAAAGTTTATTTTATTTATTTATTTATTTATTTATTTATTTATTTATTTATTTATTTATTTATTTATTTATTTATTTATTTATTTATTTATTTATTTATTTATTTATTATCTATTTATCTATCCATTCAGTTTGTAATTTATCTTTCTATGTTTAAATCTAATTGGCGCAGCAGAAGTCTACCTACACTTCTATCAAATTTATGTCTTCTGACAAAGATTATTATTTACTTATTATTATTATTATATTGTATTTTCTATATTTGTTTTTATGTGCCTATTTAGATATAGGTAGTCCTTCATTTATTTATTTTTCTGTTTAAAAAAAGAACACGTAATCTAACATTGGGTTATGTTCTAGTAGTAAGCTAATAAGCTAACATAATTTTAATTGTAAAATGGTCGTTACTCCACTTGAAGTAGTTGTTTTGTCCAATTTCATCATTATAATAATGTAATAATATAAAAAAAATGATTTACTAATTAATTTAATTTCGGACTCTTTAGTATTTATAACAATTTTTTACAGTTTTCTGCGGGGTTTTTCATTTTTTTTTCAAAAATAAATCGTTGATATTCTACTGTAATAACCCTAGACCTGACAAATGCTTCGTAAATTTGAAATGACAAAAATAAGAGGAGCATCTAAATGTAATTTTTTTTTCTCTCCCTAACAATCCCAATCTACCCAAGGAATCAATCTCAACGGAGTTGAAACCAAGAGAAAGATGACAAAATAATCTTTTAATCTTCTTTTTTGTATTTCCTCCTTCGAAAGCGCCTCACATTTGCCTCGTCTGACACTAAGCCACTATTGGGACTTGTCGTAGGTCTTTACCCATTGATAAGGTTAAAATCTATACCTTCCTTCACACGCCCGGGCGTCCACTTCATCTTATCGCCCCTTGCTCATGCGTGTATAAAAGATAAACAATAAAAGAAACACAAGAGGTAAGAAATATCAACCAAAATTATAGGCAGTAAAAAAAAAAAAAAAAAAAAATGAAATACAATACTTTTATTAAAGGTAAAGAATGTCTCTTTGTTCCCATCCCCTTCAGTCGATATCCTTGCATCAAGGGAAAGAACTTCTTTTCTGTACTCTAAATTGATAGAAATTTTGCCAAACGCACGCAAGTATCACAATCGTGAAATATCATTTGTCCTTTTCCTCGCTTTCTGATATCCTAACAAAAACCCCCGCTCCCAATATACCTTCAACCTCTCTTCCCTTTTCGCCCACATCCGTCCTACACTCGTAAAGACAAAAACTCGCGTTGAAGTAGCAAGAAAAAAGTGTAACAGTTAGATGTTTCCAACTATCATCCGCCCTCCAGAAGAAGAAGAGAAAAAAGGGAAAGATTTTTTTCCGCTTCGTCGCGTTGAAGTCTAAAAATGTATCCAGTTTCTCTACTCGCCTTTATCGAAAGTTGAAAGTTCAAAGAGATATCAACCTCTCAGAGCTGAGCCCGATATACTTTTGGCCGTAACCCCCCCCCCCCCACACACACACACATGCACCCCTCTTCCCGCCAAATAAATTGCGAAGGTATCGAAACAAGATGATGTCAACCCTGTTAGTTGAACGAACACAAAGAGAAAAGGTTTGTTGTTGACATTTCCTTGTTTAATGTTTCGAGCAATTTCTGAGACAAAAAAAATGTGAAGAATTTAATTTTCTCGAATCACACTTTGAAAAGACTTTGGATTGACATATTTCACCCCTGACTTTCAATGGGGCAGTTGCAAAGGGTCTGAAATATGATGTGTTTTGTATAAAAAAAAAATGAAAGCAATTGATGAGCTAATAATAAAGATGCCTTTTGTTTCAAATTAAGTCCCATTGTTCCGGAGATGAGATTTTTGCCCAAAATACATTGTTTTAAAAGGGAATTCCTCGCAGTGACGTCACTACGCACACAATTTTTTACAACTTTACTCGTATGTATTTCCAAAACCGGGACACTTATGAAAAAAATCAAACGCACCATTGTTCTCTGCTCATTAAATACTGCCATTTTATTTTTACAAAACACCAAAATTCAGACCCTTGTTACTGCCTCATTCATAAGAACTAGATACAATTTACGAGAGAAGTTCGGAAAGGAAAGATACAAAGTCTCTGAATAAGACACGGTGACGGATTTTAGTCCAAACAACGATTGAGTTTCATCCACTGTTGCAACCAGGATATCTTCCATCTCTCTCATTTCCCATTTGAATGTATGAGTAGGAAAAGGACAGAAGGAGGGGGTTTTATCCCCTTGTCCATCCTTGTCTCACATACGTTTCTTAATGGAGAAAAAAGAGAGATGAAGAAACTCTCGGTGCGCTACTGGTTTCATCTGATATAGACTAGAGATGAGCTGTATGCTGTACAGTATAAGAGGTTTTATTATTAGTAGACCATTACACTCTGAGGAATTATAGCATTTTAGTACGACGACGTGCAGTGGCGAGGCGTGCAATTTGGCAACGAACCCCCCCCCCCCCTTTAAACACATTGGAGAGGTCGAAACGTCAGGCGATGACCGAAGCATTCGATTTTTTCAGTAAGTTTAAACGGAGAAAGTACATTGTTGCCAAAGTTCACGCCTCGCTACTGACGACGTGTTTGAATTTAATGGAAAGTTCTGCGTGCAGTACTCCGTGCATTGGCAAATAATCAAAGAACACAGTGCTATCTGTAATCCATTTTTTGGTTAACATGTGCGAAGGCTAGGTGAAAGTTGACCAAAACAATTAGCACAATAATTGATACTCACAATAATTGATACTCACAATAATTGATACTCACAATAATTAGCACCATTCGGACAGTGCGCAGTGTAAGTGGTGGAGGGGGAATTTCGTTTCCTCTAGAATTTTTTTAGCACTTAGTTTTTCAATTTTCGTCGCCCGTCCTAAAATTGTCGTAACCAGAGCTGCAGATTTTGCGTAGATTTAATGACATTTTGAAATTCACCGATGATTTCACCGGTTCAGAAAAGATTACTGAGTTTAGTTCAGTATAACTTTGAAAACTTGCGAATATTTTAATTAATTAACCACCGATTGAGAAAAGATAACAGATCAGAGTATTTTCGTGCATTACAGTCATGCACTGAATTGAACTATGTAATCTTTTCTCAACCGGTGGAATCATCGGTGAATTTCAAAATATCATTAAATCTACGCAAATCGGCTGCTCTGGTCGTAACTCCCTTTCTCACTCCTTTACGCTCATCGCTTAATCTCAGCGCTCCACTACTTTTTATCTGCACTTTTTTCAGTAATTTTTACCATACTTCTTCATTCGTTCGTTCAACAACTATTATGATTCTCTGAATACAAATTAAACTTGCTTAAATATCAACTAACCCGTTTCCCTAGAATGCTCACCGTAGAGGACGACCGTAAGGGCGCCTGGGACGGCTAGTCTTTCGATATAATTGTGATTGTAAATTCGCTTGTGATCTATCATGACTTATAACGGAGTGAAAATATACTTTAAGGTACTTACGTGGAATGTAATGGTGCAATAAAATTTGAGAGAACTGGTTGTTTATTATCATGCGTTTGCATTCGAAAATTTGGATCTGATAAAATTTAGTTTAAGAGTAAAATTTACGGGTAAATCTACGAGGGTGAGTGAGATAGAGCATTTGTATGGATCCGCACTTTTGATAATGACGTCATCAGTAAACAGGTCTATTGGTGAATCTAGATCCGAAGCATGCAATTTGGCAATGTTGTACTATGGCCATTTTAACCCATGTAAAAGGTCGAATGCGAAGGTTTTTACCGAACACCCAATAGTTCGATATTTTACATAGGTTTAAATGGACGAACTGCAACGTTGCCAAATGGCACGCTACGCCATTGGGCGAATCCTAGAATTTGAATGCATTCCAACTGATTCAGTAGTCAGCCATACCCAGATAAGAATTAGTCAAATACCGAAACTGTGAGACCACTTGCTCGACAACTAACTTCGTCCTTAGTTGTCTACCTCTACCTGAGCAACTATAACGACTAATCTAGTAGCCTGCCGCGCCAGCGACTAATTTGACGATTTAGTCGTTTTCCAACGACTTGCGGTCTCTACACAGTTTTGCGCACATCCATCCTAAAGCATAATGATTGCACGACCAAGTATTTACTCCAAACTGCGGCAATCTTGAATCATCGAGCATCGACACACATTGGATCGAAAACGTAGATTTTCTGGACAAAAAGTTGATCTCTTTTGCTTTAAAAACACTCAATCGTTAATATTTTCATGTGAAAACCGTATTATTTTACTCATTTCAACCTTACACTGCATATTGTATCACTGGTGGTACGTGATGTTAAAAGTCCTATATCAGACATTGTAATGTATATTTTGACTCATTTCAAATTGTATCACCAGTGTCACATTATAAGAAATCATACAAACAGGCTTAAACATTTTCCAAAAGACTACCAGCCCTCATTATAATACGTTTAAATATGAAAATTATGGCGGGGGGGATTTGTCCCTGTATCCAAGTCAACCCAAATTTCATTATTTTTACCAAGCTTTTGCCATTTGCTTTTTGAAAAATCCAATCAAATAGTAAAAAATTGTTATTTTTTGAAAATTTAATTTTTCTTTCTTTTCCCGCCATTTCTTATGGTGTAATAGCACGTGTAAAAAAACGTGTAAAAAATAGAAAAAGGAGAATTTTTACCGACAAATTGTCCATTTTATTTTTTGTTTTATTTATTTTTTTATTTTTTTTTTTTTTTGCTATTTTCCCCCATACATTTGACCACCTAGTGAGTTGAAAAATTCATTTTTGGTTGGAGGAAAAAAAAGAAAGAAAAAAAAAAAATCTTGCAGTGAAGGGCTAAGCTCAATCATGAATAAGTTTGCACATTTTTGAGTGATCTTGCTATTACTGGGTTTGTTGTAAACTTTTACTTTAGCGGTATGGAGGTTCGATTCCAATGTATAAAATCACTTAAAATTAACGTTGAGAGAATTGGCAAGTTCCAAAATCCACCCTGAATTGAAATATAATAATTGAGATATAATAATTGAACTGTGTAATCTTTTCTCATCCGATGGAATCATCGGTGAATTGAAAAAATGCGATTAAATAAATGCAAACGCGCTTCAGCTCTGAAATCCTCCATTCATCCTCCCATATATATCTTTCCATGTTCTTTCATGTATCTTTCCTATGTGTCCTTCACATATCCTTGATTTTTATTCGTAACATCTTGTCCTGGAAATGCTATGTTTCGATCCACTGAGCGACAGCATTAAGGATTCCATGTCCTCTCTCACTCACCATGAACGTCGAACATAGTCACTTGTCAGTCCATCAATATTCGATCTCCTCCGAAGCCAACATCTGATTCAATCCAAATTCAGGATATCTCCTGACTCCTCTGCGACCTGCGAAATTCGCAAGAGATTCTAGACCGCGCCACGCGTGCCGCTACCAGCGCGCAAGCCTCACACCTCGCGCGCGCTTGGTCGACCTCTTGTTCCCTTCCTGGCTCGATATCCCTTGCTACTGGATCTTCGAAAGCAAGCTCACAGAATTTATATACGTATAAAAATAAAAAAAAAAAAAAAAAAAAAAAAGCAGAAGAAGAAGAAAAAAAAGATAAATAAATAAATAAAATAATAATGCTTGTGCGTCCTCTGAGAATTTTCGTTCTCTTCCTCCGTTTTTCGTATAAGCTGGTAATGTTACATACAACGAATCTTCCGCGGTTCACGGTACTTGATTCCTCCACTCCGTAAAAAATATTAAAATATTCATTTTTCTGTCAGATAAAAAGTTGAACCGTCGGAGATGAGATCGTGAAAAAAATGAAAGCTGTTGTTAACATTGTTGCTGATTCGCAAAAGTTGGTTTCAAAACTGTGAATGGAAATTGTAAGCAAATTTTTCAATTTTTTTTTTTTTTTTTTTTTTTTTTTTTTTTTTTTTTATGTTTGTGTTTAGCATATCTTAAGATGATTCTTCTGCGTTTTGTGCCGATTTCTGCCATCAGAGCGGTACCGTTCAATTAATGTTAAATTTCAGAACAAAAGTAATTTAAAGAGAAAACGGAGTGTTAGTTACTAAATAATCATCCGAAGAACTTCTCTGCAAAATATATCGTCAATTACTTCAAAAATAATGCTGAAAGGACCAACAATTTAAGAATTGAAAATCGATTCTTGCATCGAAATGCGATGTTTATTTTTTTGGTACTTTCAGCCTTATTTTTGAAGTTATTGTCGAGATATTTTGCAGAGACGTTCTTCAGATGATCTTCTAGAAACTGACCTTCCATTTTCTTAAATATAAATTACTTTTGGCCTGTTTTGACATTACCTAATCGAACGGTAGCGTTGGTGGCAGAAATCAGCACTAAATTCGGAAAAATCATCGTAAGGATCATTTTCGTGTGTAAAAATAGGGTATGCAGACTTGAATATAACCGAAAAATAGATTCTAGGAAATAGTCTCCTTTCTTAAATTGATTCCCCTACTTTTTAAACTACTCTCATGCCAATTTGTGTTTTTTCAACTTTGGGGTTCACGTCCTTTAAGCTCGTTGGCCCCTAGAGAGCTCATTTCGTTATAAATGTTCATCTTGAACAGATAAACATAAAAACAAGCTCAAAAAGCATAAATAAGTATATGTGGATTTAATTTGAAATCTTTAGTTGAAACTATCCACAAAAAACTTGATTTTCATGACATTAAAAAAAAAAAAAAAAAAAAAAATACAGTTCAGGAAGTGCACAGTTTTTTACTTGTTTTTTTTTAAGCCAGATTTCAACAATTTTGGTCCTAAATTAACAAAGAAATCAAGCCCCGAGATTTAGGCGAAATATCTGGTTAGATAGGGGCGTTTTATCACATAACGAAACGCCGCGCGCGCCCATACAAAGCCAATTTTTCACCAACATTTTATTGCTTGATTTCTATGTCAATCTAGTCCAAGGTTGTTGCTTTTCGACTCTAAAAATTGAGTAAAAGATTACGCAGTTCTTGTGGAGACGGACGCCCCTTCCGAATAATGCTTTCAGATAATAACTATATAAAGCTTCCAAAGTCCAACTTTAAAAACGTGACTATAGCCAAGCTATTGAGCCAGAATCTTACCTACTTCAGGCAAGTAAGGAATAGCTTCAACTTTAGACCCTGTGGGTGAAATTAAGAGACTTTACCTGAGACCTATGTTTAGTTTTGAGAGGAGCGGAGGACCGTAAGCAAAAGAGAGAAAAAATGCGACGAAAAGAAATGAATAAAAAACGCGATATGAATGAAACAATTAAATAATTAAAAAGGAGGAGTCATCCCGAGGATAGTTCCCAAAGGCAGCCAAGTGGATCGCCACTCGGGAAAAGAGAAAACCGGAAAAAATGAGAGAGAAAGAAATCGAAATGATGAAAAGGTTGCGAGAAATAATAAGTATCGAAAAACGAGATTTATAATGAAAAAAAGGGAAATGCGAGCAAAGAGCGAGAATTTATAATGAGAAAAAAAAAAAAAAAGGAAATGCGAGCAAAGAGCGAGAATTTACCCGTGATCTTATGGGAAAAATAAATGAACTCTATTTTTCTGGAAAACGAGAGTTTTCCGAGAAAATAGGGAGTGCAAGCGCTTCATGCGGAAAAGCAACGCATGGAAGCCGCGGAAATTCTCGCGGTTCAAATAATAATAAAAAATTAAATTTAAAAGAAAGTAAATCAAAGTGATTTAAAATTATAAAGGAAAAAAACCTTTTTGGAACAGCCGTACCAAACTGAACGCTTTACAAGAATCACTACGGGATTTCACTTCGTAGGAGAATGATATGAATACTTACTTTGAAAGTGGATGCGATTTGCGATTAATACTTCTTGCGATATGATTCGAGATATCGATTGTGATGACTGCTGGAGAGGTCGTTCTGCGGCTTTTGCTTTGCATTTGCAAGTAGCCGCAGTTTGAAATGAAAATAAAACATACACAATTCGATGAAATAAATGATATGAGCTTTTATTGTAACGAAAATAAAACAACACATTTGGTGAGATCATAAAAATAAAAATATAATAAAAAGTAAAACAAATGAGATCTGGAAAGTATGAATATTTACAAAGATAGAGGGTTCACGCCCTCTATCGGTGGATCAGGGAAGCTGATCTGGTCGGCAAGAGCCACTGATTATGCGGCTGGAGAGTGATGCGCTCTGGCCGCGGTATTGATCACCCGTTCGCGGTGCGCGCGGGTGATTCAAATTGGCTAGTATATGAAAAAGACGCAACATCACTCCCCCCGTTGAACCGTTATGGTTCGAAAAGAAAATTGTCTTTATTCCGTGGATTTTTTGTGTCTCCACTCTTGAGCTCTACGGCAGTTTCGTGCTTGGCGGTTGGATCTGTCTCTGAGTGTGCGAGGGTTCCAATTGCGTTGGCGAACTCTTTGCTGATGCTGGACGAATCTGTTGATTGGATAGTGCGGAGGATACATGGGCATATGCATCGGTGGCAGATGTATGTGAATGGCAGGTTGATGGTATTGATATGGTAGTGGATGCGCCATCATCGGTAGAGGCGCTCTGTTCTTTGGAGGCGTCATTGGTACATCAGCTGGTGGAGTACTAGGTCTCGGAGGAGTCGATGGACCTTCAAAAAAAACTGAGTTATTTATGGCCTCGATTTTTGGACGTGGGTCCATTTTTGGGATTCTGTACCCTGACGTCGTTGGCTTTGGTGCTGCCGATTTCTTTGGGGTGGACAGGGGCGACAAAGGCCCCTGTCCAAAACCCTGAAAGGGTGGTCTTTTACCTCGGAGGTTGTTGCCCTTGGAGACTTAGTGCGCCAGCTTTTCAAGGAGGCTATGTGACTGTCTGTTGAGTCGGGTGCCAAGACAGACGATTCCTTCTTTTTTAGAGGCAGGGCCTCAATGACTTTGATTAAAGGTCCTGGTCGGGTCGGAATCCTCGTCGGCCCCGTTGCTGTGGCATTAGCTTTTCTCCTTTCACTTTGTGCGACTTTATGTGCGACTTTAGGTGCAACTTTAGGTGCGATAGTTTCAAGCGGTGAAATTGAGTCTGGCTCAGTTATTTTTGCGGTTGCCGGAGTGGCTAAGGCAGCCGCGAGTGCAGCGATTTCTGCCTCTAGATTTAAATCAGTGAGTTGGAAATCCATCTGAAACAAAACAAAAACAAAATGAGATTAGCAAAGAGGTAATGGGAAGAGTTTTGTCACAGGACGGGTGAGTTCGCTCTTTGCCGTTCGAATTCGTGCTGAGCGCACTATGCTGTCAGTACCGGGAAAGACTTCGGTTATACGCCCGAGGGTCCACTTTAAAGGGGGCGACATGGGGTCATAAATTAATGCTAAATCGTTGATTTTTAAGTTGTCTTCAGGCTTGATCCATTTTCGTCTGCTTTGAAGCGTCTGTAAGTATTCGTGATGCCAACGTTGCCAGATGCGACGTGTGAACTCTTGCACCTGTTGCCAGCGTTTCAGTGAAGTGGACGTAGGTCCGTCCCAATTTGGTTCGGGGGGTGCAATAATAGGCCCACCTACCAAAAAATGACCCGGAGTCAATGCAGATAAGTCTTTTGGGTCATTTGATAAAGGGGTCAAGGGTCTTGAATTTAAGACAGCTTCAATTTGCGTTGTTAGAGTTTGAAATTGGATCAAGCTCAGAATCTTTTCCCCCGATAGTTCGAAAAAGATGGCGTTTGAGACTTTTCACAGCCGCTTCCCATAAACCGCCGTGATGAGGGGCTGAAGGAGGGATAAAGTGAAAAGTGAGTCCATGTGAGGAGGCAAAGTCATGTAGTTCAATTTCTTGCTGTTCAAGAAATTTTTGTAAAGCACGATTATATTGGTTTTTTGCACCGATAAAATTTGTACCATTATCGGAAAACAGGTCAGACGGCCATCCTCGTCGTGACGCAAACCGTGTAAGGGCACCTCGAAAGGCGATCGTGGTTAAATCTTCGACCACCTCTATATGCACAGCTTTGACGCTCATGCAAACGAAAATGCAAATGTAACATTGGACGGTGCGTGCCGATCGTAAGGTATGAATTTTTACCGCGAAAGGGCCACATAAATCCATCCCTGATTTTTGGAACGGTCGCGAGGGCGTGACTCGTTCGCGAGGTAAATCACCCATTAAAGGGGGATGATTTTTAGGCGCGTTCCGGAAGCAAGGTATACATTTGAGAATTATTGCTCGGATAACGTGCCGCGCTGAGATGATCCAAAATTTTTGGTTGATCAACGCTTGTGTTTGCTGAGCCCCAGCGTGCAGTCCGATTTTATCATGATAAAACTCAATGATCAAATTGGTTAAATGTGAGTTTTTTGGCAGCAATATAGGGTGACGAGAGTCGGCACTCATGTCAGACTTTGTGAGGCGGCCTCCAACCCTCAGTAAACCTTGCTCATCGATAAAGGGCTTTAATCGGAGCAGTTTCGTAGAGGGTATTTCCGAGCGTGAAATTGTATCGATTTCGAGCGAAAAATGTTCTCTCTGCACTTGCAAAATCACACGAATCTGCGCGGACCTTAATTCATTGATCAGAATTGGTCCTGTTCTATGATTTTGTGGGTTCCTCAGGTTATGCAAAAATCTTAGGATGAATACAAAAGTTCTCTGAAGTCGAAGCCAGCAGGAAAATCGTTCGATTATTGCGTCACAAGGAAGCTCTTTATTGATCGCGATTAGGGGGGGTGGATCCAGTTTCATTTCGAGGAGGGGCTCCACTATCTCTAGAGTAGCCTGGTTTGACCAAGTAATTGGATCTTGGTTCAACCAATCTGGTCCTTTCCACCAAAGACGATAATCTTTGAGACGATCTGGGCTTAATCCTCGTGAAGCGCAATCTGCTGGGTTTTCGTTCGACTTCACGTGACCCCACTTCACGTCCGGTAGCGCCTCTTGAATGAGGGCAACCCTATTTGCGACGAACGTTTTAAGTTTATAAGAAGGAGTTTGTATCCATGCCAGTGTGATTTTTGAATCAGACCACGCGTATACAGAGTCTATTGAATACTTCGGTTGAAGGTCTGATAAAATAGCTTGGAGGGTGGTTGTCAAAAGAGTGGCGGCGCAAAGTTCGAGCCGTGGAATTGAGACCCGTTTAAGGGGGGCGACTCGGGTTCTGGCTTGAATCAAGGACACATGTACCGTGTCCTCATTGGGTTGCGTGCGAAGATAAACAGCGGTCGCGTAACCAAGCTCTGAAGCGTCGCAAAACGCGTGAACTTGGAAGGGGCGATCTAAACCAGGGATCAATCGAGAGATTCGCAGGGTTTTTAAAGCTGGCAATTCTGTCAAGAATTTTGTCCATTGAGTTTGGACATTTGACGGAAGAGAAGTGTCCCAATCTATTTTTATCAGCCACAATTGCTGAATGAGCGATTTGGCTGTGAAAACAGCGGGGGCGAGCCACCCGCAAGGGTCAAAAATACTGGCTATTGTAGATAGAGCGCCGCGTTTAGTGTTTGGTTTCGTGGTAGGACGGACTTGATAAACGAAAGTGTCCTCTTTAGGGAGCCAACCTAAACCCAGGACCGAAAAAGATTGAGTTTCAGAGTCATCCCAAGATACGGGGGTCTCGAGGTATTCAGCAGGCACGGACTCTAATAATTCGGTGCGATTGCTGGTCCATTTCCTCAGTTGGAATTTTCCACAATTAAGCAGCGAGTTGAGTTCTTTCTGAGTTTGAACTGCCTCGTTTACGGTGGGGGCGCCAGTGGTTATGTCATCTACGTATGTTTCGTTGAGGAGAATGCGAGCAGCGCGAGGATATTCAGACCCGTGATCCCGAGCTAGTTGTTGTACCGTTCGGATCGCTAAAAAGGGCGAGCTAACTAAACCGAAAGTGACCGTGGTCAACTTATAGAGTTTAATTGGCGATTTAGGGTCTGATCTCCAAATTATAATTTGGAAGTTTTGATCTTCCTCGTGCAAGGCGATTTGCCTATACATCTGCTTTATATCACACGTAAATACCACGGCATGCCGACGGAAATTTGTTATAATCTCCTTGATGTCGAGTTGCAATTTTGGCCCTGTCAGCTGAATGTCATTCAGTGACGCACCGGTACTGCTTTTGGCGCTTGCGTCGTAAACGACCCGAATTTTAGAGTTGGGTCCTGAATCTTTGATGACGGGATGGTGAGATAAAAACGCATGTTTAGGAGGAATATCGGAAATAGGCACCATATGTTTTAAATCCAAATATTCTTGCATGTGGGCAACGTATTGAGATTTCAGAACAGGGTTGGTCTCAAACTTACGTTCTAAAGAATAAAAACGTCTCAGTGCTTGAGTGTAAGTGTCTCCGAGTGCCGGAGGTTCCGGTTTGAAGGGTAATTTTACCACATATTGGCCATCTTTGTGACGAGAGTGAGTTTTAACAAAGAGTTCCTCAGCTAGCAGCTCGTCAGATGAGAGGGGGGAAGGCGCGGGGGGCTCTTCCATTTGCCAAAACCGTTGCATCGATTCTTGAATATCGGAGGTGCCTTGACAGAGTAAAGTAACACCTTGATTCAATGGTCGACCGGTTGGAACGCCTTCAAGGGGGGCGGTTCCCATAAGAGTCATCCCGAATTTAGTAGGAATGAGCACGGGGAGGCCTGGGCCCAAGAGCTCAGGAGCTCCGGTCAAGATATATGGTGCTAAATCGGCGGCGAGCAATAAATCGATGGGAGCCGAACGATCGAACCTGTTATCTGCTAGTTTTAGTTGTCTAACTTGAGCGCGAATTTGATGGGAAATTTGTTGGGATGGAAGGTTTGAAGTTATACTATCCATAACATCGACGGAATGACAACTAGCTATCAGCTCGTGATCCATCGTCGAAATATTAATGTTACCATTTCCTTTCACAGATACTGAAATTCCAGCAATGCCGCTTAAACGCGTGGATTTGGCGTAATATTTCAGCCGAATAGCTTGAGCGGCTCTGGTGGTCAGTATAGTGCGCTGAGCAGCTGAATCGATTACTCCGCGAACAATGTGCGTGTGGCCTGAAGGGCTCGATATTCGCGCCAAAAATGTCGCTAAAAGTATATGCGAGTTTCCCTCTGTGGGGCGGGTTGCGGTGAGCGCCTGAGAAGATTTGGCAACGTTGGGGTGCGGTCGATCATCCTCAGAATGTAGGAGAGTATGATGCCTTCGCCCGCAATGTTTGCAAGTATTTTCCGAGGCACATTTGTTGGAGTAATGATCACTCAGGCAATTAAAACATCGATGCATCGATTGTATGTAACTGTGGCGATCGATAGTTGATTTCGCCAAGAATTTACTGCATTGGAATAACGCGTGAGGCTTGTCACATAGAGGACACGCGAGAGTGAAAGTGCGTTGATCCGATTTGGCAACGTTGCGTTGGGTCGGTTTGGCAACGTCACGTTTGAAGTTGTTCGGACGCGAGTGGCGCTGAGCTGAACTTTCCTCAGCTGTGAGGAGAGCTCGGCCGCTTCGAGAAGGTTGCGGAAAGGTATCTTGAAGCTGGATACACTCTTTTTCCAGAAAAGCAACGATCTCCTTTATTTCTGGAAAATCCGTCTTTGCCCCGCGATAATCTTCAAATCGCTTGCGGAGAAAGGGGGGGAATTTTCGCAAAAACGTGAGCACAAGAAGGTCATTTTTATCTCCGAGATCTCTTTTCAGCGATTTTAAAGCTTGCGAGTGTTCTCGGTACTTAACTAAAAAATGCGAAATTGAGGCTGAAGTATTTTTGATCTCTTCTAAATCAAGTAACGTGTTTAGATGCATGGTAACTAAACGCCGTTCATTATGATATTTTGTCGTAAGCAAATCCCAAGCGATGGCGTAATTCGCATTAGTTATATCCAATCCTTTAATGAGGTCGTGAGCTTCACCTTTGACCACACTTAAAAGATATTGGAATTTTTCTGCGGAGGCTAAATTGGCTTTTGAGTGAACAGACATTTTAAACATATTCGAAAAACTCACCCAATCTTCGATTCTACCGGAAAATTGTGGTAATTCCAGTTTGGGTAATCGGAAGACTGGCAGTGAAGCGGGTTGCGCAGGCGCCGTCTGTTCAGGGGCGGTTCCCGCGGAGGGGGTGCTGACATCGAAGAACGCAGCTTCGATGTGCTGAGCGACATCTTCAAAGCTTGCACTCACCTTATCGACTTCGAGTCGGTCGGTTCTAGGAAGAAACGAGTTTGTTTCGATAATCTCGAATTGGATTGTATCGAACCGATCTCGAAGTGATTCGACCCTTTTCAGCAATCCCGTGTACTTTGAGCAGTCTTCTTTGGATAAGCCTTTTGTAGTGTCCCAAAGAGCGGTCAACCTTGCGTAAAGGTCTTGACGTTTGTTAGTCAAGATTTCAAGATTTCGTGCCGCTTGCGCTTGTACATTTGCAGCTTTCGTTTGTGCCGTTGAGGCTTTAGGAGTTTGCTCATTGTCGTTAGCCATGTTCAATGAACTAGAGAAACTTTATTGCAATGTGAAAAAAAAAGAAAAAAACCATAGGACTGAATCAGTTCAAATTTAATTTAATCCGGACCGATAGGATCATGTTTAGTTTTGAGAGGAGCGGAGGACCGTAAGCAAAAGAGAGAAAAAATGCGACGAAAAGAAATGAATAAAAAACGCGATATGAATGAAACAATTAAATAATTAAAAAGGAGGAGTCATCCCGAGGATAGTTCCCAAAGGCAGCCAAGTGGATCGCCACTCGGGAAAAGAGAAAACCGGAAAAAATGAGAGAGAAAGAAATCGAAATGATGAAAAGGTTGCGAGAAATAATAAGTATCGAAAAACGAGATTTATAATGAAAAAAAGGGAAATGCGAGCAAAGAGCGAGAATTTATAATGAAAAAAAAGGAAATGCGAGCAAAGAGCGAGAATTTACCCGTGATCTTATGGGAAAAATAAATGAACTCTATTTTTCTGGAAAACGAGAGTTTTCCGAGAAAATAGGGAGTGCAAGCGCTTCATGCGGAAAAGCAACGCATGGAAGCCGCGGAAATTCTCGCGGTTCAAATAATAATAAAAAATTAAATTTAAAAGAAAGTAAATCAAAGTGATTTAAAATTAGAAAAGAAAAAAAACCTTTTTGGAACAGCCGTACCATACTGAACGCTTTACAAGGATCACTACGGGATTTCACTTCGTAGGAGAATGATATGAATACTTACTTTGAAAGTGGATGCGATTTGCGATTAATACTTCTTGCGATATGATTCGAGATATCGATTGTGATGACTGCTGGAGAGGTCGTTCTGCGGCTTTTGCTTTGCATTTGCAAGTAGCCGCAGTTTGAAATGAAAATAAAACATACACAATTCGATGAAATAAATGATATGAGCTTTTATTGTAACGAAAATAAAACAACACATTTGGTGAGATCATAAAAATAAAAATATAATAAAAAGTAAAACAAATGAGATCTGGAAAGTATGAATATTTACAAAGATAGAGGGTTCACGCCCTCTATCGGTGGATCAGGGAAGCTGATCTGGTCGGCAAGAGCCACTGATTATGCGGCTGGAGAGTGATGCGCTCTGGCCGCGGTATTGATCACCCGTTCGCGGTGCGCGCGGGTGATTCAAATTGGCTAGTATATGAAAAAGACGCAACAACCTACTTGACTTGTTATTTCAGTGGCGAAGCGTGGAATTTGGCAACGTTTCATGTGGCTCATTAAAACCCATGAAAAATATCGAACTATCTAAGAATCACCGATGACCATCGGATTCGACCTTTCCTATGAGTTTAAATGTACAAAATATCATGTTGACAAATATCACGCTACGCCGCCGCTTGATTTGGCTGGAGAAATAATTATACTCACGTCAAGTCAAGTCGACTGAGAAAAATTGCGTTCCAGAGACTTTCCCCAGAAATCGGCAATTTCGAGAAATCTTGAATTTGGCTCCAGGTAGCTGACCAGCTCCATTGGAACTATCTTGAGTAAAAACCCAAAGGCACCTGAGTATCCTTAAACCTGAAAGATAAATGAAACTTAACCTTCTTTTTATTTCTTTTTGTTACAGGTAAATCAAAAGAGTGGTTTATGCCTCAGGGAGACCGGTAAAGTAACTTTAAATATTGTTTTCATGTTTGACATCACATAAGTAACTAGTTATCCCTCTGAGGACCATAGGTTAGTTCAATAGAATGCCTCAACTCCGTTTATATAGGGAAGGTAGTTAACTGTTCGTACTCGGGGAAGTTGGAATTGCCTATACGACGAATTGAAGGCACCCCATGAAAGAGCCCCTTATCTTGTAAGTGTTTTCATTGATAATCGCGTTCATCCGGAATGATGACTGAAAGAAAATGAAATAGCCTAGAGGAGAAAAAAACGGGTATACTCGGGCTTGGTCCTTAAGGAGTTACTATGAATATGATTCGTCCTTTAATTTATCATCCGAGATGCCGAAGTTTATTCCTTTACTTTCAAGTAACCACGTGACCGATTGTAATTCTGTTTGTATACGTTCCATCTCTCTCATCTTCCGTTTGAACGCATTGCTAGAAAGAGGATGGAAAGAAGGGGTTTTATTCCTTTGTCTATCCTTGTCTATAACACAAATGGCGACTTGCGCAGTTTGGTAGCAATGTTTTTCCTCAATTTGATTTTATATAAAACAATCGATTCAATAGTGAAGCAGTTCTTCGCCAGCATCCGATTGCTTTACGTTAAGTAGAATCGGAAAACATTGTTGCCAATTTGCTCGAGCCGCCACTCTGCTATAAATCTGTGTTTCGATGGATTATGTGTAGAGAGGAGACGGATACTTTCTCGTTGAACTACTGGCAAATGGTTTGAAGCGTAACTTTGCTACCATACTTGATCCCAGAATCCTCAAGGTTGGTGTAACCGCTGCCAATTTTTAAAAATAAATATTTGATGCCTTTTTCCGGATATTGGTAGCATCGAAGTCAGCTTCTCACTATAACGGTCTAAGTATACTTATAACTCAGAAAGCTATACCAATTAATGGAGGGGCTGTGCTGTGCTGTAAGTCCGATCTCAAAGTGTGACAGCACGTGCGATCCTATTCTGAGGGCCGATCATTTACTTCATCGTTAAACCGATCGATAAGACTGTCTATGAGTGATGCTATTGGTCGAAAATTGTAAAACTTGGCTGTTGCTATGGTAACCATCGTTAAGAGTCTCGTTTTATAAAGGCTACTCATGAGTAACCTTTAAAAAACGGACACTATAACGATGGTTACCATAGCAACAGCCAAGTTTTACAATTTTCGACCAATAGCATCACTCATAGACAGTCTTATCGATCGGTTTAACGATGAAGTAAATGATCGGCCCTCTGATTTGTTTGTCTCAAGGAGTAAACAAGAGTCGCAATTGCATTGAGAGCTATAGTGGTCAATGCTAATAAGAGTCGGCTTCTGATTGGCTGGAAATCGAAGGATTTCGAGAGTACAAAGTATTTTTGGCCTTATGGAAATTAACACGGGGTTTTCGTTCCAGAACGTTTATCTCGAAACCTGTGCAAAATTGCCTGTAAACAATTAATACGAGTCGATTTAGCAGAATTTTCCGAACAAATTGATAGGTCACGAGTACCAGTATATTGCAAATGGAGCTGTTGCAAACTTTTGCTACAGGCTTATTAATAGTTGATAATGGGGTAATACCTAATAAAAATGACGATTAGCGCACTAAAAAATCACGAAATTCACTCCTAAACTCACAAAATGCTTTTAAACGCGAGACCGTAATGGCGGCCGGGGCCGCGTTTTTCATTGGGGTTCCCTATCTTCAATCAGCGCCATCTACACTAGGTGATCTCGCAACACTACACAAGAAGAAGAAGAAGAAGCATACAATTGCCATAAGAAAACCGCGGCCTCGGCCGCCATTAACATCTCGCGTTTAAAAGCATTTTGTGAGTTTAGGAGTGGATTTCGCGATTTTTTAGTGCGCTATTTGTTATTTTACAGGGTATTACCCCTTGATCAACTATTAATAAGCCTGTAGCAAAAGTTTGCAACAGCTCCATTCGAGAAGACTGTCTCAATTGAAAAGTACACATAATAGTGAATTACTCAAACACACGCACTGTAAACACATGTAAACACACTATTGTGCGTACTTTTTAATTAAGACAGTCACGATTACAGCCAATCAGAGGCCAGCCCGCGTTTCCGATCCTTTATCTGCGTTGACCACGCAGGCCTTCCACTCGATTGCGACTCTTGCTTTCTCTTTGGGCTATGCTGTGTTGTAAGTCCTATCTTAAAGTATGACAATATGGGCGATTCTATTCTGATTTGTTTGCCTCATATACGTATTAGTCAACCTTAACACTAATTAATGCAGTGGAAATTGGTTTTAAACGAAAGTGCAAGTGTTTTAGAGTGGCTATCTGGACACAGAGTTCCATTAGATTTATTCAAGTGCGAGAAGATTTGGCTTGTTTCTGTCGTGTGTTAGTTTCTTTATCGTGCGCAAATCCTTCCAGAAGAAACAGTTTTATCCTATTTTATCTCCATATGCCACCCTCAAACACTTACCTTTTCGTTCAAAACCTATTTCAAGTGGATTTGTCTCAAATTTCTTTCTAGCTGGTTAAAAAAATTGAGGCAACCAAACTGAGCCCTTGTCAGTAGCGGCTCTTGCTATTAGGCAACCATGCAAATTTTCCATTTAATCCTATGCAAAAGTATCGATCTATTAGGGGTGCAATTGCACCTCCTGAAGATAGATTGTCTTACATAGGTTTAAATGGAGAGAAGACGTTGTTGCCAGATTGCACGGGCCGCCACTGGCCCTTGTAAAATGTCCGTAAGAGATTTCATCATGGCTGTCTCCTTGAAGTCTCAGAATCACGTCCCACAGATTCTCTCTGTAGCTATACTTTATTGATATTACTTCATCAACAGAGACAACTAGCCGCTCGCGTGGTCGACAATTTTATTTTTGGAGACTCAACGAAATGACACGGGGAACCAACATCCAACTCCTATGAGGATTGTTGACCAACGACCAAAACATTTATGCTTCGCTCTGATTGGCTACTAACATCAACATCTTTGCTCAAAAGTCCACATAGGAGCCGTTGGACGTTGCTTTGTTGCGACCCCGAAAAAGAAATTGCCACTTTGGGCGAGAAAGCTAGTGCGTGGTCTCTGTTATCTCCAAGGACAAATACAGGCGGAGCACTAACTGGCTGCAGCAGAGGCAGAGGCACTGCACTCGCAGAGGCAATTTTCGCTGATTCATCAGAACAACAGTCAACGTGGCATGGTGCTGAATGGGGTTATTGCACACTTTTGCTATAAGCGATTTTAATAGTCGATTATGGCGTAAAAACCTCAAAAAATAACGATGGTGACACTAGAAACTTCCAAAATCCACTCCTAAACTCAATAAACGCAGTTATTTGCGGGAGCTTAATGGTGGCCGAAGGCACTAACAATGGGAGTTTCCCATCTAACAATTCTGAAACTCCATCAAGAAGTGACCAATAAGAGACTATACTTTCATTTGACACCGGTGTCACTTGGTGTTGCGGTACCATTCATCGGATGTGGATCATCACTCTGATGACTAATTACTCTGTGAATCATCCTTGTCAGCGCATAGAAAGAGTGACGAAATTAAGATAGGAATCTCCCATCGTTAGTGCCTTCGGACACCATTACGCTCGCGCAAATAACTGCGTTTATTGAGTTTAGGAGTGGATTTTGGAAGTTTCTGGTGCCGCCATCGTTATTTTTTGAGGTTTTTACGCCATAATCGACTATTAAATCGCTTATAGCAAAAGTGTGCAATAGCCCCATTGTGAGCACCCTCCTCTTAACTCCCCCCCCCCGTGTGTCCCGAATGTCACCATTCAACACCATGCGACATCAAAAGTGACTGTTGTTTTGCATGTTATTTTGTTGAATCCCCGAAAATTCAGTGTGCCTCAAATCTTCCCTATGTATTTTAGCGTAGTGCTCCGTCTCTCTATTTGTCTCTGGTTATCTCTGTTCATCAATCATCAGTTCCACCATCGTATAAACAGTCCAGAAAAAAAAACTATAAATCGTGTTTTTTTTTTTTTTTTTTTTTTTTTTTTTTTTTTTTTTTTTTTTTTTTTTTTTATGCTGAAAGTGTCGGTCGTGTTAGCTTTACCCGCACGTTCGATTAAATTATTTGAGCGTGTATATGAATGAGAAGTCCTGTTCCAGCCAAATATAAAACTTAAAAAAATGAAAAAAATAAAAATAGCTGTAGAAAAAAAAATGCGGAGCCCTTTATTTGTACTCTGTTCGAAATTGAATTGTGTACAAACAGCGCTCCAGTGCTCTGATTTGGCAACAGAGCAACACCGTTGCGGTGTAAACATAAAGGTCGAACCGTCAAGCGTCGCGTCGACCGTTGACTGTTGAGCCAAGAGGGAGTGATGTGTGATGTGCGATGTTGTAGATGTTCCTTCGTTGCTTTTTCCTCGGGGGAGATGGTGAAAAAAAAGAAGGGAAAAACTCGCAACTCGCGCGCTAGAGAGCATCCTCCCGCTGGTGCTTTGACCACGATCTGAATACCAAGATAGAAAAATTCTCTGTTTTACGGCTCCCACCTCATCCCCAGCCCTGCAACCTGCCATACACTCATGAGTGGATTCAGGAGAATTGGAGTTCGCGAGTGATCGTGATAACTGTGTCTTTTTATCCTCCCCCCCCCTTCACCATTCAAACATGAAAACCTTACGTCGGCCGTCAGATTTGTGATTTTCACAAGGCAGCAGTGATGGATTCGGGGGGAAGGGGAATATAGTTCTCCCCTCCTCCCCCCTTGAGCCAAATTTTGCACACGGTCTGCGAAGGGATTTTCGAGGAAATGGGTGTGTTGAGTACTTTTATTACAGCATTATGACACATTGATGCTAACGGGTCATTCGGCGGAAATAACGATGCTTGCTTAAACGGTTTTGTGTTCAAAATTCACTGCCCAATAAATGTACGGTACAAACGGGCTTTAGGTCGTAACTAAAAATGGCGACTCTAACCTCACATTTCTTTAACGGCACATCGGAATGTTGGGTGCGCGCTCCCAACTATACGTTACTTGGGGCGGGTCTAGAGCCTCTCCAACCCACCCTATATTTTGCCACTGGATTCAAGATACTTTCGAAAATCAGAGTTTTGGCGTGAAAAATTACAATTTTTTGGAAATTTGGCGACGTTCCCGGCCTCAATTGTGTCCAAAGTTTAAATTCGGATTCAGCTACCAAAATTACAGCGGAATCGACTCTCAGACCTTATTCTCCATTCAACGAAAGGTAAAATCCTAATATACCTTGACTAATTTTAGTAGCAAAAGTTTGCAACAGACCCATTTTGGGCGTTTGGTTGAAAAAACAGGTTTTAACCCCTCCGCCCATACAGTATACAGTATACACCCCCAAAACTCCTTTTCCCCTTAAGACCTTAGCCCCCTCTCCAGTGGAAATATTTCTAGTGAGTGACTCTCAGATATACAATACCTTCTACGGAGTACGGAACACTGACAAAAACAATTACAAAGCACAACGATATTTGAACCGAGATAAAGGGACACAGTGGCACCTGTTTAAAACGGAACCTCACGAGGCGGATACATTTTTTCGTTAATATCAGGTTTCCGCTATCGGCAGGTTTACAGGATGGAGAAAAAATAAACTTGAAAAATTGAAAATTGAAAGGGAAACTGCCTCTTACCTTTATTTACCTTCGACACTTTGGAACTTAATTAAATGTTTAAAACTTATTAAATCATGAAAACTTGGAAACTTTACAAATTATAATGTTTAAAAATTTGAACTGTTTAAGGTTTGAAAAAAGCGTCTAGTTTTAACTGTTGAGAGACAGAAGTTGCCCGTTTTTCTTACAATATTTCAAATGTTTTCTCTCAATTTTTCCGTTCAATATGCGCCTTTAAAACCTCCCGTTTCCACGTTGGACGGGTTCTGCAATGAGCAGGCTGATTTACATTGATTTACCATGGCAATTCCACGGGACCGACAAAATTCTCTGATAACATCGGGTTTCCGCTACCACGAAGTTCCGTTATAAACAGGTGTCACTGTAGTATTGTTGCCAGAATTGGAATCTTTGGGGATACCATCAGTGGCGGCTCGTGCAATCTGGCAACCTTGCACTTTTGCCATTTAAACGTATGCAAAAAGATCGATACTAGGTGAGGCGCTACGCCTCACCAAGTAATCGATTATTTTACACAGTTTTAAATGGAGGAAATCCATTGTTGCCACATTGCACGAGCCGCCGCTGGATACCATGGCTCTTGACAAGTTTGAGGAAATTATGTTACTGTTACCATACTCTGATATTAACACCAAAATTTGAGCTCTGAAAAAAAAGAGAAAAACAAAAGGAACTTTTTTTTTTAACGAACCTCGTATTTGCCTTTTCCACACGGAAAAAAAACTACGGTGAAAATAACCATACGGATACCTGGTTTTGGCACCTGCTAGATGTTATGGTAATGTTAACCAGAAGTATACTATGTTTTGACTATACTCTGTTCCAGATAACATTGCACCTGAGTCAGACGAATGAAAACCGTAAATGGCAACAGCGCGTTCTGAGCCTTGGCGTTCTCGAACGCTGAGCAGGGTAGTCTTTTTGTCCGAGGCACTATTGTCCGGCTCGGGGCCTGAACCTTTTTACGCAGCTAGTGAACGACTCCCAGCAGAAAATTAAATTTTTTTGTGCTTACGATTTTTGAATTTTTGATTTAAAATTCGTATTCTGCTGAACGTGTCGAGAAAATCGATACCAAATTATCGGGGGAAAAATTCACGTTTAGTTAATATGATGCGCGATTCCTCTGATTTAATGTCCGCCTCATATGTATGAAGCATGCATTTTTTCCCTCACAGTTTGGTATCAATTTTCTCGACACGCTCAGCAGAATACGAATTTTAAATAAAAAAATCAAAAATCGTAAGCACAAAAAAATTTAATTTTTCTGCCGGGAGTCGTTCACTATCTGTGGAAAAAGGATCCGGCCCCGAACCGGACAATAGAACCTCGGACAAAGAGACTATCCTGCTCAGCGTTCGAGAACAGAGTTGGGCAACAAATTATTCGGAAATTATTCGGTGTGTCCGGCAACGCCGAGTCAATCGAATTATTCGACGAATAATTCTACAATTGACCTATACCTTCCGTGTGTTTCCTTTTCCTCAACTCAGGTAGCAAACCCAGTTTTCAGTGTTGCCGGAGTCATTTCATTATTTCTGATTATTCGGTTGCCCAACTCTGTTCGAGAACGCCACGGTTCAGGACGCTCTGTTGCCATTTACGGTTTTTATTCGTCCGACTCAGGTGCAATGTTATCTGGAACAGAGTATAGGTACTAGGTGATGTTACCTGATTGCATGCTGAATTTACTCAGAGTATCGGTAAAGGTACCATACTTCTGGTCAAGTTTACCAAAACATCTAGCAGGTGCCAAAATCAGGTATCCGTATGGTTATTTTCACGAATATTTTTTTTCCGTGCATGTCGCGAAAATCAAAGATAGTTTTACAGGTATAAATCTGGTCACTGATTTATGTTAAGTCCTCTTTTATAACCGCACATAGAGCGGTTTATAGGTAACAACAGCCACTAACGTTTATAGTTTTTATATTGTTCGTGGAGCGCTGCAGAGCAAAAACACTCTGTTTACCTACCGCAGCAATAATATTCGTGAAACAAGCGTAACATTTAAACGAACTCCTTTTGTGCTCCAATAAAAATCCACCTACGCTAAACAAATGAATTGAATAATGACTTAAAAATCCAGCTTTTAAAGCGTGGCTAAAAAATATGTGTTACTAGTTTTGATTTATTATCACCTGTGGTGAAAATATGCAATTCTCTTCGGTTTCACCGCGCATATATAGTGCTCTTCCCAACGGATACTGCATTCATCCGACGATTCAGCTCAGTTTTTCAACCCTTTCATCTTCATGCGATAATCGATTTTACGTCTCTTGAGTGATCCCATAACATACTGGTGGTGCATAACAATTGAATATGTCAATCGTAGCCAACTTGCCAGGAAAGGCGAAAATTGTATTCTCCACTCGAGCAATAGTAACAAGTAACAAGCTTGACTGAGTCACACTTGCTCACGGGTGGATGGATACAAGAAGTTGTCTTCCTCTCTCTCCTTTCATTTGAATGTATGTGTTAGAAAAGGACGGAGGTAGGGGCTAAAGTCACATGATAGCCCCCTCTGCTGCTGGCCTTCTCCAACACATGTGTTCGAATTGAGAGTGAGAGAGACAGGCAAATCCCCGTATCTGCCCATGCTTGCTCAATGCTCATTTCATATAGTGTAGGGGAAAAATTTAAACAGATTTTCTGTAAAAGAAACACCTCGCGGGCGTAGGAAAACTTGTTTAGAGCATTTTAGATGTGTCATTCATACTCTATGATTTTTATTTTCCGAGTTCTTTTTTTCAGTTATGTGAGCTTTGAGTTCACGTTTGCTTTTTACTTTTTTTTATCTTTATGAGAAACAACATTTGCATCTTTCGTTCGCTTTTTTCTGACTGAAGTTTTTGGAAAATTGCCAGTACTGACCGTCGGATAGTACAACGGGTCGTGATTCAGTGGCGTCGCTTCGCGTACAATCTGGCAACGATGCGGTTCGTCCATTTAAAGCTATGCAAAATATCGATTTGAGAGAATGCACTGAGCACTTTCAATAGTTCGAGTTCGACCTTTTTAATTACGTTAAAATGAGCAACATACAGTGTTGTCAGATTGCACGCGACGCCATTTTCGTAATTTGAACTCTTTTTTTTAATTTTACTGAATAGACTCTGGACTACAACCTTTATACCAGCGTTTTTCAAACTGGCACTAATGAAGGTTTATCGGGTATTGTGTCTGGTCCAGTCCGACCCAAGGTTATAGATTAGAGAGGTATGCTCATCTGACTTCGCGCCACAACTTCAGTGGCGCGCAGTTCAAAATCACTGCAGGCAAGATGACCGACAAAAGCAGAAAACGTATACTCTTTGCAGAAAGCATTAAGCTACCCTCTGCAGGAAAGCAGAAAAACAACCCAATGTTTTCTGCAAAGAGTATACGTTTTCTGCTTTTGTCGGCCATCTTGCCTGCAGTGATTTTGAACTGCGCGCCATTGAATTTGTGGCGCCAAGTCAGATGAGCATACCTCTTGATTCTATAACCTTGAGTCCGACCATGAGTTTGTGTTTTTCAGGTTAGTTTACGTTATTACGTAGTGATCGACCCTCCAGCATAACGCTACATGTTGCAAAAATTGCAACAGATCCATTACCTACTTTTTGCCGTTGCTAAATTTAGCAGAATCCAGCAATATATTGACCATTCTGTAGGTTTATGGAAATTAATTATTTATGATAGAAACCATGCATATCAGAGCTGCCGTTTTGCGTATAAGCAATGGAATTTTTCAGTTCAACGATGATTCCACCGATTGAGAAAATATTACACTGCAGTTTAGCTGAGTACACGACTGTGATGCATGAAAATACTCAGATCTGTAATCTTTCCTCAATCGGTGCAATCGTTATTAAATTATTCGAATATCCGCAAGTTTTTTTTTTTTAAGTCATCAACGACTCCACCGGCTGAGAAAAGATTGTAGATGCGAGTATTTTCGTGCATTACAGTCCTATACGAACTGAATTGAGTATAGTATTTTCTCAATCGGTGAAATTATCGACAAATTTAAAAAAAAAAAAATCCATTAACTATGCGCAAAACGGCTGTTCATAGCGCACCGTGACCAAAAAAATTGGGGGGGGGGCGGCTAAAAAGTGATGACTTATTTTTTTGCTTCTCACGTCTCAAGTGATGACTTTTTCCCGATTTTTAGCCTCTCCTCCCAAAAAAAGTGGAGGGGAGCTATAGCAAGGGACCAAATAATGTTCGGTCCCGAGCGTAACTTACGCACGGTCACATGACCGTGCGTAAGCTCTCTGATTGGTCGAAACCGCACGCAAGATGCACGCAATTCAATGCTCGGGACCTAACATTATTTGGTCCCAGGGCTGCCGTTTTGCGTATAATCAATGCTATTTTTCTATTCACCGATGATTCCACCGGTTGAGAAAAGATTACACAGTTCAGTTCAGTGTATGACTGTAATGCACGAAAATACTCCGATCTGTAATCTTTCCTTAATCGGTGCAAACACCGTTGATTAATTAAAATATCCGCAAGTTTTTTAAAGTCATCGACGACTCCACCGGTTGAGAAAAGATTACAGATGCGAGTATTTTCGTGCATTACAGTCATACACTGAACTGAACTGTGTAATCTTTTCTCAACCGGTGGAATCATCGGTGAATAGAAAAATAGCATTGATTACACGCAAAACGGCAGCCCTGGCTATAGCCCCTGTAGCCCCTGATACGGACCGTCTATGCGACGCAGTTCTGATGCAAATTTCCGATTTCAATCGATGAACCGTATAATTCACCGCGAGACAATCTTTGAGACTTCCATTCATAGTTTGGAAGTTTCGCAAAACAAAGAAATCGATTCAAAACACTTGAGTCACAATAATAAATAGTAAGTAATGCGTATAAAGTAAGAGAGGGGGATGTAGATAGAGGAAAAACAAGGAAAAGGGATTAGCCGGCTTCAAAGCAAACAAGATAAGCAGAGGAAACTGCAGTTCGGATCAAGTTTGGCTCTACTCGAGTAAACTGTAACGCGGCGGGACGCTGAGTTCTCGCGAAGGGGGGGGGGGGAGCTAGGAAAGGAGCGTGTAATCAATTGGGGCCCAGAAAATTATTTGACGAATAGATTAGGGATGCAGAGAGGAGACTGCAGAATGGAGAACCAGGGACAAACAGATAACAATTTCACTCCTTTTAATTTAATTGTTCCTGACAAAATAATAATTTGCTGTAGAAGGAAGAGGAGGGTGGTGGAGGGGGGAGGAGGGGGAGGAGGGGGAGGAGGGGAAGAAGCGGGAGGGAGTGGTCGCGGTGGAATTTACGAATTGGTGGGCGGGGCTTAATAGTGACAACGCCGCACAGTGAGCAGTGGATCGAAAATTTGGAATATGGATTTTCCTGGACGATGAGTAGTTTTCATTTGTAAAATATTTTAAATGACGAGCGGGAAATTCAAAATCCAGGAATCTGATTGGCTCATCGCCGAAAAAAAACGATTGTTTTTAACCTCACACCTATATAGACCGTTTCAATAGACGGTTTTAGTACGAAGTCAACGGTTAGCCAACAACCACAACAAAGCACTCATCGGTTGCAATCGGTTGTGATAAAACCCGCGTAGCGTTCCAAACTATCTCCCGTGACCCCCATGTACATCCATCTCTTTCTAGTATCGAAATTCGTATACAGGGCCTTGTTCTACAACATATTATTATCAAAATCGCATTAAAATGCCTCGAGAAATTAATTTCTGCCATAAAATGTCACAAAATAAGTATCTAAGTACGATTTTTGAAATTAGAGTGAGATGGCAGTACATAGGGGTCACGTGAGAGCGAGAGAGACGAACTGGCTTTGTTTGGAACGCTCATCGCCGGCAGTCGCCATTACTAAAACCCTCTATATACAGCGATATGTCGTATATATTGCCGTTTGGGGACCTCTGGTTCCAAGCAAGCTCTGCAGTGACGAGGCGTGCAATTTGGCAACGTTTCTTTTTTTCCCCATTTAAACACATTAGAAAGGTCGAAGCATCTGGTCATCGCCGATGACCGAAGCATTCGATTCTTTCAGTGAGTTTAAATGGAGAAAGTTCATCGTTGTCAAATTTCACGCCTCGCTATACTGAAGCTCTGGTTCAATATAATTTCCCCATAAGCGCATTTTTGAACGGAAATTTAGGCTATTACACTCAGAAAATTATTCCTGTTAGTTCAACCAAAATTCCCTTTGGAAAGCACTAAACAGAATTCTTACTGTAGTAACCGGAATTCTTGTTGAAATAACCGGACGTGACGTCTCGGTGACTTTAACCAGAATTTTTTCTGGAAAAACTTAAGACATCCAGACCCTTGCAGCTGCTCCCGTTCGAGTCACTGTGCGGCGAAAGGAGGGAGGCCGAGGGAGCCGGTGAAATGAGTATTTTCCGCGTTTACAGAGATGCCAGATCATTATGCTAACTCGAATTAATGTTTTCAGTTATAGTGATAAAAGCAATAAGCAGTGGGTAGCGTGAAATTTGGCAACGTCGCAGTTCGTTCATCTTAACCCATGAAAAAGATCGAGCTATTGGATGTTCGGTGAACACCTTCGCATTCGACCTTTTATATGGGCTTAAATGAGCATAGTATAACGTTGCCAAATTGCAAGCTACGCCACTGGCATCAAACTCATCAAGTACTTTCCTTTTTTTTTTTTGTTTGGTTTTTTTGTTTGTTTTTTTTTTTTTTTTTTTTGTTTTTTGTTTTTTTTGTTTTTTGTTTACAAGGAAATCCAAATTACAAACACTTACAACTTCCAAATTATATGTAATGTCACTATAAGTTATAAATATGCAAGAAAACGCAGCTCTACTCAGCTGTAATCTATCCTTTTCTAATATGCATGTTTCAACGGAGAAAGGAGAGAGATAAAGATTATTTCGGTGCGCCGCAGCACTGAATCGATTAATCAATTGTAAGCGTCTGTTTTACTTAATTTCCACGATCCAGGCAAGCTATAATAATCTGGCAGCAATGCAATTTGACAGTGTTCTAGACAAGAGCTGTTTACAGTTTCACTGGGGGGGGGGGGGGGGGTAGAAGTTACCTCTCGATCTTGACGTTCCAATCCAACTCGCTCTATGGGAGTTTCCATTTAATGTAATAATAAAATATCCTTCAGAAACGTTGGGCGACACTGAGAACCTCTTGACGTGTGATTATGCCGACTGTTTTCTATCGGAAGAAAATATACAGTAAGTCTTATAAATTGTTATGCTTATATTATGCTGCAACGAATGGAGCTGTTATGCACAGTTTTGCTCCATGCAATTTAAAGGTCCATTTAGGTGTAAAAACCTCCAAAAATAATGATGGTAGCACAAACAATTTACGAAGTCCACTCCTGAACTCATAAAATACCTTGAAACTCGCGATCGTAATGACAATGTCGGGCACTAATAACGAGAGATTCCCATCTGATAATACTTACAAGAGGCCAACAAGAGACGGACTTCTCTTGGCATCCTTGTAACCAGGCTTACCAGGCGTCATGGTACCATTAATCGGTTGTTAATTACCAGTCTGGTGGTTATACTTTAAACTCAGTGAATTTTCCTTCCCAGCATAGAATTGGGCAGTTGCAAGGGTCTGAAATGTTGTGTTTTTTATAAAGAAAATGATAGTACTTGATAAGCTGAGAATAAAAATGTCTTTGGTTTCCAATGAAGTCCCACTGTTCCAGAGATGAGATTTTGGCCCAAAACACATTGTTTGGGAAATTAAGACACGTTGGGAATTCCGCGTAGTGACCTGGGAGATTCCTATCTTAATTTCGTCACTCTTTCTATGTTGACAAGGATGATTCACAGAGTAATTAGTCATCAGAGTGATGATCCACATCCGATGAATGGTGCCGCAACACCTAGTGACACCGGTGTCAAATGAAAGTAGTCTCTTATTGGTCACTTCTTGATGGAGTTTCAGAATTGTTAGATGGGAATCTCCCATTGTTAGTGCCTTCGGCCACCATTACGCTCGCGCAAATAACTGCGTTTATTGAGTTTAGGAGTGGAGTTTGGAAGTTTTTAGTGCCGCCATCGTTATTTTTTGAAGTTTTTACGCCATAATTGACTATTAAATCGCTTATAGAAAAAGTGTGCAATAGCCCCATTCTCCGAGGTCATACCTTTATATGATACATATACACGTCCAAGAAGCACCGATGCGATATATGGTACTTTAGGTCAGTTTGTCTCATGTGAGAGCGAATTTTGGTATTTTCCGTGATTAACGTTATTTGATATGGTGGCTCTTGCTATTTGGCAAACCATGTCATTTCTCCATTTGAACGCAGTTGAAAGTATCGATCTCTACGGAATTCAATGATACTCCTGATGATCGACTATTTTATTTAAGTTTAAATGGAGAGAATCCGTTGTTGCCACATTTCTCGAGTCGCCCTTGGCTATTTGATGGCAAAAATAAATAATAATATTGTTTTTCAGTGTGTTCATAAATACAGGTCCGGGAATGCCCCCTTTTGAGCTAGAGCCCCCCCCCCCCCGTCCTCAGTTTTGAAATATTAACGGTTATATTTCGGAATAGCGTCCTTAATTATTAACCTATACTATTTTTATGAAAGTTAGGCTCTTCGAGTATTTTTACGAGTATAATTCAACAATACGACCTTGACAAACTCAGAAATGAGGCTCTCGCAAACTTTTGCTATAAAGCAAATAAATAATCCAATCTTATGTAAAGACCAGCAAAAATCACGAAAATCACACTAAGAAAGTCTAAAATTCAGTAATAAACTCACAAAACTGCTATAACGGCAAGATGGTAATGGCGGTTCGACGCAGGCACCATGGGAGATTCCTGTCTATTATGTGACTTTCTTTACCGAGCCACAGAGATACGTCTCAATTTAGATAGGAGCCTTTCATGATACCTGCGTCTCTCCGCCATTTAGCCGCATTCTGAGAGTGAATTTCGTGATTTTTTAGTGTACTCGTCGTTATTTTTACTGGTTTTCATGCAAGAATCAACTCTTCAATCCCCTGTAGCAAAAGTTTGCAAGAGCCCCATTGAGAGTCGGGTCGGACTATGATTTTTTGGTATTCTTTTTTTTTTTTTTCTTTTTCTTTGGGGGGGGGGAGATAGTCTTATTTTAAACCAAAGAATCAACTATGAAAGTTGGTCGGTCTAACCTTATATGACACCATGTACACGAACAGATATGGATGCATTGCATTTCACGATTAACCGTTCTGCGGACGACTGCATGATCAGTGATCACACAGGAATTTGTCTTTCTCTCTCATCTCTCATTTGAATACATATACATATTTTAGAAAAGGACGGATATAGGGGTTAAAGTCACGTGATGTCCCCTCCTTCTATCTTCTTCTAACTCATGTGTTCTAATGGCCTCAAAGAGAGAAAGATACAAATTCTGTATCCACCCATGATCATCATTGAAAACCGCTGTCACGATTTTTCCTGTAGATTTGGCAAATGTGAACGGCGAAGTTTTCAGCGAAACGTTTCGTTTGTCATTCAGTAGTTTCCAGATCGTATCTCGAATCTCGCATCTGCCTCTCTGCGCCCACCGCCAGCAGTGTTGCCGTGTTGCGGAATTTCCTCCGATTCCCCCCCCCCCGTTTAACTCCGTGTAAAATGTTCGAATTTATTGGCAAATTAGGCAACACTGAGCCATCGTTCTGTGGCTGTGGTGACGCGACGCGACTAAGAGATGTCGAGCCGGTTTCCGAGATGCTGCAATGAAGGGGCTGAATGATTATTTTGCTGCATCGCAATTATTATCAACGCGGCCGTGGTGGAGGAAAATTGAACACCGATCATCAATTATTCTGGTGATTAAAGTATCCGTGAACGGGTGGCGCCGCGGTGAGCGACATTCGAATCTATCGAATACATTTCGAGTCATTTTCTAGCATCGAAAATGTATCCCTTGCAAGGCTTCCTATAGAGATGATCAAATTTGGTTCCTCGAAATGGGCCTTTCGTGATCAGCATCAGTATACGTAGCATACATCGCATTTTCAAATATCACACCTTCTCAAGGCCTTCGTAAACGCTCAAACTATGTAGGATCGTCAAAATGGCATCGGTGAGCCAACCGTTGCATGTCAGTGGCGGCTCGTGCGATTTGGCAACAGTGTTTTTATCCCATTAAAATACATGTAAAACAATCGAAACTCGGGGAGGCTGCCAGCCTTCGCTTGAATCGATATTTTACCTAAGTTTAAGTGGGAAAGATGCATGGTTGCCAAATCTCACGGGCCGCTACTGTTGCATGTTCGTTGATATTCTGTTCGTCAAACAACTGTGCAATTTGACAGCCCATCAAACTGCAGGGTTATTTGACGACGGATGGTGTGTCATCTGTGCATACCAACCTGCTGTCAACAAAACCAATTAACACGTTTTGGAGGTGTTTTGGTCAAGGTTATGTGTGAATTTTAGAAATGTCCGGTTGGCAATTCTGCAGTTTGATAAAATCCATATGAGCGTGTACGAAAGCTTTTGACGACTAAAGAGGATCCTCAAAGTAGCTTTCAAATGGGCATCTGGAACCTTTGTTGAGGCTTGATAGTCCCCAAAATATGTTTAGTCCAAAATATTTTGTCCAATACTTCTTGTTCAAACATTCGTTTTCCACTAAATAAAAATGTCCAGCGTAAATTAAGGCCGAAACACGTGTTTGTCCTTTTAGCCTTTTGTCACTATGCCAAAACAGGCCAATTTTTAAGCCTCTTTTAGGCTGCGATTCAATGAAAAACTAACCTATTCGTTAGAACTGGCGTATAGAGAAAAAGATTGACTTTTTCAAGAAATATAATTTTTTCACACGATAATGGACCTTGAGAAATTTATTGGAAAAACACAAATTATTTATTTTTACAATAATCTATTGCCTAGAAATTTAAAAATTAACTACGTCTTAGAATTTCTTGTGCGTCAAATTGTAAAAAGCGATAAGACATGCGTAAAATACACGGTTTGTATCCATCCCTTTTTTTTCTTTCTGGTTAAAACTTTGCAAATGAGAAAAATTTACGTTGATTTGGACAAATTCTATCTTTGTTCAAAAAAATAATTGACCCATTTCACTCATTAGTTAGTTTCCTACGTGGATATTTGTTTTCTGGAGGAGTTGAACTCGTGGTCAAACTAACTATACGGACCAAAAATGACATCTATTCGACCAACTGTGCCTTTAAACAAAATTATGATTGATTTTATAAAGTACTTAATTACAATAATTAATGTGTTTGTAGGTTGTTTGTTTTAACTATTAATATAGGGACTGCCGTACATATATGCTCGGCATATTGATCAAGCAAAAATTTCTATAGATCCATTAATTTTCATTATTTTTCTGGGGGAGTTAGACTCGTGGTCCAACAAACCATACGGGCCAAACCTGACATCTATATAGGACCAATTGTGCGTCTTTAGACAAAGGTATGAGTGATTTAATAAAGTTCTTAGTGTTTTCGTAGGTTGTTTTTTGTTTGGTTGTTTGTTTGTTTGTTTCAATCGCTAGGGACTGGCACTTATGCTCTACATCGATTAAGCAAAAGTTTACAATAGACCCATTATAAATAATGTCACGCAACATTCCAAATTTAAATTCCTCTCGCGGCCATCAGAGGAAAGAAGAAAAAAGCCACCACCGACCCATGGGCAGAATTTCTCTCTCTCTCTCTCTCTCTCTCTCTCTCTCTCTCTCTCTCTCTCTCTCTCTCTCTCTCCCCCCCTCTCTCTCTCTCTCTCTCTCTCTCTCTTTCCAGTTAAACACATGTGTTAGAAAAGGATAGCAGAGGGGGCATCACGTGACTTTAGGCCTTTTTTCCGTCCTTTTCTAACGCACTCGTTCAAATGCAGGGGGAGAGAGAAAGACAAATTCCTGTAACCGCCCATGCACCGACTGTGGCGAGGCGGTCGACGGTGACGCAACGGAGAAAGAAATGAAATTTCGAACACATAACAGTGAAGTTGGGCAGATAACAGGGATTTGATTCACCTCCAGACAAAAAACAAGTCCCTTGAGGAAGTCGCGCATAAGGATACGGGGATAATCGGTTGGCGACCGCAACGCAGATACACTGGGGTCGAAAGGTAGAATTTTTCGGACATTTTTTTTTTCTTCCCTTGACCATACACAATACAAAGTTTCAAAAGGTGTCATTATGTAAACATTTTCTTGATTTTTTCTCCTAATTTTAGGTACAACCTAGACCTTGAGTGTAACGAAAAACTTTCATGAATATTGATTGGTTGGTTCACCAGCGAGGAAAGAACCTGTGCTGGAAGGTTTTGAAACTTTATGAATTGAGTAACGCCTCTTTGTAAAAACACCGACGATACTTGATGGAAAATTGTCCTAAAACATTTAGCAAGGTTCTCTACTTGAATCTTTCGAAGTTTTTTTTTTTTTTTTTTTTTTTTTTTTTTTTTTTTTTAAACAAAAAAAACGAAACAAAAACTAGACCTTTATAGTGAATTTGCAGTGCCTTTACAGCCCTTTCGTTTGAGCTTTCTTCAGAACCTCTCTTGGTATGGTACCATTTGATGGTCGAATACCTTTGGTTTACAAGGGATAAAAAAATGGGCGCTGGGAGGGTGGCAATGAGTGGCAGTTGCCCCCCTCCCCCTTCCGCCTGGAAATAGAATCGAATGAGTTAAGAAGCGAGGGAAGGGAAAAAAGAGAAGAAAACTGAAAAGTAAGGGGGGGGATCTTTTCCGTGTCGCTTTATGGAGGAGACGGAAGGTTCTGGGAAGTTTTAACGAGCCACTGGTTTTCGCGTCCCTCAAAAAAAAAGTAAAAAAAAAAAACACGTCAAACTCCCCCCCCCCCTTCCGGGAAATGTTATGGCGGCGCGGCACTCACTCGTCGATAAAACTTATCAGTTTATACAGTTTCAAGAAAGAAATTATCATCACGGAAAAAATTTTAAGTAAAAAAAAAATTACTTGACCAGAAAATGTCCACGTTTCGACCCCACTGTGTGACTTGACTGTGCTCGGCCTGGTGCAACATCCGAGCGCGTTTACCCTAGAACAGGGCTGCCGTTTTGCGTATAATCAATGCTATTTTTCAATTCATCGATGATTCCACCGGCTGAGAAAAGATTACACAGTTCAGTTCAGAGCATGACTGTAATAAACTAAAATACTCGCATCTGTAATCTTTCCTCAACCGGTGGAGTCGTCGATGACTTTAAAAAACTTGCGGATATTTTAATTAATCAACGGAGTTTCCACCGATTAAGGAGAGATTACAGATCATAGTACTTTCGTGCATTACAGTCATACACTGAACTGAACTGTGTAATATTTTTTCAACCGGTAGAATCATCGGTGAATAGAAAAATAGCATTGATTATACGCAAAACGGCAGCCCTGCCCTAGAATAATCTAGGGATCGCGTCGGGGCAGAGGAGGCCGCGATGCAAGCATAGAGAGGCCAAGGCGCAGAGGAGGGACGCGCAAAAGGAATGGAAAGGATCCGGGGGAAGCGTCTACAGCGATAAGCGATAGCGCACGCACTGTTTTCGCACATCGTGACCAGACCGAAAGTACCGAAACTGATATTCTCGTGGCGGAGGAACGAAAGAAGAGATCTGAACTGAACCGTTCATCGACTGAACTTACAACAGTTCATTTGATTTAGTTCCCTAGCTAACATCCTGAAGGCCGATCCTTGAAATAAAGCTATTGCAAACGTTTGCTACAGGCTTTAAAATAGTTGTTTTAGGGATAAACCCCTTTAAAAATGACGATAAAATCACGATATCCACTCCCGGACTCATAAAATGCTGTCAAACGTGAGACCGTAATGGCAGTGATTACCGCCTAAATCTTATGGGAATTGTATGCTTCTTCTTCTTCTTCTTGTGTGATGTTGCGAAGACATCTCGTGAAGATGGAGCTTTTTGAGGTAGGAAAACTCAATTTAAAAGGCGGTGATCACTACACTGTTAAAAATAACGGAGTGAGAAGAAAAAAGTCCGGAGTTTTATAATCAGTGAAATGAGTTACAATCCGTGAAAGGTTGTTGTTTGTCTTAAAAAGACAAGAAAAATTCCGAGAGGGCTGAAACCTATCCCGAAAGCGAATGAAAGTCACCTCCAGAGGCCCGATAAAAACATCGTTCCGCGCGAGGTTGATTCTCACTCGCTGTATCAGAGTTAAGCCAGCTCGAAAGAAACTTCGAATCGTCCGTACGCGGACGCAGGGCGTCTCTGAGACACCGAAATACTGTTTCTCATCCCTCGAAAGTGTCGAAAGTCTGGGTCCGGACGGGGTGAAGTTCCATCCACGTCCAAGTCAGAAGTCTTCTCATCCCCTCTCACCCACCCCGCTACTGACCATTAGGAATCAGTCTTGAGTTTTTCTGCCGAGGAGAGGTCGCGTTTTTCGTTGGTTGTGTTTATTTGCGTGCGTTTCATTTTCCTCGTTATTCTAAGTTCCCCAGTGTTGTGTTATGTGTGATTATAATTCGACAGTTAATTCAACATGAAGTGAATGACGACTCGCTGATTCGCATAGTTATAATGTCTGAGGTAGTTTTTGTGCGAGAAATTTGTTCGAACTTTTGATTTTAAAGATTAATGACACTCTGAATAGAGTTTTCATTTCCTTGAAATCAAGTTCTATATTTCATCGTGGGAACAACGTGAGAATAAACTTGATAGCTCGCATGAAAGGTATAGTAGATTGTTACCAGCATACGATTTTTTTTTAGAAATTTACTTGTTTATTTACTATGTGTTTTTACTTACATCCATGACAAATTGAAATATTTTATGTAACGTTTCTTTGCATTTTCTCTGACATTTCTTGCATTTACAGGTATTTCCTATTTCTTTCGCGTTCTTCTTTCCTGGTCCCAAAGAACTTTACTCAAATCTAATGCGTTTAACTGCATAGGCTTACCGATTCAACTTATAAGTACTGTTTGTAGCCACAACCAGTGTCAGTTGGTTGTGAGTACTAATTTAGTGGTTTTGGTGGGGACTTTAGACGCTATCGAAAAATTATTAAATAACTCTTTTAGTCTATCGAACCAACTTTTATTTTCAGCGCACGAGACCAATTTAAATTATCGAAATTTATCGTTCAAGGTGTTTTTAGGCGCGATTTTTTACCGTTGAATCATATGATGATTATCATCATCAAGCGATTAATTATTGGCGATAGAATGTGGATGTGTTTATCATAAGTGGCGGTAGCTACACCGTTCTTCAAACTCTGCTGTCTTGAGTTTTACTGCAGTCCAAATAATGACACCGTTGGGTCCCCTCGCAATCGACGAAATCTAAGAACTTCATCGTGATGTGTTTTGTTTGACGTGACTACGTGACTCCTGATTCACATTTCAAGCGGCAATTCTTGCGGCATGAGAGTCATTCCTGAAGGGAGCTGCAACGCCTTACATTTTGACTTCCATTGGGAACTCTTTTTAAAACCCATGAGGGACGATTTTCACCCCGTCGGGGAGTGAGAGCTCTCACCCCGATAGGGAGTGACACTCAATCCGTCGAATCTCACTCCTTTCATTCCCACTCCGTCAATTCTAACTCCGCTTATTCTCACTCCTTGAATTCTCACTCGGAGTGAATGCTTCGATTATAACGGCGGACGAAGCATGCCTCTCGATCCGTTTTTTTAACAGTGTAGAGTCCCTATATGTAGAGAGTTAAGACAAGAGAATTCATGGGCGCCGCCATTGGATGCGATTTTGCACATTTGTTTACATTCTGAAGCCGTTGTTGTGTTTTGCTCCACTGCAAAGATTACAGTTCCGCTAAGTTTGAAACGATGTAATGTTATCCCTGCTTTTGTTGATCGACATGTATTAACGGTTTTAATGATTCGTTTGAGATTTGTGGACATTCTTGTGGTGCATTATGATTAAAATTAACAGATTCATCGCAAATTAACTCTTTTATCTGTAAAAGACCGTTGGTAAAAAAAACAAAAGTGCAAAATCGCATCCAATGGCGGCGTCCGTAGAGCCTAAAATTCATCGACCAATCAGAAGTTGACTACCCTCTTGTCTTAACTCTCTACATATAGGAACTCTAGTGATCACCGCCAGCGCCATTACAGTCTCGCGTTTGAAAGCATGAGTTTGGACTTTGGAAGTAGATTTCGTAATATTTTAGTATGATTTTCGTCATTTTTATGGGGTTTTACCCATCACTCAACTATTAATAAACCTGTAGCAAAAGTTTAATGCAACAACAGCTTTACTCCAGACTTTTGAATCGACTGGATAAGAATATACCTGTATATTTTATAGTGATCAGTGGTGGCGGGTGGTTTTCCAGGGCCTTCTTGCAAGAAATAAACCGGGAACACCACCGGAAATAATCCGAGGCCTTCAAAAGTATCAGCGTGGATAGTTGAAAAGCATCTCCCCCCTTCCCTCACCGCCACATACCACTCTCGCAAGGTGAGCAAAAATTCGGCCCCAGACATAGAACGCACTCGATATATATATGGGCTCCTTGTAAGAGAAACAATCAAAAATGAGGCAGGACGGATAAAATGTAGGTATGCCCTCTTAATCCACCAATTTTTTCGGTCCATACTTTTTCTCTCTCTGTATCGGAGATGAAATAGTACACCTTCACTGCATACACGTACACACGACATTATTGATAGCAACGATATACCAATGAAACTCACTGTGTTTGAACGCACAAACAAAATTTATGATAACAACGATATTCCAATGAAACTGACCGCGTTTGAACGTACGAACGACTTAAATGATAACAACGATATTCCAATGAAAATGACTGTGTTGGAACGCACAAACGACATTAATGATAACAACGATCTACCAATAAAAATGACTGTGTTTTAGCGCACAAACGATGAAACGACATCAATGACATAACAACGATCTACCAATGAAAATGACTGTGTTTTAGCGCACAAACGATGAAACGACATCAATGACATAACAACGATATTCCAATGAAAATGACTGTGTTTGAACGCGGAAATGTCATTAATGATAACAACGATATAGTAATGAAACTGACTGTGTTTGAACGCACAAACGACATAAATGATAACAACGATATTCCAATGAAAATGATAGAGTTTGATCTCACAAACGACATCGATAATAACAACGATTACCAATGGAACTGGCTCTATGTTTGAACGGAGAAATGATAACAACGATATATTCCATTAAAAGTGAATGTGAGTATAGGCAAAAATTACAATAATGACATCAACAAAACTCCAATAAAAATGGCTGTATTTGAAGGTACGAACGACCTTAATGATCCAAGGATATTCCAATGAAACTGACTACGAGCGACATTAATAATATAACAACGACATTGGCCTTGAAACTGACCATGTGTAATCTTCAAACTATCAATGAAATTACAGACTTTCCCAAAAAAATGTGTGAGTTGTTAATTGACTAAAAAGTAATTTGAGTGAATAAAAGTAACCGTAGGTTTTAAACAGGTCATGGGTGAAATCACTTTTGGCTAAATGCCAAAAGCCTCTTGCTAAATGACTTAGGTTCCCGGGTTCGGGCGACAGTTCCCGTTGAAAATTTCGTTTGGGTGAATGAGCATGAAACCGAGTAGTACGATGCCAGGAAGTAAGACCAATCGGTTCATTGTGCGTTAAAGCAAGTTCACGTGCTTAGTTCCCAGGCCTTGGAAGCCGCGGTAGCCTGGATCTTGCATCTGGGAGCAGGGCCATCGGCCAGGCCAGGCAAGGCGCAAACTTGCGGATGGAAATGCAAAGTGGTCGCGAGAGGGTTTTTTTTTTTTTTTTTTCTATTTGTATTTTATTTTGCCTCCGTTCCTATCAGCTGGTAAAACGAATTAGAATATCGGTCGGATAAGGGCAAAAGTGGCAAGAGGCGAGTCGAGAGAGAGATTGAAATCTGTGCTCCTTGAGCCGAACAGAACAGATTGCCCGTGCCCATGCCTTGTGCCCTCTGCTCTATGACCAGCCCATAGCCAGTTGCCCTTACGGTGTAACTTGTGTAAGTGAATAAACTGGGCGGGCAATGCTGAGATGCTAAGCCGAGCACACAGCCCTCCTCCCGCCGCGCCGCGCCGCGGCGCGGCCACCCGTATATAGAGCGCACAGTTGCTGCTCTTTTCCATAGGTGTTGACAAGAATTTCTCTCTCTCTCTCTCTCTCTCTCTCTCTCTCTCTCTCTCTCTCTCTCTCTCTCTCTCTCTCTCTCTCTCTCTCTCTCTCTCTCTCTCTCTCTCTCTCTCTCTCTCTCTCTCTCTCTCTCTCTCTCTCTCTCTCTCTCTCTCTCTCTCTCTCTCTCTCTCTCTCTCTCTCTCTCTCTCTCTCTTTTAGCCAAAAACTGTTGACTTTCTGAGGAGCGCGACGCGACGTGGCCGTGGTGTCCACACCACGGTTTGAAGTAATCGACCCTGGAATCACCTTAAGTATAATCCTTTATGAGGGGTGCATTTTTTTCTATCTAAGATAATTCCTCACCTGTCTGAAGTGAAATTATCGATAGATAGTATTACTAGTCGCTTTTTGAGAATTTGACATTGAAGTTGTATGTATTTTTTTCTGAAAGGCGCATTTGTCCCCACAGGAACTTCGTAATTTTTTACTCAATTTTTTTAGCCTTTCTAACAATATAGGTCCTAGATTGAAGGAGAAATTGCGTACCAAAATATTGGCAAAATATTTGAAAGCCCAATACTTTACCATAATGCTCCGGTGCTTGATTTCTCCGTCAATCTATTTTTTGTTCGGGATAAGAAGTCGGATGTGAAGTCAGGTAAAAACGCGCTTTATTGCAACGCAGCGGTTCCTCGACCGTTGATTCTCCGCCGCTGCGCTCGTTCAGGAGACCGGCCTTTGAGACCTTTTTTATTGAAACAGACAGTACCGTGAACGGCCCAAGTATATAGGGTGTTTCAGGGTTAACGTCGGAAACTTCCAAAGCAGATTATTCAAGTAAAAATAAGACCATTTTGTTCTATAAACATGGGCCATAAAATGCTTCCCTTCGGAGCTACGATTTTTCAAAGTTTGGAAAAAAATTTGGTTTCTTTGAAACTGTTGTGGCTAAGTTTATCGATAAAAATAATGTGACGAAAAGTTGGTTCTAAACGTATTTTTAGGTGTAAAATTCATTGAAACACGACGCCCGCCACATATTCAAAGCGCTGACTTTCCCAACTTCAAATTCAAATTGTCTCACTTTAATTCGCGTCGCACTGAAAAAATGAAAGGGATTGAAAAAATCTTCATTGGAGTTTTTGCAATCTCAGTCATCAATAAAATTTTGAAAATTCTCAGTGACAACATAAAATGTTTGCCATTAAATGCTCAAGAGTGTCAGAAAAGTTGACTTGGACAATTATTTCATAATTATTTCGTGAGTTTCAATGCATTTTACACCTAAAAATACGTTTAGTACCACATTTCCGTGACATTTAAATCGATAAAGTTAGCCACAGTTTCAAAAAGACCAAATTTTTTTCCAAACTTTGAAAAATCGTAGCTCCGAAGGGAAACATGGTAAGGCCGGTGTTTATAGGAAAAAATAATCTTATTTTTACTTGAATAATCGACTCTAGAAGTTTCCGGCGTTAAACCTGAAACACCCTGTAGGTATAGTGCTTTGAACGCCCAATCGAAATTTGAACTTTTGCGGCATTCGCGAATATTGAACGCAACTTATATGAAGAAGGACCAATTTTGTGGAATTTTGACCAAAAAAGTTGCTATACATAACCAGGCAGCTCCTGTCGGGACGCCCCTTTCGATGAATGTTTTTACGCATATGCTGATGAACCAATAACTTTTTTGATACGTATTCTAATCACTGTGCGGCGCTTCAGATCAAAAGTATTCTTGTAAATAATGGCTCCAATACCAGAACCAAACCTCTGATCATTGAACTGTTGAATGTTTTACGACGATTATAATTCAAGAGACTCGTTGAAAGTTCTCCAAATCACCCAGGCGCACCAATAATATAATTGATTTCTGTCGAAGGCGAATCAAGATGTTTCGAGTCGAAATGGAAATCCCACCCAGCTGTGATTTTAGGGATCCAATTTTATTCGCTTTTCGTGACAGTACCCTTTTTGATATGTTCCGTGGACAACCGAACCGTCGTCATCGCACTATGGTCTAATCAGAGACAATATATGTACAATAGAGACCACTCATTATCTATCTTGCCCATGTTTGCGCGTGGTGGCAACTTTTTTTTGCACTTTTCGGGATTTAAATTTAACACCTTTTTTTTCAGAGTAATATTAGGCATTTTTCCCAAGTCTTTTGATATCGCTTGATGGAAATGCATTTGAGCTTTGGATTTTCATTGAAGAACGCGTGAAATTTAAATACTCGAGGTTGGAGGCAAGTTTTGTTTTAATTCAAATGAATGAAAATTTAAAAAAAAACTATACAAAGCTGCATACTTTTCCAAACTTTGAAACATTTTTGCGAGAGGAGAAGCATTCTAATAAAAAATTTTATAGGAGAAGGGGAAGAAAATTCTTATTTTAACTTGAAAAATCGGCTCTGAAATTTCCTCACGTTTACCTTGAAACACTCTGTAGAATCGTATCAGAAATGACCATTAGCTGACTTTCCAGTTTTTGATCAGACAGTCCGCTGCAACCATGCACAAAACAAAGCACGGACGAGTCACAAGGCTGTATATTTGCACAGCACGTTACATTCGGAGCTATATTTCGCTTGTACGTTTTTTTCTGTCCGAGAGAGCAGCTCGCAAAAAGCAAAAAGTTCGAATATTTTACGCTTCACTCGAAGGAAGTCGAAGGAAGTTCATATACCTGACACTTTTACCGATGGCGCAAAAATGCATGCTGGGAGCTAATGATCCAACCGCGGAGGAAAGTTTGTTATCGGCTCTCTTTCCTCTTTTTTTTTTTTTTTTTTTTTTTTTTTTTTTTCTTGTATGGTACCGACCTCAAACTAACAGAAAAGTTCGCGGACAATCGAGAATGCTAGAATACCAAAAGAAAATAAACGCAAATATAGGTCAGTTGATTTCTTTTCAATGAAATTTTCTTCGTAACAGCGCGCATTCATTGATTCTTTATGCAGACTTGCTTGAATATAGATGATTCCTTTCCACGAAGTGCATTTAATCAAACTCACCGATTCTTTGAAATTTTGATCTTTTGCAAAACTTTCCAATTAGGTAATCGTCTGAACTTTGTATTTGAAAAGAGCTAGTCATTCAGTCAACAGCAATTTCTTTTCTAAATATTTGAGTGTATTTAGTGCCGGTAAGTCACAAAGTTTTAAGGTAAGTTGGCAAGCTTTTTTTGTGATCGCTCTGTTAGTCTTTCTTGATTACCTAATTAAGTACTTTATTGCGTTATTTTTATTGTCAGGGGTCCAATTTCGATGATAATCTTTTGCGAATTTTCAATTTTCATTTCAAAATTCAAACAATTTTATGTCATTTGCGGTATTGTTTTCTCTTTAAGACCTAATTTTGCTTCTATCACCTTATATATTCACAGAGAGTTGTCTATTCTAGAGATAAGTTTTTTCATAGTACTTCTATGAGTGCAGTTTTATGGGTGATGTGTTTTCCGACTTATCCGATATCTCATCGCTTTTCGCGCCTTGCCAGATTCACGAGTAGCTCTGTGCGATAGCTGTTTCTGCACGCGTGATCGCGGATTTGCATCAATGGGTCTGTTGCAAACTTTTGCTACAACGATAAAAAGTTGTTACTCCAATGTAAAATCACCTGAAAAGTCCATTGGTGGCATCATTAAGTCATGAAATACAATAATAAACTCACAAGAGGCGTTTATTGAAATCCAAGATGGCGGCAAAATATCGAGGAATCTGAATGTATGCACCGTGATCATCCAAGGATTGCCAACGTTTACAACCTCATTGGAGGTAGAGGTTATGTGTTTGTTTACGTTGTGATTGGTTGTGATCGATGTTGTGAGGTTGGCTATCCTTGAATGTTCGTGGTGCATGCATACGGATTGCTCAATATTTTGCCGCCATCTTGGATTTCATTAAACGCTTCTTGTGAGTTTATTATCTAATTTCGTGGCTTTCTGATGCCATCATTGGACTTTTCAGGCGATTTTACATTAAATGAAACACTCTCAATCTTTGTAGCAAAAGTTTGCAACAGACCCATTGAAAATGAAGGCGCGCCTTCACTGTCTTATTGGTTTATCTTTCTAATATCTAGTTTTCCACTCCTATCGAGCCTTTCCTGTTCGAAAGGCTACTACTGGTTAATCACGCCCTGTGGCTTTTGGGTTTTCTTATAATCATTCCCGATAAGAGTTGAAAGGGACTGGGACTCTCTATGGAATATATCATTTTGGAAACGGCCTTTGATCTTTACATAAACGACCTGCAAAAAAAAAGTATCCGTAAACCTTTTTTATAAATGTTGGCAACTTTTCGTCAATTTAGCCGCTTTTAAAAGTTTCACGACTGTAAGGCCCACTTGGAAGTAACCCCCAAAAAATCGAAAATTCTTTCGGGAAAAAAAATTAAAATAACGAGAACAATAACAGGGCTCTTATTGCAAACCTTTGCTAAAGGGGATTGAAGAGTTGATTCTTGCATGAAAACCAGTAAAAATGACGATGGGTATACTAAAAAATCACGAATTCCACTCTCAGAATCGGTTTTAATGGCGGTTCAACGCAGGTATCATTGGAGATTCCTCTCTAAATTGAGACACATCTCTGTGTTTCCTTAGAGAAAGTGACAAAATAGACAGGAAAATCTCCTATGATACAGCGTCTGCGTTGAACCGCCATTACAAACTTACCGTTATAGCAATTATGTGAGTTTATTACTGAATTTTAGACTTTCTCAGTGTGATTTTTGTGATTTTCGCTGGTTTCTACATCACATTGGATTATTCATTTGCTCACAGCAAAAGTTTGAAAGAGCCCAGTTACTATCATGGTTACTTTTTTTTTGCAAGTCATAGTACCACCTAAATTAAGTTTTGAGATAAACTGAGGCCAATCCTGAAAACAACAGGTGTGCCTTTTCTGAAATATTAGGATTGTGTTTCCTTAGAGACTTCCTTCTAAAGAGCGCACTACAAGTTTTATGGGCCCTTAATCTGGAAATGGTCTAAATTTCAAAAGTACGCACTAGAAATTGAAAATATATTTCCTGTCAGTTTGGTTTGAAAATGTCATTATTAACAACACTCATTTCTTTGGTCCATCCAAATTTAAAATTAAAAGACTTTTGCAGTTCCTTTTGTTCTTATTTACATTTCATTCTGGTTACATGATAAGCCCTGTCCAAAATAAATAATGCAAGAACCATGCGAAACAAGGAAAATAAATTAGAAAGCAGGAAGGGAGAAAAGGTCGAAAACATGAAGCCGCATTAAAAAACTGTAAAATGATCCATTTACTTTTTGGATATACAAATAAAGGGAAGTGTTGAGTTTTATGAGCTTTATAATATCTACTGAAAAAAACAAAATGGCATGTGTACATCGGCATTGATGTCGGCTCGGTGAGCATATTTCTCAAAAAGTGTCAAGAAAGTCTCAAAATTTAATTTAAAAAAAGATAATGGAAATTTTACGGAAATTTTTTTGGAATTTGGGTCGATTTAAACTCCCCTTTCTTAGGCTTTCGTAAACTCGTAATGGTTTTAGTGATGAACACCCTCAATATATTCTCTCATATAGTCATACACCGCAGCTAACTTGTTTCAATTTTATTTTCTCTTTATCTCTAAAAGGCACGTAAATTATTCCTTTATACTCATCATGTATAAAAATTAACATTTCTCGACGGATGTTCAAGGAATCCCTTCGAATTCTTTGAAAAACCCACGACGTGATATTTTTATCGCAGAGTTTTCCACTTTTACAGAGTTTGCTGTAAATAAGTGGGATTCTTTGACACGGCAATATATGAATTGTTTATAGATCCTTACAAAAAATAAAAATGTAGAAAAGGTATACTGCAAGGATGATGGTGGCGGGGGCGAGGTATCTTCCAGCATGGAAGGATTTAATCTCGCAAGCTTTCTCTTTTATCTCCAGCCATCTGAACTTATGAACTTAATATAATTTTTCGGATATAATTTTACGACCTCTGCACAGAAACGTCTGCTTATCAAATTGCGGGATTACGCTTCCTTTGAAGAGAAATTATTTTCAAACGAGGGATTTTTTATTTTTTTATTTTTTTTTTCCTTAAAAAAAGAAAAGGGAATAGTATTTAAAAAATGTGAAAATGAAGCGAGCACAGGGTACTGTACACAGTAAGTTCTATTTTCTTTGTGAAACGGGTCGACTGGAATTAAGCATGTTTGAGTGAGGGCGCGTCTTTTGGTCAAGTTAATTTGTGTCTTACGTGACTTGCATTTGAGCAAGGTTTTATTCATTCTTCGTATCTCTCTGCTATCCCAGTGAAATATGAACAGTGTCCCTTCATACTTATGAGCGCATATTTTTTTTAGTCTCAGAGTAGTGTTTTCTGTTTCCTTACATTTGGTTAGACAATGTTTCATTGTCATTCTTCGTCACGGCTTATTCTTACATGAGGTTTAAGTTCGACTCTCACTCCATTTCAGCCCAAGTGTATCCATCTTCCAGCTCAAGTGTATGTATGTACATACAGTCAGGGACAAAATGACCAGCTATAAAGCGACTCCTGAAGCTAGGCTATCCGCAATACACATATCAATGAATCTAAGCATTGCAGGTGGCCTACTCAGTAGCGCAACGAGAGTTTCTTCATCTCTCTCTTTTCTCCATTAAGAAACGTGTGTTAGACAAGGATGGACAAGGGGATACAACCCCCTCTTTCTGTCCTTTTCCTACTTATACATTCAAATGGGAAATGAGAGAGATGGAAGATATCCTGGTTGCGCCAGGTGGCCTACCCATACTAAAATCCAAGGCGTCGTCTAAAATTCTTTTAGTCTGCGACAGTTATACTTATTCATAAATTCAATAAATTCGATAAATTCATTTATCGCCCGCTCAGGTCTCAAGTTAGAACGGACAGACTATAGTCTAACTACCAGAAGCACAACGATTTGTGAACGACAGATAGTCTAATTAGTCCGTTGCCGATAGGTTTTGAACTCAAAAAAAATATGTGAAAGCTGAATTTTGGTGTGCACGTTCCTTATGGGGTGTACTTTCACCAAAAAAAAGTCAACACCGAAATGTTCGCGGGTTTGCCAAATTTACCCAAAAATGTGGTCTAAAAATCGGTTTTTTCAAAATTTCTCGAAAACCAGCGGGTTTTCGAAAAAAATACCTTAGTAATGGCTTGTAGAACATAAAATTTCCAACAAAAAAGGTTCTATACAATTTTTTGATAAACCCCTTCGTATTCCCCGAAAACGCCATTTTCAATTTGCGTGATTTTAAAAAAAATCAAAAATCACAAAAAAATCACTGCAAAATCGGATATTTGGCAACGCTGGTCCCAGAAATTATTTTCGGAAAGAGCCACATAAGTACTTTACCACTAATATGCCTCATTTTCATTGATTAGAACTATATTCGATTTCTTAATGAGCCGTGAGCCCCTCTTAGACACACATTCGCCGCATCCCTTAAGAAACAAAAAATAAATGGCTTATTCATAGTATTTTGTTTTACTGGTTTTTTTTTTTTTTTTTTTTTTTTTTTTTTTTTTTTTTTTTTTTTTGGTTGACTGCTACAACTCAATGACATAATTCTTGAATATATTATCAAAGTTACGTTAGTGTATCGAAAGCACGTGATGAAACGGAGGAGGAAAAGTGGGGGGGGGGGGAGGGCAACATTGGTTACATGTAGATAGTTCTAAAGAATATAAAAAATCACAACAAAATGGCCAGAAATTCGAATATTTGGCAACGTTTTGACCAGAGATGTGTAAACACTTGATATTTTTGAGGTCTGAGCATGGGTATCTTGATATCTCATTGACCTTGAACGAGGGTAGCGGAGGGTTGTGTTTTATGACTTAATCCCTCCGTCCGCTTCCCCACCCCATCCCCCGCGCTTCTAGCTGCTGACACCTGGTCTCATTTTCACTCATTTTCTCTCATTTTCTGTCATTTCCAAACAAGAAACAAAAATATTTCGAAAAAACGTTATTACTGCCAAGGAGAAACAGCTTTTCTCTCTACCGCCCACGGATGATGCAGCAAAATTGCACAGTTATCGCGTTTTTCACCAAATTCAACTTTGGCAAGGCTATGAACTTCCGCCCGAAAACTGGGGTTGGCGCATACATCCAAACGTAGCGCCTATTTATTCCACTATCGGACGTGCGCCCCAAAAAGTCTTACAATCAATATTTTGCCGCTGCACCAAAGGTTGCAGTAATGCCTGCGGCTGCCGAAGAACTGGCTTAAGATGCACCAGCACCTGCCTAAATTGTCTTGGCACCTCTTGCACAAATGGGCCTGCATTTGACATGGAAGATGCTTATGAAGATGAAAATATCGATGATCCACTTTCAGGATTAGAAGATATTGATGAGCTTATGGATGATTGGTGTGATGATGAGCCCCCTTCAGAGGCAGACGTGACCAATCAAATCGCCGACCCGCAACCGAGCACATCAAAAAGACTCGGTTCTAAACGAAGACGTCTATTTTAAAAACTGATCAGTTCCTAAAATTGTACATAACAACTAATCTCAAAATTTGAAAAATCAAAGTATTTGTAAAACCTTCAATCTGACTTGTAAATAGAAAATTCATACTTTTTTTCAAAATGGTTTTTTCGGATCACAGGAAAAAAATAAAGAAAACAAGGAAAAAAAAAAAAAAAAAAAAAAAAAAAAAAAAAAAAAAAAGTAGATTGGTACTTCTCTCGAGATGGCTCGTTTCAACAAAATACGAGCCAAAGGTACGTAATCTTTAAGCAGTACTTTTACTGCTTTTAGCAATCGCAAATATTCTTCGAATAAGCAAACAGTTGCAAAGATTACAAACAAAACAAATATTACGAAATGTAGGTGCATTATACGTAAGCTAAACCACTGGTGGCGTGTAGAATCTGGCAACGTTGCATTTCGGTCATTTAAACCCATGAAAAATATCGATTCCAGGGAGTGCACTGTGCATCCTCATATTTTGATCCTTTTCATGACTTTAAATGGACTAAATTCATTTTTGCCAGATTGCACGCGCCGCCATCGCCAGTTCGTAAGTACCAAATTGAAACGAACTTTGGCACAAACTTTGCTTATAGTGCTTCACTGATTTTTTTTTTGCATAAAAGAGATCGTTCACGTGACGTTCGACTAAACAGAAAACGGGAGGGGGAGTTGTAAGCTTAAATATGATGATCAAGAGGGGAGGAAACATAGCAACAAGCATATTGAGGGGAAAAATTAGAGTATTTTATGTGTATCATCGTTAACTATAATATTCTTTAGAACTATCTACATGTAACCAATGTTGCCCTCCCCCTCCCCCCCCCCACTTTTCCTCCTCCGTTTCATCACGTGCTTTCGATACACTAACTTAACTTTGATTATATATTCAAGAATTATGTCATTGAGTTATAGCAGTCAACCAAAAAAAAAAAAAAAAAAAAAACAAACAGTAAAACAAAATACTATGAATAAGCCATTTATTTTTTGTTTCTTAAGGGATGCGGCGAATGTGTGTCTAGGAAGGGCTCACGGCTCATTAAGAAGTCGAATATAGTTCTAATCAATGAAAATGAGGCATATTAGTGGTAAAGTACTTATGTGGCTCTTTCCGAAAATAATTTCTGGGACCAGCGTTGCCAAATATCCGATTTTGCAGTGATTTTTTTGTGATTTTTGATTTTTTTTAAAATCACGCAAATTGAAAATGGCGTTTTCGGGGAATACAAAGGGATTTATCAAAAAATTGTATAGAACCTTTTTTGTTGGAAATTTTATGTTCTACAAGCCATTACTAAGGTATTTTTTTCGAAAACCCGCTGGTTTTCGAGAAATTTTGAAAAAACCGATTTTTAGGCCACATTTTTGGGTAAATTTGGCAAACCCGCGAACATTTCGGTGTTGACTTTTTTTTGGTGAAAGTACACCCCATAAAGAACGTGTACACCAAAATTCAGCTTTCACATATTTTTTTTGGGATAAAGCCGACATTTGATCTATCGGCAGTGGACTAAATACTTCGACCAGAAAATTCTTGTGTTAATACCAGAATATGGTCATAGAACTAGAATTTCCTAAAAATTTTCAAGAGCTATGATACAAACACTATAGAATTCTGGTATTTGTACTATCCCAAATAGGTTCACATATTGTCATACTTCTGGTATTTTTTTTTTTTTTCAGTGCAGTCTACGGCTTAATGTTACATGGGCGGATCCAGAAGGGGGGGGAGGCACGGCGGCATGCTCCCCCCATGGACCCTTAAAAAAATAAATAAATAAATAAATAAAAAAAAACAGTGAGAGAAAGAGAAAGGGGGGGGGAAGCAAAAGAAAAATAGAACCTAAGTGTGTTCATGTAACTTTCTAATTATTATCTTGTTTGGGAATAGTGAAAAAATAGCAGGGGCGGGATCTTCTCCCTTTACTAACAAAAATTGAAATGAGGTAGCATAAAAATGAGGAGTAAACGGTTAAAAGATGCCATAAATTGGCTGTAGAGAGCTTAAATTTCGAAATTTTCTGGGAAGGGGGGAATCCCAGCCCCCATTGGCTGGGGAGGGGTCCCCATACCCCCCACTCACGTTACAAAAATGGCCCCCCCCCCTTTGAGACTTTCCTGAATCCGCCCCTGTAATGTTATACATTTTAATTTATCCTCTCCCACTCCAGTTTGTACAGAAAATATCATTTTCTTTATTCCTGTATGATATGTTTCAGCGAGGATATATTTACGCGGTAGCGCAATTATGAGCGTGTTTGAATGTTCCATGCGTCGCTCGCGTCGGATCGAGGGCATTCGACCCGTCGTGTTTGTGTCGCGTCAATCCGCGATTGTCGCCGTTTTATACTAGAGTGCACGCAGGAGGCGGCTCACATTATCGCGTCATGAACGAAATGCAACGAAATCAAGCGGTGCATAGCAGTAAAACGCATTTAACGCATCCGCGCCTCTCTTTCCGCGGGCATATCAATCTTATAATAATTTCTGGCTTAGGTCCAATCAAAATTCTTACGCAAGCCACACACTCTGTCCATGTGTGCGAAGGAGGAGGCTGGACCAGAGCTGCCGATTTGCGTAGATTTAATGACATTTTTAAATTCATCGATGATTCCACCGGTTGAGAAAAGATTACAGAGTTTAGTTCAATGTATGACTGTAATGCACGAAAATAGTAGCATTTTTCATATTTTCTCAACCGGTATATTTTAATTAATCAACGGCGTTTTCCACCGATTGAGAAAAGATTACAGATCAGAGTGTTTTCGTGCATTAAAGTCAGACACTAAATGGAACTGTGTAATCTTTTCTCGACCGGTGGAATCATCGATGAATTTAAAAATGTCATTAAATCTACGCAAATCGGGAGGAGGAGGGTTGGAGGAGTGGCGAAATCAAGAGAGCGCGCACTCTACACCTTCTGTTCTGTGCTTTCTCATTGCCATTGAGTCATTATTTAATGGGTCTGTTGCAAACTCTAGCTAGAACGATTAAGAGTGTTTAATCTAATATAAAATCGCCTGAAAAGTCCATTGGTGGCAGCAGAAAGTCATAAAATGCAATAAAAAACTCACAAGAGACGTTTAATGAAGTTCAAGATGGCGGAGAAATATCGAGCAACCTGTATGCATGCACCGCACCGTGAACGTCCAAGGATGGCCAACTTTGACAACCTCACTGGAGAGTGGAGGTGTTTGTTTATACGTTGTGATCAAAGAGTAAACAAGAGTCGCAATTGAATGGAAGGCCTGCGTGGTCAACGTAGATAAGGGATCGGAACGCGGGCTGGCCTCTGATTGGCTGCAACGCGTGGTGCTAAAATGTCTTAGGTTACAGACATTAACACGGGGTTTTCGTTCCGGGACGTTTATCTCGAAACCTGTGCAAAATCTTCTCTAAACAATTTATGCGAGCCGATTTAGCTGAATTTTCAGAACAAATTAATAGGTCATAAGTGCCACTTTATTGCAAATTCGAAAAGACTGTTTCAGTTGAAAAGTACGCACAATAGTGAGTTACTCAAACACTACTCGAACACACGCCAAGCATGTAAACACACTATTGTGCGTACTTTTCAACTGAAACAGTCTTTTCGAATTTGCAATAAAGTGGTACTTGTGACCTATCAATTTGTTCGGAAAATTCTGCTAAATCGACTCGCATAAATTGGTTAGCGAAGATTTTGCACAGGTTTCGAGATAAACGTGCCGGAACGAAAACCCCGTGTTAATTTCCCTATACCCTAAGACATTTTAGCACGACGCGTTGCAGCCAATCAGAGGCCAGCCCGCGTTCCGATCCCTTATCTACGTTGACCACGCAGGCCTTCCATTCAATTGCGACTCTTGTTTACTCTTTGATTGTGATTGATCGTGATCGATATTGTGAGGTTGGCTATATCCTTGGATGTTCGTGGTGCATGCATACAAATTGCTCGATATTTCTCCGCCATCTTGGATTTCACTAACCGCCTCTTGTCAGTTTATTATTGCATTCTATGACTTTCTGATGCCACCAATGGACTTTTTAGGCGATTTCACATTAGATTAAATATTTTTAATTGTTGTAGCAAAAGTTTGTAACAGACCCATTACATGTAAGTAATACAATACAGCTGGATAACGCCGGGCTATTTTTTTTAATACTTTGAAACTCCGGAAACATGTTTACTGTAATACGTGGACACAAACATGTTAGAAGAAGACTGCACTGCGGAATGAAGCCGGTCACAGGGATGGACAAGGTGAGGGAGAGAGGGGGGTATGAACCGATTTAACACTTCGGCTTATGAGTTATCGATCCGGGACAAAACTGCTCTTGATCGTGAGGACCCACTCTAGTCCTGAAAGATCCCGCTGCAAATCTCCTTGAAAATTGAGTTTATTCTTCTTTTTTTTTTTTAGGGAGGAGGTGTATGGGGGTTGTCTTCCACTTTTCGATGTCGTTGTTTTTTTGTTTCTTGTTTTTGTTTATGGTCAATCGGTATAATTGGACTCATTTATACTAAAGAGACCCACTCGACTTTAGACAATGTCATTTTCACTTGATTTTAACATTATTATAAAATTAGACGTACTTAGGGCAAAGAATTTCTTGAAACTTCCAGGAACTTTCCTTCTCTACACTGAAAAAAAAAAAATTAACTCTAATAATTTAAAAGTATGGACACCACTTAAAAACTGTTGGTTTGACTGTTTAAATTATACTTAAACTAAGCCCATGTCGTGTTAATTTAACTAATTTAAACGGTCAAACCAACAGTTTTTAAGTGGTGTCCATATTTTTTTACTATAAAATGAGTTTTTAGCACTTTTTTTCAGTGTACGTTAAGTATTGTTCCTGAAAATACTAAGCAATTGTATCCATATCAAATTATTTTTAAGGGATTGGAAAAGTCGAGATTAAAAGGCAACTTCGGAATACTACTGTAAGTTTGTTTCGTATAAATGTGTCCAATTATCAGTGTGTTGAAAAGTGTAATTAAAGTGAAAAATGTAAAACTTTTTAGTAATCTTACTGTACCCTTATTAGCCTTACGTGTAAAGAAAGGCATCTCTAGCTCCAAGTTAGCTGCATGCAGTTTGTCATAACTTTTACGAGTATTTATTCAATAAACATTTAAAACTAAACGTGGGTCCTTTCTATAACAAAAAGCTATTCATTTTATTGGCCTGAAGGCGGGAAAAGCTGCGTTCAACCCACATCACCGCCGATATCAACCCTTCTTGCCCACATGCAGTTACTGATCCTTTCATCGCAACGTTTAGGTTTAGTCTCGGAGCGTAGGTGAGGTTGCGAGGTCAAAACGTGCGGGGGAGTGAAAAAGAGGTTATGAATGAAGGTGGAGTGAAACAGGAATTTTAAGGAGAGCGGCTTGCCAATAAATATGATAGATATTATAACGTCTTAAAGTTTAATAAACCTGTGGGATCCATTTATTTGATTACAAAGGACTTGGTCAAAAATAGCCGATTTTTGCCCCCCTCTGAATGGGATATCTAATTACACCATTTGATTAAGCATCAAATGGACTACAAATCCTGAAATTTTCAAGTCCTAAAAATAATTCTGGGGGGCATTAGGGGGGCTCAAAGTTTAACATGATTGTTACCGTTGAAAGGCGATAAAAAAGTGCTAAATGAAGATATGAAAGTGCGGTTTGCACGAAAAAATGCAAAATTTAAAGACCTTTTCAACGATATGTATGACTTTGTAGTTTGCTTTTTTTTTATAGGACTTATAGAATTTTTTGTATTTTGAAGCCGGAGAAATTTTTTACTTAATCTTGAGTCCCGAAAAATACTATTTTTTGATTTTTATGAAAAAGAAATATGTTATTCTCGACATAATTTTGCATACACTCGTTTAAACCGCATCGCGGGGCGATTTTTCGTTCGCGAGTTACGAGCGTTTAAAGAAGCGCACCTCGAGCGAGAGAGCAACACTGCGTGCCGCTCGCACGTGTGTCTACGGGAGAATCGACAACGCAGTGGTTGTCTCGGTATCGGCCGCGTTGTCGATTCTCCCGTAGACACACGTGCGAGCGGCACGCAGTGTTGCTCTCTCGCTCGAGGTGCGCTTCTTTAAACGCTCGTAACTCGCGAACGAAAAATCGCCCCGCGATGCGGTTTGAACGAGTGTATGCAAAATTATGTCGAGAATAACATATTTCTTTTTCATAAAAATCAAAAAATAGCATTTTTCGGGACTCAAGATTAAGTAAAAAATTTCTCCGGCTTCAAAATACAAAAAATTCTATAAGTCCTATAAAAATAAAGCAAACTACAAAGTCATACATATCGTTGAAAAGGTCTTTAAATTTTGCATTTTTTCGTGCAAACCGCACTTTCATATCTTCATTTAGCACTTTTTTATCGCCTTTCAACGGTAACAATCATGTTAAACTTTGAGCCCCCCTAACGCCCCCCAGAATTATTTTTTAGGATTTGCAAATTTCAGGGTTTGTAGTCCGTTTGATGCTTAATCAAACGGTGTAATTAGATATCCCATTCAGAGGGGGGCAAAAATTGGCTATTTTTGACCAAGTCCTTTTCTTATAAGATTACTAGGGGGCTTCGCCCCCTTGCCGCTCCGCGGCCCGTTCCCCGAAGGCGCTGCGCGCCGCCTTTTACCACTATATAAAATTGAGAAAAGATTAGGGGAAATAGGTCAGTTACGCAAGACAAAAGAGAAGTGACCAGTTCGAAGACTGCGGGATGGGGGTAGATTCAAGGGTTCACCCCGCTTATCGGGCTGGACGGAGCGGAGGAGTAGAGTGGAGACTGGAGAGGCTCTGGGTCTCCCGTACATCTCGGCTCGTTTACCCCCCGTCGCCACGTCGCACGTAGGAGTATTTGACCCGAAAACCTGGCCAAAAACGGAAAATTGAAAAGTCGTCCAAAACAACCGCTCTATTGCGTAATAGATGTGTCGGAACATCTACGTTTATCTACTGTTTAGGGGACAACATGGAACTGAGCGCTCGACGCACCTGCGATTGTTCACCGCTCGAAGCGCTGTTAATAATCAGTCAACATTTTCCATCGAGGACAAGCGTTGGGGCATCCAAACATTTCAGCGATCATGGACGTTGTTTTAGATGGTATATGCTTCATTTTGATGGCAACAAATTTATTTTTCCGTGCATTTTTGGCCCTTTTACATCTAATTTAAAATGGACATGAAAAAATCTCTAATTTTAGGCTCTATCTTTTTAAAAAAAGGCAATTTTGAATACGTTCCGGGCAAAACCGGGCACAACCAAAACAAGGGGGTTAGAGTAGACCCTTTTACGCAACTGCTCCAACAATCAAAAATTGCAAGAAATTGCCCCTTTTTTTTAAAAAGCATGTTGAAGTCAAGCCTTTTTTATGAAATAAGCATCAATAACTCGGCAAAAGAATGAGCTATCGACCTTTCGTTTGAGCCAAAATTCTTAATTTTTTACCCCTTCTCCAACCATAAACCGTGCAATAGGAGTTTTGAGTTTAAATTGGAAAATTAACCAAAATCGATTTTCAAATATTCAATAACACGCAAATATTTTGGGCCAGGTTTTCGGGGTAAATACTCCTACGTGCGTCGGCAATTAGTCACGGCACTTCCGGGCGCACACACAAAAATGCCAGAAAATGAAAAAATCAAAGGTTTTGAGAGAAATAGGGAAAAATCGAGATTTCGGTTAGCTACTCGTTAGATTTTTATATGTAAGGATATTATGTAAGGATTCACCAATTAATTCAACGTATACCTTGATCCGGAAATAAGACTTTGAGCGGATCAATCTGACATACAATCAGGGGCGTCATTTGAGGGGGGAGGGTGGGCGTAATTGCCACCCCATGGATGAAGTCAGGCTCAAATCCGGAAATTAATTAAACTGATAGGCCGAAAAAAAAAAAAAAAAAAAGTCATCAGATTTTTGCCCCCCCCCTCCCCAGGGGGATTTGTGGGGTCGATACTGATGCAGCACGGAGGCAGCCATGATGAAAATCTCTTACGAACATTTTTCACAAAGGCTCAGTTTGTTTGCCTCATAATTTTTAACTTTTAAACTAAACAACTTCCAAGTACCCGTAATCGTCAATATTTTTACTTTTTTCAGACTTTTAATTGTTGACCAATACGGGAGCAAAAATTACCCTTAATGGGACCGGTCCTTTACTGTCCCCACTTTCCTCGTCGTATGAAAGCACGAAATATCAATAATCATTAAATATATTGCACTTTTTCTCATCGGGATTTTGAGCCGCTCCACTCAACATTTTTATTTTTATAATTTTTTTTCTCTCTCTCTCTCTCTCTCTCTCTCTCTCTCTCTCTCTCTCTCTTTTTATGTCAGAAATGCCCGAAATTTCAGACCTCGAGACGCGACGCGAGTGGTATAAAAGTGCATCACAGTGCACTCCTCTCTCCGTTCGGAAAAAGTTCTACCGTTTGCGCTCAAAGAGCATCTTTGTGATTCCGTCGAAATGACTTGTAATTTTAATGCAGCCTCGCGCCCCACCGCGACCGGGAGTCTATCCGCAACGGTGCCTTTCGAGTTGAAAAAAGTCTCCATTTTTTCTTCATCCATTTACAAGCCTTTCTTCCATAGAACTGGCAACGTTGATTCACATCCAAAAGAGTAAAGAAGAGAAAGAGAAAGAGAGAGAAGAGAGAGAGAGAGAGAGAGAGAGAGAGAGAGAGAGAGAGAGAGAGGAGAGAGAAGAGAGAGAGAGAGAGAGAGAGATCGGAGGGAAGGGAGGGATATAGTGAGAAAAAAAGAGAGAAAGAGAGAGAGAAAGAGAGAGAGAAAGAGAGAGAGAAAGAGAGAGAGAAAGAGAGAGTGGAAGGGAGAGAGAGAGAGAGAGAGAGAGAGAGAGAGAGAGAGATCGGGGGGAAGGGAGGGATATAGTGAGAAAAAAAGAGAGAAAGAGAGAGAGAAAGAGAGAGAGAAAGAGAGAGAGAAAGAGAGAGAGAAAGAGAGAGTGGTAGGGAGAGAGAGAGAGAGAAAGAGAGAGAGAGAGAGAGAGAGAGAGAGAGAGAGAGAGAGAGAGAGAGAGAGAGAAGAGAGAGAGAGAGAGAGAGAGTGGAAAAGAAGAACGCTTTTTCTTCTTCATTCAAGAGTTCTATGTAAAACTGGCGAATTTTTTTTTCCAGAGCACCTGACACTCTTGACAGCGGCCGCGTTCTATAATCTTCCAACACAACACAAAGCCACAACGCCGCGACTGCGCTGCAAAATGACTTACACCTTCACCTCGTGGGTCTTACCGGAGCAGCGTGGCTTCGGCCTCAGCGAACTCAATTATAATGACTCCACGCGAATGAAGACTGACTTCCATTCGGATTAAAACATTTAGACCGTGAAAAAAAAACTGAAGACCTTGTTTACTTCCTTATTATCTCTCAGCGGTTTTTTTTTTTTTTTTTTTTTTTTTTTTTTTTTTTTTTTTTTTTTAAGCTGGAATCTTTGTCGTTGTTGGATGAACCTTTCCTTTTTCTTTTCCTCGAAGAGAATTTCTCTTCTTCCGCTGCTCTTTCAAGTGATGACTGCTTTATCACCGTGAAATGTTTTTGGTGTACGGTGGAGATGAAAAAAAAAAGGGTCCCGGTGCAATCAGAAGTCAAACCGAGATCGTTTTTCAGCACCCTTATAAAACAAAAAAAAAAAAAAAAAAAAAAAAAAAAAAATCTGTAGTGGATTCAAATCACAAATAAAAACGGGGAAGAGGGCTACCAGTAGCCGCGCGTAAATAAATTTAAACTTCGCCTGAACTTTGCTTCTATCAACTCCGAGTTATTTATCAATCCGAGATTAACGCTTTTTTAAAATTCAGTTAGTTTGAAAGAAAACTCCTTTTTTACGGTCGGAAGTAATTTTTCTCCTACCTCTGGCCGCCTTGAAATATGCCTCTTTACCGTTGATAAATCTTGCGATCGCAAATTTATTTAGCACCAATTCAGCTGTAAAATAACTCTGAGAAGCTGCACGGCGCTAATGGCATCATTTGAGCTCCATTAATCGCATCGAATAAGTAATGGAGTTGCATCAAGCTTTCTTCGTTGACATCATGGATTCTAAGACTCGCGCTTAAACAAAAGATAAGAAAAGGCTGTGAGTTTTTTTTTTGTTTTTCGTTTTTTTTTTGTTTTATTCGCTACACGCAAGAGGGGTCTGTTGCGCAACTTTTTTTCATTTCATTTCCGTAAAGTGCCGGATGAAAGGAACTTACAGCATTTTCTTTTTAATCAGTTTCAATTTAATTAATTACAAATTTTAATTTTAGGTTAATAATAAAAGGCAAACAAGCCATCCATGCTGATTCACTTTAATATATAGCGCAGGACTGATAACATGACGTTGCCTCACTTTAGTTACAGCTCGCGTTGCATGGGCGGAGCAAGCAATTTGGCAACTGTGGATTCTTCCCATTTGAATGCATGAGAAACAATTGATTCTTGAGGGGGCCATGGCCTGATTTCTAATCGATTGTTTCTCATACTTTCTAATCGATTGTTTCTCATACTTTCTAATCGATTGTTTCTCATACTTTCTAATCGATTGTTTCTCATACATTTGAATGGGAAGAATCCACAGTTGCCAAATTGCTAGCTCCGCCCATGGCTCGTTAATGGGGCTATTGCACACTTTTGCTATAAGCGATTTAATAGTCGATTATGGCGTAAAAACCTCAAAAAATAACGATGGCGGCACTAGAAACTTCCAAAATCCACTCCTAAACCCAATAAACGCAGTTATTTGCGGGAGCGTAATGGTGGCCGAAGGCACTAAGAATGGGAGATTCCCATCTAACAATTCTGAAACTCCATCAAGAAGTGACCAATAAGAGACTACTTTCATTTGACACCGGTGTCACTTGGTGTTGCGGTACCATTCATCGGATGTAAATCATCACTCTGATGACTAATTACTCTGTGAATCATCCTTGTCAGCATAGAAAGAGTGACGAAATTAAGATATATGAATCTCCCATTGTTAGTGCCTTCGGCCACCATTACGCTCGCGCAAATAACTGCGTTTATTGAGTTTAGGAGTGGATTTTGGAAGTTTTTAATGCCGCCATCGTTATTTCTTGAGGTGTTTACGCCATAATCGACTATTGAATCGCTTATAGCAAAAGTGTGCAATAGCCCCATTCACTCAAAACGGACGACATTTTGGAAAGTGACTTTTGGCGCTCTCTATATCTAGCAGATTGAAAAATCCCCAACTTTATTTCTATATGGTGTAGTGAGCGTTAAACGAGTCACATCAGTTAACGCGGGATTTTATTCGCAGATCGATCTGTTACCTGCCACAAAATAGGGCCTCCATGGGGTTTGGAGTTTGTCGACTGGGATTTGCATACTGCATGTGAGTAAGTGTGGTGGTGGGGCGGGGAGGGGAGGGGAGGGGGTGCATTACCGGGCGAAGGATGTTAAAGAATAATTTATCAGCGTTTCCTATTGGCTCATTTGATTAATTTCCACCTTCGGGCTTTTTGAAAGATGCATTTCAAAGCACCCGTGACATTATTCGCGTGTTATCACATCCTTTTATTAAGCTTTTATTAGCACACGACGTTTGGCGAGGAACGGGCGCGGCGCGGCGCAGCGCGGCCGAGCGGGTAACTTGCCATGTGAAAAAAAAAAGTTTCTAACGAGCGAGCGAGCTGCAATTTGAGGCGGAGCGGAGCCGGGAAATCGTTCGTAATCATAAGATTGCTTCATTCGAACGAATCATTCGAAAGCTCCGTTCGTTCGATTCATTTAGTTTATTACAATAGGGCAGTTGGAAGGGTCCAATCAGAGCTGCCGATTTGTGTAGATTTAATGACATTTTTAAATTCACCGATGATTCCATAGTGGCGTAACTAGGCATGCATGCGCCCCCGCGCAAAAAATAGAGCTGCGCCCCCCCTCCACCTTCCCTCCCTTCCCTTCCCTTCCCCATCCCACCCCACCCTCCCCCCACCCTTCTCTTCCACACTCCACTCTACACCGGCCTAAAAGTTATGAACCCATTTACTTTTTTTTTTTCTCTCAATTTTAAATCAAAAATCGCATACCTGTTCTTTCAAAACTTTTTCTTTCCTGCCTCAAATGTTGCAAATTCGTCAATAAGTCTTCCAAAACCCATCTCTTATTGCTACCAATCATCTCGCAATCATCTTCGGCCCCGTTTTCCTATTTTTTGTTCTTCTCTTATTTCTTCTTCTCTCTTTCCATCTTCTCTTCTTTTCCTTCCTTCTTTTCCTTCCTTCTTTTCCTTCCTTCTTTTCCTTTCCTTCCTTCGCCCCGTATTTTCCTCCTCTCTCTTTGCGCCCACCGACGCCTTGCGCCCCCCCGCAATTGCGGGGGCTGAGGGGGCTATTGTTACGCCACTATTCCACTCCACCGGTTGAAAAAATATTGCATAGTTCAGTCCAGTGTATGACAGTAATGCACGAAAATACTCTGATCTGTAATCTTCTCTCGATCGGTGTAACCGCCGTTAATTAATTAAAATATACCGGTTGAGAAAAGATAAAAGACGCTAGTATTTTCGTGCGTTACAGTCATACACTGAACCAAACTCTGTAATCTTTTCTCAACCGGTGGAATCTTCGGTGAATTTAAAAATGTCATTAAATCTACACAAATCGGCAGCTCTGGGTCCAATGGAGGCGCAAGCAATGTGGCAGTAAGGTATTCTCTCCACTCAAACCCGCGAAGTGGTGCCAAATCAGTGTTGGCTGGGGGGGGGAGGGGGGAGGGGGGAGGGGTGGTTAGAGATCGGGAAAAGTAATGATCCCCCCCCCCCCCCCAGGCTAGGAGCTGCATAAGACTGCAAGCCCCGACCTCATTTGCGCCACTGAACCTACGTAAAATAAACGATATGCAGGGGATTCACTAAATTTCGGAGGAATCGGTACTTTAGCATATACATTCCAATAGTAGAAATCATGATAGTCGAAATAGCACGAGCCACTATGCAAGGGTCTGAAATTCTGAATTTTGGAGTTTTTAACCCTTCGATGAACAGGTTAGTTCAAAGAACCCCATTCTTCTGTGATACAAGGACGTTATATCATATGGACTGTCCGCTCGAGAGATTGGTGTGGGAACTTTTATTTTCACTCGCGGCTCAACAGTCATCAAACGTTGACTGCCGCGGCCTCCGACTTTGCATCAGATGCTCCAAAATCATGACAATTCAAATCTCATTGAGGCAATGGGTCTGTTGCAAACTTTTGCTACAACGATAAAAATTTATTATTCCAATGTAAAATCGCCTGAAAAGTCCATTGGTGGCATCATTAAGTCATGAAATACAATAATAAACTCACAAGAGGCTTTTATTGAAATCCAAGATGGCGGCAAAATATCGAGGAATCTGAATGTATGCACCGTGATCATCCAAGGATTGCCAACGTTTACAACCTCATTGGAGGTAGAGGTTGTGTGTTTGTTTACGTTGTGATTGGTTGTGATCGATGTTGTGAGGTTGGCTATCCTTGAATGTTCGTGGTGCATGCATACGGATTGCTCGATATTTTGCCGCCATCTTGGATTTAATTAAACGCTTCTTGTGAGTTTATTATCTCATTCCGTGGCTTTCTGATGCCACCATTGGACTTTTCAGGCGATTTTACATTAGATTAAACACTTCTCAATCGTTGTAGCAAAAGTTTGCAACAGACCCATTAAGTGTATACAAGCAAAGACGATTACAAGTGGCAGTGGAATATAGATAGGAAATTTCCTCAGCTTTAATTTCGACTCTTACCATTTTTTTGGTAAAATCAACTGGAAATGAGAAAAGCACGAAAAAAGATAGCGCGGCAAGCATTCCAACATATGCTGCTGTACTATCTGCATCGATGCGTGGAGCACCAAGCCCCCGCACTCGTTGCCCGCCCGTCGCATGGAACGGAATATAATCTCCCACCACGGCGGAGAATAGGAGCGGACCGTCCATATGATATAACGTCCTTGCTGTGATATAGGGATGGTAGTTAACTGTTCGTCCTCGGGGGAGTTGGAATTGCATATATGACGACTTGAAGGCAAGGTGAGTTCAAAAGAACCCCATTCTTCCGTTTATATAGGGAAGGTAGTTAACTGTTCGTACCAAAGGGAGTTCGAATTACCTATACGACGAATTGAAGGCACCCCCGACAAAACCTTATGAGATGAGAGGACAAAAACGAGTAAACTCGAGCTTGGCCCGTAAGCTATAGGTTTAGTGAGCAAATGAAAGTAATCAGTGAGCTGAAAACAAGAATACCTTTCTGTTTCTAACTAGGTTCTATAGAGTTCGTTCTGGAGATGCTAGTTTGGCCCAAAATAAATGAGTCTGTTGCAAACTTTTTTTAGAACGATTGAGAGTGTTAATCTTATGTAAAATCGCCTGAATAGTCCTTTGGTGGCATCAGAAAGTCATAAAATGCAATAATAAACTCACAAGAGGCGTTTAACGAAATCCAAGATGGCGGATAAATATCGAGCAATTTGTATGCATGCACCACGAACATCCAAGGATAGACAATCTCACAATATAGATTACAAACAATCACAACGTAAACAAACACATAACCTCTACCTCCAGTGAGGTTGTCAAAGTTCGCCATCCTTGGATGTTCACGGTGCGGTGCATACATACAGGTTGCTCGATATTTCTCCGCCATCTTGGACTTCATTAAACGTCTCTTGTGAGTTTATTATTGCATTATATGACTTTCTGATGCAATCAATGAACTTTTCAGACGATTTTACTTTAGATTAAACACTCTTAATCGTTAGTCGTTGTAGCAAAAGTTTGCAACCCGATTGTTTCAAAATGTGAATACCGAGTTGTGGCGTCACAGCACTCACGATTTGTTGCAACTTTACATGAGTGTATCTCTGCTCTGAAATCGGAACTTTTGGGAAAAAATCAAAAGCACAGCATTAATTGTGTTTTCAGCCTCATAAGTACTTCCGTTCTCTTTTTATAAAAAAACGTCAAATGTTAGACTCTAGTAACTGTCCTATTATTACAATTTTTTTCTTTTTTTATGCTGTACAGATGGCTTTTATAGACTGTTTCGATGTTTCGGAGCGAACTTCGGCTCTGAGTAATTTCCTCAAAAGCGCATTTTTGTTCCAAAAAATTAATGCTATACCTTTTTTTGGAGGTGCAAATGCTCCTGCTCAGTTCCATTGTTTTCCCTTGGTTTAAAGGAAGAAAATACGTTGTTGCCACGTTGCACAAGCCGCCACCGTTATTTATTTATTCAGTTGAATATTTTAACGTTTTTAACTTGCAGCTTGAATGGCTTGACTTTGCTACCCAAGCAAGAAAATCAAACATGAAATTAAATGAAATTGAAAAAAAAAATAACACAATTAAAAGGAGACAAAGAAGGCAAAGAAAAAAATATATTTCCAAAACATTAAGTTTGATCCAATGTGAACTAGATTCGTTTACACTTATTCGTCCATTTAATGGTATCGTTCAAAATAACGGTTCAACAAACGACTTGGCCATTGTTGCCAAATCGCAGAATATTTCCCGTTTTTTCCCCATTTAACTAATGAAAAAAAAAAAAAAAAAAAAAAAAAAAAAAAAAAAAAAAAAAGTTGGGACTTTCCGTAATAACCGGCAACAATAAAATTATACTCGGCTGATAATAGGAATAATGGTTTTAGTGATATTATATGTAATACTATATATTATATGGGTTCAACCCCTTCGTTCCTTTCGCGATTTAACTAGGACGTTAATAGGTGAGGGAAGAGGGGGCGAGACGTTCACAACGCACAGTGGCTCGAGACGCGGTATTTTCCGGACTTAATTTTACGGATACAAATCTAGATTATAAGCAATATATCTACAGCGAGATTATCTACAAATAACGCACTCATTCTAGAGCTTTCAATGAGTCAAGTAACATAGTTTTTTCAAGAAAATATCAACACAATATATTCTTTAAGGTTATCCCAGGCGAAACTTTTCCAGATTCAATCTGATGGATAGCACTAGTGTCCCTATATGTAGAGAGTTAAGACAAGTGAAACCATGGGCGCCGCCATTGGATGCGATTTTGCCCATTTGTTTACGCCGTTGTCGTATTTTGGTCCATTGCAAAGATTACTGTGCCGCTGAGTTTCTAACGATGTAATCTTTCACTGATTTCGTTAATCGACATCTATTTACGCTTTGAAAAATTCTTTCGGGATTTTTAGACATTTTGAGGTGTGTCATGATTAAAATGAACAGATTCATCGAAAATAAACTCGTTATCCGTAGAACACCGTTGGTAAACAACTGCGATTGTAAACGAAAGTGCAAAATCGCATCCAATGGCGGCGTCCGTAGAGCCTAAAAATCATCGACCAATCAGAAGTTGACTACCTTCTTGTCTTAACTTTCTACATAAGGGGACTCTAGATAGTACCACTAAAGTCGCTTTTGGGAAAACTCGTGTTTTTTGCCATTCAACTTGAAATAAAAAAATAAAAAAAAAAAAAAAAACGCAAAATCCAGGAATTTCAGCACCTGCGAAATCTTACATGGATATCCTCAGCCCAAAACGAGGAAAATTGGTTAAGAATTAAAGCCGTAAATTATGAAATTCGTTTTGCCGTAAGCTTAGTGAGTGCGAGTGAGTGCAAGTGATAGTACGTCTATCCGCCTCACTCGCATTCATTGAGGCTTATATGAGAACTATCGTATTTCATAATTTCCGGCTTTATTTTTGAGTATATCAGCTTGAAACTTTCAGGATATCCTCCTGAGATATGTTTGCAGGTTCTGGACGTTCCTCAAATTTGTACTTTTGGCGTAAATTCGCCGATTTCAGCCCAGAAATGTTGACTTTTTGAGCAGCGATAGTAGCGCTATCCATCGGATTGAAATGGAGCTGTTGCAAACTTTTGCTACAGACTTTAATAGTTGATTATGGGGTAATACCCTGCAAAATAACAATTAGCTCACTAAAAAATCACGAAATCCACTCCTAAACTCACGAAATGCTTTTAAACGCGAGACCGTAATGGCGGCCGGGGCCGCGGTTTGCATTAGGGTTCCCTATCTTCAATCAGCGCCATCTACACGAGGTGTTCTCGCAACACCACACAAGAAGAAGAAGAAGCATACAATGGCCATGAGAAAACCGCGGCCTCGGCCGCCATTACGGTCTTGCATTTAAAAGCATTTTGTGAGTTTAGGAATGAATTTCGTGATTTTTTAGTGCGCTAATCGATATTTTTACAGGGTATTACCCTTATTCAACTATTAATAAGCCTGTAGCAAAAGTTTGCAACAGCTCTATTTGGACAAGCTTCGCCTGAAATCACCTTAGAGTAAGAAACAAAAAGAAAACAAAAAACAAACTTCTTATCCGGAAAAATCCTTGTTTCGATCCCACTGAGTGACGAAGCGAAGGACGGGCGGGCGGGTCGGACGTAAGGCTCATCGGTGCGACGTCGAATAGGATTCGAAAGCAATTACTTGATAATTAGGAAAGTTGAGAAGAGAGAGAGAGAGAGAGAGAGAGAGAGAGAGAGGAGAGAGAGAGAGAGAGGAGAGAGAGAGAGAGAGAGAGAGAGAGAGAGAGAGGATTTCCTGTCATCACTATACAATCTGCTGCAGTTTTAGCTTCCCCGAAAAAGCCGTGATTTATATTTTTAGCAGTTTTCTTTCACTCCTCCGACCACCCCCCTCCCCCTTTACCGCCCTAGTTCCTTCCTTCTCTTTTCACCTTTTTTCAAATATAATTCCGTCTTCTATGTTTCCTTCCTCTCTTCCACTCCTTATTATCTATCCCTCTTACTGCTATAAGTCTTTCCTCTTCGACCTTCTTCTTATTCCAATCCATTTTCCCGCCACACGTTCTTTTTTTCTTCACTCGTTTTCGAGATACCTTTCACTGACCGTAAAGAAGACGGTATAAAGGCGATTTTCAGCGAATGCATCCAAACTTTATCAATGAAGAATGAAGATTAGGGTTGTGAGGTAAAGAAAACACAGTTTTCAAAATCGTAGTGATAATAATTAATTACTGGTAGCAAGCAGCTATGGTGGTGCGTATTTAACTACAGCAGACGGGTTTAACCCCTGTACAATCCTTCGTTGAAGGTTGGGGGGGGGGGGGGGTTGTCCCAATCGACGCGACCCTAAACCGGTTTACCGCAAAACTATAAATAAACGTACTTTTTTTTTTTTTTTTTTTTTTTTTTTTTTTTTTTTTTTTTTTAAATTAAATGTTGGGGCTTTATGACATTCTAGGTGCTACAATAGTTGTCAGTCTCCATACCGATTTTTACGTTTTTGGACCGATGTTATAGATGTTATGAGGCTTTCAGTGTTTTTATCAGGCTCATTAAACTTCCAATTTTTTACACAGGACATGATTTTGCTGGGGCTTTTAATTTTTTTTTTTTTTTTTTTTTATGGATTGATTTAACTTTCCACATATTAAGACCCGGTAAAGAAAATAGTTTTGATTTTTGAACGCAAAATTCGTTTTTTTTTTTTTTTTTTTTTTTTTTTTTTTTTTTTTATATTTCACATTTTAAAGGTCAAACGAAAGGCATTTCAGATCGATTCAGAACTTTTTTCAAAATTCCCTTCGATTGTCTGCCGGACGTCCTGAGGGGTTTTGAACGCTCATTTGTTTTTTCTTTTTTTTTACCGGAATGACAAACAATAGAAAAAAAACGAAAAACCAAATAGTCTTCTTCTAAATTGTTGCATTTTTTTTTTTTTTTTTTTTTTAGTTGAAATTATTTTGAGTAAAATAGCTTGTTACCGTTGCGTCGAAACCAAAATCGACCACAAACATGGCGAAATTCATCCGTTATTTTTTCCCGTGATATATATTTTGTCCAATGACACCATCATCTAGTAACGCTTCCTGTAAAACGTTTTTACGTACTCAAGTTTAATGTAGGATGTACAGCGACGTTCATTTAAGCAGTTTGGTTAGGAGACGTATAATTTTCTACCCCTCTTCCTCTACCATAACAACTGCTCTCAATTTTCAAGATGAGTATTGCTGCAAATTAGACAGACAGACGCGATGGTCCGGAACGTTAAGCTTCGTCCAGTCTGTCGCGAGATATATTCAAATTAAAATCGACCTTAATTGTCCAGCTCATCGCCACGATACATTTTAATAATAATTTCGGCAGGTACGCCCCTGTTGTAATCCGTGATTACTAATCCGAAAAAAATTTACTGTTAGCATAAATACCAATGTTACCACATCGTGGGAGATAACGCAGATATGTATATGCATACAATATGTACGGTCGACGAGTTAAAGAGTGTAAAGTGACACGATAGCTTTACATTCAGGTAGGCAAGTACTGCAGGTGGCCTACCTGAGATAAAATTTCAGGCGTCGTCTAAAATTTTTTATTAACCATTTAGTATTAGTGTGACGTCATACGAAAAAAATCGTCCAATTAAATAATGCTCCATCTCATGCACTCGAGCACTCTCCGAAACAGAACAGGAAACAGAAACAGGACCCAAAATTTTCAAATGCAATAATTCGTGCTAGTGAACAACAAGTTCTCTGGGGTTTTTATTATAAAATTGGAATCCACATACCTTAAAATATACTCACGATACAACAGCATCACGCTTTAATTTATAATCACTGCAGTTATATCGAAAAAAGTCCTATTTTTGTCCTCGTCTCACTCACAGTTTCTTATGGGCACAGAATTCTAGGATATAGGTTTATCGGTACACCACACCACGTTTTATTCCTCAAACAAGCTTTGATACGAAGAGAGGTTAGGATGATTGACTGTCAGGTGGTGATACGCTCATAAGAGACCGTGAGTAAGTCAAGGACAAAAAATAGAACATCTTTCGGTAAATCACGGAGAAAAATGACTCGTGCGTACCACCGAGATTCTGCAGCATTTAACCACGCCTTTAACCTTTAGTAGGTTTAAAAACGCCATGACAAAGACACATCAACACCCCTTGCGCAGTGGACATAACTATGACATTGTGAAACTCCAGGCTAGTGGAGTGAACAATTTGGCGTGGTGAAATGTACGCCTCATGTCAACTTACATTTCACTGATTGTGAGTCATTTTTCTCCGTGCAACTGTGAATGTAAATTCACTTGTGATCCTTCAGGAATTATGTCGGAGTGAAAAGATACTTTAAGGTACGAGGAAGCTAATGGAGAAGTACCATTTGAGAAAACTGGTCGTTAACTAACATGAATTTGCATTCGAAAATTTGGATTTGATTTCTTATCGGTTAAATCCACGATCCATTTTTTTCCATTTTTTAAATCCATTTTTGTTTTTGTTTTTTTTTTTAAATAGTGTGGTTCTGGACCAAAGATTACTTATACATACAGATATGGCATTAGCCATCTCGCCCGTGTTAAGTGAAAAATGGATAAAACGCCGGCCGTGATACAACCGGGCATACAGAGGGGATCATAAAGATTACAGAATTCTGGTTCGAAAAGATTACGTTTCCCACTTTTCCTGTGTTTGTTTGCGGAACTCGAACAAACACGGAACGTGAACGGTGGAACGTGGAATACGGAACAGTTTTGTAACAGACAAACATGGAAAATGTAATCTTTTCTCTGTAATCTTTATGATCCCCTCTGTATGCCCGGTTGTATCACGGCCGGAGTCAACTTAACAAAATTCGGGCTAATGCCATATCTGTATGTATAAGTAATCTTTGTTCTGGACACGGAGGAAGAAGTATGTTTCTTTCTCTGTTTAAAATAAAGTTAAGTATCTTTCTAGTATTTGTTGTAAGGGAGACCTTTACTTGGTTGTTTCTTTGCAAAACTGCAGTGCAGTATCCTCTAGCTCCGTCACTTTTTGCAAGTAGCTTCCGTGTCTTGCGAATTACCTGTAAGAAGTTACGACCTGTTTCTTTTACTTTTTTTTTTTTCAGCAAGTTGAGTCTGCGAGCTTTTGCTTGTTGGCGTTGATTGATAAGACACATTTTGCACCTTTTTAACTTCTGACGGACTTTCAAAATAAATTGCGGAAATTAGAATGAATGGATTTATCGCGACTTCTTTTCTTGCAAAAAAAAAAAAAAAAGTAAAGGTTGAATTTACTTATTCAGCGAAATGAGAAATGTAAAAAAAAAAAAAAAAAAGTAGATGACTTGATTATCTTTTTTCGGTTTGGATGCGGAGTTGCTGTAATGCAATCCAGTGCTGAAAAAGAATACCTCTTGAGTGCTATAAATCCTATTAAAGCTGAAGACAGAGCTCTAACGGAACCAGGAATTAGTCCTTCTCTCTCTTTGGTCATTTGATCGCGTGCGTTTGTAAAGGACAGTGTATAGAAGCAGTCACGTGACTTTCGCCTCCTCTTCTATCCTTTTTTAATACATGCATTTAAATGGATCTAGTAAAAGAAGGACAATTCGCTGGATCCACCAGTGAGACAGAGCTTTTTGTTATTTTAGGGGCAGCAAGTAGTCGTAACTTGTCGTAGCTTTTGATACTTATGAGCTTGGAGCACGCTAGTTTTGCCGCGAACTATTATCGTATCATCAACTTCTTCCATTTATTTATCGGAACAGTCTCCTTCGAGACCGATTAAAGTCATCCAACCTGTGCTTGTCTAGAAGATGGTGATTAGTCTAATGCCATTGCGTAGAAAATTAATTCTCAACAATTGAACACTTTTATTCGAACAACTTTAGACAGTTAATACTGGTTGTTCCATTGTTCGTGCGGTTTTATCCTTTAGATATTTTATCGGTGAAGCTTTTATTTGTGATGGATAATTAATCGTTCGTTTAATATGGTAGAAAATGTTGATGGAATATTGGAATTTGAACTCGTGTGGATTTTTCAAAAAATCAGCATTAATAAAATATTGTTTTTGTTAAACAAAATTATATCATTTATTGAATAGACTCAAGATTGGTGTACGCACGAGTATGATTGCCTTCCGAAAATGTGAAAACTAAAACAAACAAAAAACAAAACAACCTCCCGGAATTGTGCCTCTTAACACTATTTATGCGCTTCTGTTCTTACGTTTTCTCGATCGAAAATTGTACAGGTTCTAACTAATCATGCTATTTAAAATATAGAAGATTGTGATGAATTGACCAAAACGGCCATCTTTGATTCTACTTTCGATTTTTGCGCCCCCGAAGACGACGCGGGAAGCGAGTCGAACATATACCAGAGACCAAATACCGTTAGGTCCCGAGCGTTGATTTGCGTGCATCTTGCGTGCGGTTTCGACCAATTAGAGAGCTTACGCGCCTTACGCACGGTCACATGACCATGCGTAAGTTACGCTTGGTACCGAACATTATTTGGTCCCTGCTAAATATAAGTACCTTGAGATAGGGGCATGCACTCGACATTGTATACCTCGAATGTACAGTCGGGGACCGAAAGATTATAGCTATCAAGCGGTTCCTGTTGAAGTTATAGGCAATCCGCAATACTCATTTCAATGAATTTGAGCATTGCAGGGGGACTATACCTAGTACCTACGCCGAAATCCAAGGATTCGTCTGAAGTTCTTTTTGTCCCCGACTGTACGGTTTCTTATCCTCTGAAAAATTCGGATTTCTCGCTGAGGTGGTTTAACGTTTCGCTTTAATAGTCACGATTAAAGCGAGGAGAGATGACGGGGAAAAAAACAGACCTTTACTTTTTAATTCGAAATCCGATCAGTGCCTTTGAAAACGGCCGGTTGAGTAACGCGGTAAGAAATGCATGTTCAGCAAGTTGTTACGGCCTTAAATCGGCACTACCTGTTAGGAGTAATGAAAAAGGCATTAAGTTAAGCTTACCGTGAAATCGAATATACCTATAAAGGTTATAAAATTGCAAGGGGATGAATAGAAACAGTGCATCGGGGTTGCGGAGAGAGAGAGAGAGAGAGAGAGAGAGAGAGAGAGCGAGAGAGACGAGAGAGAGAGAGAGAGAGAGAAGAGAGAGAGAGAGAGAGAGAGAAGAGAGGAGAGAGAGAGAGCGAGAGAGGAGAGAGCGAGAGAGGAGAGAGAGAGAGTGAGAGTGAGAGGAGAGAGAGGAGAGTGAGAGGAGAGGGAGGGAGGAGAGAGAGAGGGAGAGAGAGCGGGAGAGCGAGGAGAGAGAGTTGGGAATGGGGGAGAGTGAGAGAGATAAATTTTTAGGAGGGGGGGCAAGTGGAGCGATTAGGGGGGTGGCTCTCTCTCAACTTTCACTGAGCCGGGGTCATTTATTATCCAAGTCGATAGGCTCTGCAGGATTTTATGCAGATTTGCATAAAATGCAATGAAACGCGATGAGCTGGGGACGACCGGCCGTGAGTTTCCCCTCTGCTGCTCCCCAGAGATCGATTTTTGCGGCAATTATTAGCTTGGGCGAATTTAAGTTTTTAGGAGGCGCGGATTTTGTGGAACGGTGCGTTTTGATTTAAACGTCCCCCTCTCCCCTCCGCCGGCCCGATTGCCACCGTAGAGAGAGACAGAGATAGAAAGAGATAGAAAGAGAGAGAGAGAGAGAGAGAGAGAGAGAGAGAGAGGAGAGAGAGAGAGAGAGAGCCGTGAGCCGCGCGCGTTCTGGAATTAAACTTTGAACGCCCGTGAAATAACACGGTGGCGTTCGGCAGGCGTGCGATCTAATCTGAGCTCGCGAGGCGCAATAACTATAAACTTTATTGTCAAAATAGGATTTTCTATCGCGATGTGAGTCGAATAATATCCGACTCTCGCATTGGTATTTGGGGGGGGGGGGGGAGCGGAAGAGATAGAGAGAAGCGGTATTAAATTATTGAGAAAAACGGCGGGAAAAATTCCAACTGATAATAATCCGTGAGAAGTATTTATTTCAGTTATTTATTTAACGCTGAAAATCTGCGCGATTATTGTCACGATATAAAGCGAGCTCCGCGGCCTCCTCTTTTTCGAAAACAGAGGCTCTCTCTATTTCTATGACTGATGTTGACTTTCTCGCTCTCCCCCCCTAAGGAGAGAAAGTATTGTCATCATGAAAAATTTGGAAGTTGGGGTTTTTCCATTTCTTGGCAATTCAGTTCCCCCTGCACGGAAAAAAAAGATTTGTGAAAATAACCATAAGGATACCTAATTTTGGCACCTGCTAGATGTTATGGTAAACTTGACCAGAAGTATGGTACATTTACCGATACTTTGAGTAAATTCGACATGCAATCAGGTAACATCACCTAGTATCTAGTCAAAACATATTATACTTCTGGTTAACATTACCATAACGTCTAGCAGGTGCCAAAATCAGGTATCCGTATGGTTATTTTCACCGTAGTTTTTTTCCGTGTGAACTCAAACGTCATATTCCCAAAAAATGTCTGTCGGTCTGTCCGTCTATCTGTGGCACACGAGAGTCCCTGTACATCAAAGAGTCTCGCCACGTGAAGCATGAAGAAGAAGAATTTCTAGGAGGCGTCCACTCTGATTGGTTGGGCTCGCCGAGGGGGCGTGTACGCCTCCTCAGTGGGCGCGTTCTAACGGTCTTCTTATGAAGAGTAGCACAGAACGCCTCCTCGAGCTCTATGACAGCCTAAAATCTAGCAGCCAACCAGAATCGGAACCTCGTATGGCGAGACTCTTCGATATACAGGGGCTCTAGGTATACCTCATAACTTCCAACCTATGGGTCCATTTGCATCCAATTTTTTTTAATAGTGGCAAGAGGGAGGGCAAAATGAAGAATTGTTGTGTTTTGTACCTGCCTGGCTTTAATTGAGGAGTTCTTTGGAATAACCACGTAAATAAAACATAGAGTATGCTCGCTTTCAAAAATTCATATTATCAAAGTGTTATAATGAGACTTGTAAGTGTTTCAGACGAGTTAAACGCTTACTTAGCCGTAGCCATGATATTGTACTTCTCTCTCTTACCTCATTTGAACGCATGTGTTAGAAAAAGATGGATACAGGAGCTATCACGTGACTTCAGCCCCTGTTTCTGTCCTTTTCTAACTCATACGTTCAAATGGGCTAAGAGAGGGAAAGACAATATCCATGGCCTGGCTACGGCCGTGATGACTTATATTCTTTTTTTAAGTTCTATAATGACCGGGCTCTTGCAAACTTTTGCGACTTGTGATGGATAGTTGACTCTTGCATAAAAACCCATGCATATACAAATGACAATGAGTATACACTAAAAAATCACAAAATTTTCTCTCAGAATCGGGCTGAATGGCAGAGTTATTTTTAGCAATCCTATTGCAATTTTACACTTTTTTTTTTTTTTTTTTTTTTTTTTTTTTTTTTGAGAGTGTTGGGCAAATTTTATTCTTGCATACATGGAGACAAAGAAAAATCCCCCGATAAAACGCTGGCTAGACCCTTTTTGAGCTCAAAGAATTCAATTATTGAAACAAGAATGGTGGATTGAAAAGGTATCTCATAAGCGAGCCCAGCCTTGGGTTGTACCTTTGAGAGCTCTAAACGACTAGTCTCCTCTTTACCAATTTGTCCAATCAATTCAGGTTAACGAGGGTTGTTTTTAATTTTACCTTCATCTTTACATTTTTCATATCAGGGATGCTCATGAAAAAGAAATTAAACTACAACCAAAGCGCATCGGCTCTCGGACAAGAGCGTCACGCTTAGCTATACACAGTGGTTTGAGATCGTCAAATATAGGTCATAAAAATTAGAAAGAAAATTTCTCATCATTTTATCATTTATAAACTTTCAAGACCAATTTTAATCACTTATATAGAATTTTTGTGATCGAATATGATTCACAATACCAACCCAATCTACATATTCGAGGAAACTCGATTGTGTTTTTAGGTGTTTGTTTGGTTTCAGGTCGTTTGGTCTATACTAAAAGTTGGTCTACAGTCACGAAGTCTGATAAATTACGTCTAATGACAAGAGGTCTAATTTTTTAGGTCCACCAGACTATAAAGCCTAATTATCAAATACGTCTACTTTACAAAAAGGTCTACAGGCTTTGGTCCAAAAAACAGGTCTACGTCGTGTAAGTTTACTTAACACAAACGGCTATTAA
>VMOF01000320.1:12300839-12317612 GCA_011764245.1 Trialeurodes vaporariorum | reverse complement strand
AACTCGATCCAGTCTCATGTCATCTACTGTTGTCATGCGTATAGGTTGGCAATGATTTTGTGTAATTCTGTTGGATATATTCGTCGCGAAAATTCGCTTTTTACTTAAGTGAAACACCGGTTTGATGACTTTTTACTTTCTTGTACGACTAACAAAGTTAGAAATTGAGAAAATATTGAGATGGCTAAGATGTCTGTCTAGTGTCTGTATCTCAGACACTTCATGTCACTTCAGTCTCATACTTCATCGTTAAAGCGATCATTGAGATTGTCTATGAGTGATTCTATTGGTCGGAAATTATAAAACTTGGCCGTTGCTATTGTAACCATCGTTAAAGTGCCCGCTTTTAAAAGGTTACTCATGAATCATGCACCTTTATAGAACGGACACTTTAACGATGGTTACCATAGCAACGGCCAAGTTTTGCAATTTCCGACCAATAAAATCACTCTTAGACATAATCTTAACGATCTTTTTAAGAATGAAGTAAATGATCGGCCCGAAGGATAACTATCGAACCAATCGTCTAAATGCATCAAAATTTTACAGAGAAGTTGCTTTTACCATTCGCCAGATAGATTTTTTTTTTTTTTTTTTTTTTTTTTTTTTTTTTTTTTATATATTTTTCGAAATTTTTAATTGGAGGCAAATTATGGATGGTGAAAGATTTTCATTAAAATCAATGGGAAAATGGGTAAATTGGGTGAACGTCGGGAAAAATTGGAATCTTTCAAATATAGCTGTTTGGATTTTGATGAAAATTTGCAAAAACATTCTACAACCAGCCTACTGCAAAATTAAACCCTTAAAGGGGGTCTGGGAGTCTCCCCCAGAATATTAAAGGGGGTATAGGGGTCTCCTCCACATTAATAAAGGGGGTCTGGGGTGTGATAATTTTTGAGTGTGAATTATTTTCACTGATTTTTGACCACTTTTTTTTTTCGATCTCAGATCTTTGTGCGTCGACTAAGGGTAAAGACCTAAAGAGGAGGCCAAGCTTTCATTTGTTTACGTTCAACTCTTTGTCTCCGGGGGGGGGGGGGGCGAAATTGAAGGGCGGAAAAGAAGATGTGTAAATAATTTAATTGAAAGAGCCCAAGTTAAAAAAAAGAAGAAGAAGAAGAAGAAAAAATTATTCAAACTCTGTGTTTATCCTTTTCAACGCCTCCATATTTACCACGCGGTATATCATGCGGCATGCCCGGCTGATAAACTACAATTAACAATTACTCCAGTTTCATCCTCGACGGCGAGCTAAACACGTTCGCGGTGGAGGGTGGCCGTCGCACAGTAGGAATAAGGATCGAAATGTCGGACGCAGTGAGGTAAACAATAGAAATCGTTCTACATATATGTCTTGATGTCGCACCCATCGTTTAAATGTAGGTTTCAGGTCAGTAGGTCTACAGTCATATGGACTACGTGTCTATTTATATTACAAAATTGTAGACATTGTTGTCTTGTAGACGATTTAAAAAAAAAAAAAATAAAGTGGACATATTTCAAAAGAAGAAATAATATACTGGGGACATTTACTTTGTGGACATTAAATAAGTAGACGTTTTTAGAATGTGGTCATTTTTCAAAGTAGACATTTTTTTCGTAGACACACTTCCGTAGACATTTCGTCAGTAGACCAAAACAAGTAGACATTTTGTCCGTAGTCCATATTACTGTAGACCTACTGACTGGAAACCTAAATGTAAGGGTCAGAAAAGGGTGCGATGCATCACTGAATGCGTGGTATATACAGGGTGTCCGGTAAGTCCCGGAACGGCTGCGCCATTTCTTTATTTACGCAGATAAAAAAACCAAACTTTGGGAATGTTCCTAGATAAATAAAAACTACTTTTTGGGGGGGTCAAAAGTTTGGTTGCCCCTCCCGGGGGGGCGGGGACGCCCCTAACTTTTTTTTTTCAAATGGCAACCCCTATCTTGTGATACCTCATTCGAAAGAGGGTAAAAAACTGAGCATTTTGGCGCAAACCGCATGTCGATATCTCTTTTAGTATTCGAGATATCGAACTTCAAAATCTATGGAAACCCATTTTAAAAAAATCATAACTCTTATTCAGAAAGTCGCTATTTAAAAAACTAGGGGTCTAAACTACTCTACATAGCAAGCTATTTCCAGGGAAAAACACCTCTGCCCAAAAAAATTAACTTACAGTTATTGTTTTTTTTCCCGCCAAAATGTTTTAAAAAATTTTGGCGGGAAAAAAAAAAAATAACTGTAAGTTAATGTTTTTGGGCAGAGGTGTTTTTCCCTGGAAAGAGCTTGTTATGTAGAGTAGTTTAGACCCCTAGTTTTTTAAATAGCGACTTTCTGAATAAGAGTTATGATTTTTTTAAAATGGGTTTCCATAGATTTTGAAGTTCGATATCTCGAATACTAAAAGAGATATCGACATGCGGTTTGCGCCAAAATGCTCAGTTTTTTACCCTCTTTCGAATGAGGTATCACAAGATAGGGGTTGCCATTTGAAAAAAAAAAGTTAGGGGCGTCCCCGCCCCCCCGGGAGGGGCAACCAAACTTTTGACCCCCCCAAAAAGTAGTTTTTATTTATCTAGGAACATTCCCAAAGTTTGGTTTTTTTATCTGCGTAAATAAAGAAATGGCGCAGCCGTTCCGGGACTTACCGGACACCCGGTATAATACTGTCGCAAGCAAATAGAAATTCTACGTAAGTAGCAATCAGCTTATGTGATTTGCCTAGGCAATGAGCAAGCCGCGCGTTTATTTTTTATTAGAAAAAATTCAGATCAAGTGTAAGGTAAACACCTGAGTAGCCGGCACCCCTAAAATTTGCTCCTGTACCCGGCACTTATTTTTCACAATGTGAAAAATATTATAGTTTATAGTGGCTACCTTAGTGTTTTGCGTATTTTTTTTTCGAATTTTTCACACTTGAGGTCTTAGATAAAAATCACACAAAACACCAGTATTGCCAACAAACTAATCCTTTTCACTTTGTAAAAAATAAATGCCGGGTACTGGTGCAAATTTTAGGGGTGACGGCTACTGGGGTGTTTACCTGATGGTGACTGACAAAATAACTATATCGAGATTCGATTTCGCTCATTCTAAAACTAAAGTAAACTAAAGAGCATATTGATGTTCGCAGATTCAGTTTTTCTCAACTGATCGCCTCTTTTTATGAACTTTTAAAGCTACTAAATATACAGTCGGTGTTCAAAAACACATCATCTAAAACACTGTAGGTAAAAAACTACTCAAAATAGACCTAATCTGATGAAATCGCCGTTTTCGTCACCTTATTAGCTTGAGATTGGGCTACTAAATCAAATCTCGATTTAATTATTCTATAGATCACAGTTACGCTTGATCTAAATTTTTTCTGATCTTAACCCTTAACTGCAGATGAGCCCAGATCTGGAACAATTACTTTGAAGCCTTATCTAAAAGTAGGAGACTTGAGTTGTACTGTCGCTGCATGGTGGGTCACATGTGGAACAGATACTAAACGAGTAAGAATTGTCGATTTTGTCCTAGAGCGCGCAGCACAGGATAGAGAACGTGCATAGTGGTTGAAAATAGCTTACTGAAAATCTGATAGAGATTTTCCGATTTTCATTGTTATGTTTGGGAGTAACGCAGGGGTACCATATACAAAAAAAAAAAAACAACTATTGAAACTTACTAACTTATTTTTTACTACTTTATTTTTATTTTTTTTTTTTTTTTTTCAGCCTGAAAACTTTATTTTCAGTTGCATGGATACCTAAATGCGGGTAAGGCCATATTTGGAAAAATTAATATTCAGGCTCTTTACCATAGAAATATAATGGAAAGAATTTTTTCACTATTTTTCCCTGTGTCAAGGATCAAAATTTTACCGAAAAAAAATTATTTTATTGAGAAAAAAAAAAAAAAAAATCATGCAGTAAAGGGTTAAATAAACGGCAACTTTCAAATACTGCAAAATGAATCAAAGGCTCCATTCTGATCGTGGTATTCTGTGATTTTACTTCTTGTCGTATAAAAAGTCCTTAAAATCGCCCCCTGTGTGCGCCGCGATGCTCTTGGCTTGGTCGAGTTGATGAGTGAGTTTTAATTACGGGCAAGATTTATCTCGAAAAATGCACGCCCAGCTGTCTCGTTTTTGAGTTCGACCTACCCCTCGAATCAGGAGTCTTTTAGACTGTATTGCTGCAAGGAAATTAAGTTTACAGAGGCTCGGTGCCTGTAAGCACCACGCGGTGCAAGGGTACATTATCATGCTTCAGAATCCTTCCCGTCCCTCTCACTCCCCTGACCCACACGGAATCCGGGTAGTTCTTCTTATAACTTGATTTTATTTAATTGTTTCGTCTCAAATCAGATTTTAATTAGAATCAAACATTATACGAAATGATCCGCGGTAACTTGTGAATGGGTCTGTTGCACACTTCGACTATAGCGTTTTTAAGTATCAATTCTTATGTAAAAAGCCGAGAAAATAACAATAGCAGCATCAGAAAACCCTAAAATTCAGTATTAAACTCACAAATTGCGAAAAACAGTAGACACTATTCACCCCTGTATCTTTCCACCACGTGCACGATATTTCGCGAAATTAGCGCGGCACATTCAAATAATCACGGCCGACTGTCATCACAGCTGACTTCATAAACAAATAAACAGTAAACACTGACGGCGCCTGTTCGAATTCTTACGTCTCAATATCCTCAATTCCTCACACAAGATTAAGAAGGGTACGGAAACCGACATTTGTGTCGAAAACTTATCAAATTGAAACAATAACACACATGAGTTCCAAAGATGATGATTGAAGTTGGAATCATACTTGGAACTCATGTGCGTTATTGTTTCAATTTGATAAGTTTTCGACGCAAATGTCGGTTTCCGTACCCTTCTTAATCTTGCGTGAGGAATTGAGGATATTGAGACGTAAGAATTCAAACAGACGTCGTCCATGTTTACTGTTTCTTTGTTTATGAAGTCAGCTGTGATGACAGTCGGCCGTGTTTATTTGAATGTGCCGCGCTAATTTCGCGAAATATCGTGCACGTGGTGGAAAGATACAGGGGTGAATAGTGTCTACTGTTTTTCGCAATTTGTGAGTTTATTAATGCATTTTGGTGTTTTCTGATGCTGCCATTGTTATTTTTACAGCTTTTTACATAAGAATTGATACTTAAAAACGCTCTAGCCGAAGTGTGCAACAGACCCATTGTGAAACTTCGATAATCGATATCTTTACCGATATCGATACCTTCTTGCAAACGGATGTAAATCGGCTTTGTTTTGTTTTCTATATCTGAAGTGTTCCACTGTCATCTGCAGTTTTCCAATTTCTAACGTGAAATTTGACGAAAATAACAATGCGCACATTAAAAACTTTAAAAACTTCAAAATCTACTCATTAACTCAGAAAATCTTTCCCATTTCAAACAATCCGCGCTACTGTAAATACTGGTGACTGTTTTAGTACAGCGATATATCGCGTCGATTGCCGTTCGGGGCACAGTATGACGTAGCGTGCAGTTTGGCAACGTTGCATTGTGTCCATTTAAACCCGTGTAAAAGGTCGAATGCAAAGGTGTTCACCGAACACCCAATAGCTCAATATTTTTAATGGGTTTAAATAGACACTGCACAACGTTGCAAAATTGCACGCTACGCCACTGGTTCGGGGATTTCTGGATCCAAACAAATTCTGGTTCAATGTAATTTCCCCATAAGTGGATTTTTTTGTTTTTTTTTAAGCGTGCCGCATTTATACGGTACGCTTCTTGTTTTCATTTTCATATCTAATATATAGGTTCAATGCCTTGCTTATGGCAAAACCTTGGCGGGAAAGGTTTGAAAAATTAAAAACGTATTTTCTTAAAACTGGTTTTATTAATCGTTAAGTTATTGCTGGAATCCAGGAGGTCTCGTCGTCTATTTTCTTAAAATTGTAAAAGTTTTGGTATTCCTGTTAATTTCATTAAGTTATTAAGCGTCAAAGTTGAATTCCTTTGAACTGGATTCCTATACAGGTCCAGCAACCTAAGTCATTTGTGCCAACCTATGAGTCGAAATTCCAAGGCAGGAGGAGGGTGGAAACATCCTTCACAGAAACCCTCTTTGCCCCTCGCCTTTGGGCTCCACCGGTCTCAAGATTTCTTCACGGTGCATTAAGCGTTCGGGACTCGCATCATAAAATTGTCAAAATCTGTTTGACGAGGGTTTCGAAAAGAAGTGACGAGGTATTGATGAAGAGCGGGAGGGGTATAGAAAAGAGAGAGGCTCATTTTTTTTTTTTTTTTTTTTTTAACGGAAATTTTGACTATTAAATCAAACAATATAATTAATGTGACCGTTTAGCGATTATGAATTCTACGTCCTCGAAAATGTTTACTTATTACTTAACTTGCGTAACCGCAACATACCCATTGTGAAGTATCGATATCCATCTCCTTCGTCTAAACTGTAAACGGATGTAAAGTAGTGGTCGATTTTGTATATAGCTTTCTATCGAACGTTTATACTATCTGCAGTGTTGCAGTGTCATCTGCAATGCTTTCTCAGCAAGGCACTAATGCCAGATTTAAGATTAAATTCCCTATATTTTACATTGATTCTTATGGGAAATATACAGCCCAAAGCCGCGCATCTGGCTACAGGGCGGCAAGGGAACATATTACGGGAAAGCCGCGCGCATCATCTGGCAACGGCGCACGTTGGTCGAAGATTGTCAAGAAGGGGTCTAAAATCAGAAAGTAAATTTCTCATTAATTTATTATCATTCATAAATTTTTAAGGGCAATTTTAATCACAGAAAACACTTTAAAGCAAGTTATTTAAACCGAGAAATGTCAATGGAGAGTGCAAAGAGCAAGACTCGCAATGGAGCTGTTGCAAACTTTTGCTACAGGCTTATTAATAGTAGCTTATGGGGTAATACCCTGTAAAAATAACGATTAGCGCACTAAAAAATCACGAAATCCACTCCTAAACTCACAAAATGCTTTTAAACGCGAGACCGTAATGGCGGCCGGGGCCGCGGTTTGCATTGGGTTTCCCTATCTTCAATCAGCGCCATCTACAGGAGGTAGTCTCGCAACACCACACAAGAAGAAGAAGAAGCACACAATTGCCATAAGAAAACCGCGGCTTCGGCCGCCAATTACGGTCTCGCGTTTAAAAGCATTTCGTGAGTTTAGGAGTGGATTTCGTGATTTTTTAGTGCGCTAATCGTTATTTTTACAGGGTATTACCCCTTAAGCAACTATTAATAAGCCTGTAGCAAAAGTATGCAACAGCTCCATTGAATGGAAGGCCTGCGTGGTCAACGCAGATAAGGGATCGGAACGCGGGCTGGCCTCTGATTGGCTTGTAATCGTGATGCAAAACTGTTTCAGGCCTTATGGAAATTAAGGGGTTTTCATTCCATGACATTTATCTCGAAACCTGTGCAAAATTGCCTGTAAACAATTAGTACGAGTCGATTTAGCAGAATTTTCCAAACAAATTGATAGGTCATAAGTGCCACTTTATTGCAAATTCGAAAAGACTGTCTCAGTTGAAAAGTACACACAATAGTGTGTTCATGTGCTTGGCGTGTGTTTAAGTAACTCTTTATTATGTGACCTATCAATTTGTTCGGAAAATTCTGCTAAATCGACTCGTACTAATTGTTTACAGGCAATTTTGCACAGGTTTCGAGATAAACGTCCCGGAGCAAAAACCTCGTGTTAATTTCCCTATGGCATGAAACGGTTTTGCATCAGGCTTACAGCCAATCAGAGGCCGCAGCCCGCGTTCCGATCTCTTACCTGCATAGACCGCGCAGGCCTTCCATTCAATTGCGACTCTTGTTTACTCTTTGGGAGAGTGTTAAATTAAGCTTCGCTTCAATCGAGAACAAAGATTACTTAAAGATTAGAGTATAAGTAATCTTTGATGGAGAACGATGATTTTTGATGACTTTTGTGCACTGATTTTTGGCCACTTTTTGTCGATCTTAGACCATAGTGCGGCGCCATAGTGGCGTAGCGTGCAACTTGGCAACGTTGTATTGTGTCCATCTAAAGCCTTTTAAAAGGTCAAATGCGAGGGTGTTCACCGAACAACCTATCGTTCGATCTTTTTCATGGATTTAAATAGACCAACTGCAACGTTGCCAAATAGCACGCTATACGCCACTGTGCGGCGCCAACATTTATATTATCATTTTTTAAACGCAGTATCTCACAAAATAACGTGCGCTTTTTAAATGTCATCTGCACAACGCATGTCAATGTGTCAACTTCAAAGGGCTTTCTAGCATGCAATTGCTGTTTTAGAGTTTTTACAATCAAAATTAGTGTAACAGATCCAAAATTTGCATGACTTTAAATTGTGAAATAACCTCGATCATGATGGTAAATCTACGTCGCAGTATAGGGCTCTTGGCTCTTCTCTCACATCAAAAAATGTCATAAAAATTGCATAAATAGTCACACTTTTTGAAGCAACTAAAGGAGAGCCGTTGCCCCTTGAACTTTGTTTAATTGCGTCTTAAGCAATAATGGCCTGAGTGTGAGTTTAAAACCAGGCATCTAAATTAAGTCCGTCATGCGTGAGTTTTAAGACTGACAGGTCATCGCCCATGGACCTGTTGGTAGGAAAGTATGGCTCTAGTTCGAGGTGTTCATTTTGCATATGTTACGAATTGAAGGCACCAACGATTCGTGATTTCACCGGCGCACTATGTGGTATTTGACCGGAAAAGTTGGCATAAACTGTTTTTACAGTCCTAATGACTTGAAATTTGGTATCTGGAGGTATTTTTTAACGCTGAATTCAAATTTTGCATCAGTTTTTCAAAATTCGAGAATCCAAGATGGCTGCCGATAATTTTTTCGGCTAATCGGTCGGCAGCCATCTTGGATTTTCGAATTTTGAAAAACAGATGCAAAACTTGAATTCAGCGTTAAAAAGTACCCGTAGATAGTGAGTTTCAAGTCATTTGGACGGTGTTGCCAAATTTCACTCGTCGCCTCTACAACACGTGAAAACGAGAATTTTGTGCAAAAACGCAAAATTTTAACTAATTTTCCCGGAAAAGCCGCATTTTTCCGCAACTTCTGACTTCAAGGCCTATTAGTACGCACTAAGGACTACCATTTCTCATATATATACCCGCGGGATGTGGCACGATATTTGAACTTAAGTTCTCTTGAAAATCGGAAAATTTACGTTTTTAGCTAAAAACTTTGAAGTAGCAAAAATATATCAAATACAAATCCAAATTGGACAAAATAGGCATAAACTGATTGTAACTACCTTCAGGAAGACGATCCATGTACACAAATTTTGTTCTGACTTCTTTTGAAACACTTTTTTTTTTACTTTGATTATAGTCTCGTGCTGAGGCTAAATTTAATGGTGGTAAAACTGATTTTTCCCCTGGTGGATTCTAGGTGAATTAATCTAGTTTAGACCCGCTAAATACAAGTTTCTAATGCAAAAATCTATGTAGATTCCGAATATCACAACAGTTTTTCCCAATAGCAACTTTTTTTTTTTTTTTTTTGAGTTTATGCCAGGTTTTTTGGTCAAATACCACATAGTGCGGCGCCGCGCGCCCGCGCCGCACCGCCAGTCGACCTCTCCTTTTTTTAAGATTTTTTTTTTTCTCTTTCTTTCTATTATATTCGTTTCTTTTTGTTTTATCATTTTAATTTATAATTTCTCATGTTTTTCATTTGTTTTGTTTTTCACCATCTCATTGTTCGTTTCATTTTTTTCAAGGGCCAGTAGACGTAAATATGAAAGTATAGCGGCGTAACTGAAAAATTGCCGATTAATTTACTTTTCTTACTGATTATTTTAATGAGCTCTTGCGAAAATGACAAGATAGTAGGATCCCTATCGTTATCTATCTTGGGTGTTAAACGCACAAGCAGAGCACTAAACGAGCTATTGTGAGATTTCCATGCATCATATAGGGTCGCGCTTCTACTGAAAGCTCTTAAGGGGAGATGGAACAGCTGAAAATACATGTAAAATTGACCTACTTCAGGTCCCTTTTGGTCAGCAATGGTTGGATATATTTTCCTAAAATTTTGTATGCATACTTTTATGTATGTCTTGAAGCTTTGGAACTAGAATGATGTAGATCCATGCATTTGAAATAAAGTTTTCAGAAAGCTGAACTTTGGTTGAAAAAAGCTATTTTTCTCAATGGACAATTATTCAAAAACACAGTTTTAAATGTACATAAAAGCTTTTAGTTCCATTTGTAGTCCTTAAAATTCTGAGCATTTTAATAAAAAAATCAGGAAGCTAAGCTCTTTTAGCTCCTGAGATAATGGGTCAGATAGATGAAAAACCCAAACTTTCGGGAAACCTGCGTTTTCTCTAAAAAATTTAACTAATTACGAGGGTTGTCCGTAAATTAAGGTCTCCAAAGCTGTTTCACATAGAAAAAATCATTTTATTGAAAAAACAGGTACAGATTCTGAAAGCTTGAACTTTTAGCTTTTTTTCTACGTAGTCGCCATTACAATCAAAATATTTGTCATGTCTTTCAGAAAGCTTTTTCAAATTCGCGTCATACCCCTCTCCCGCCAACTCGCATAGTGAGGAATTGACAGCTTCTTCGAGCTCTTCAAGACCCCCAAGTGTTGTTTCAAGTTGAGGAACTAATAATAGTTGCTTGGGGCCAAATCAGGACTATATGGAAGGTGGTCGATGGTTTTCCACCCGAATTTGGCGATGCGAACTGTCGTGACGAGGAGGACGTGAGTTGAAATCGGGCGTTGTCGTGGTGTAAACGGACTCATTTGGTCAGCCAACCGCTCCTTTTGTCCTGTATGGCCTGGCGCAGTTTTGTTGGTGTCTTGCAGTAACTTTCCTCGTTGATTTTCGTACCTTTTTCAAGACAGTCGACCAGCAAAACGTCTTTTTTGTCCAAGAATACAGGCCGTAGGGCCATACAGAACAAAAGGAGAGGTTGACTGACCAAAGGAGTCCGTTTACACCATGACAACGCCCGATTTCAACTCACGTCCTCCTCGTCACGACAGTTCGCATCGCCAAATTCGGGTAGAAAACCATCGACCACTTTCCATATAGTCCAAAGGACACCGCGCTTTGCTTATGGGAACTGGCTCCCAGTCAAATTTTTTTAAATTGAAATATGTGTCGTAAAAGTGTCTCCTGAGAAAAAGCTCTCACGGGCGGAAAAAAAAATAATGACAGGATTTCGAGATATTCGCGTCTAAAGTTGGGGACTATTTGCCCTCCGCCTCGTATTCTCGTACGTAGCAGGCCGCTTAACTACTACGCCAACTGGAAACCTTCTCGGTCGAATCGCCCGACTCAGCGCGCATTGATATTTGCAGTCCCTCCCAACTGCTTATTTGTTTACCGCAGACCACTGCTCTGCCTTGACCACTCCCTCAACTGATTATTTCCCTACATCAACATTTTCTTTTTATCTGCGAACTATCTGCTCTCTTCCTCTCTCTCCCTCTCTCTCCCTCTCTCTCCCTCATTGTAAATGTAGTTCCGATTAATAATAGTTCATTGTTGTTTCTCTCGCAATATTTGACACCTAGTTTTTGCGTCCTTTTTTTTGTTTATTTGTTTATTTCTCTTTTATTATTCAGGATTTATTTATTTTGATTGAGGGGGAAGGGGTCGTTAGCACACGACGTAGTGGTTCATGAGCATTATACTATCGTTCTACTTCCAAAGCGATGTTTCAAGCGATGTGATACAAGTTTTCTAAAGAGTCGTCAAAAAAGAAAAAATGAAAAGAATAAACAAAAACAAACCTCTCCCCCCCTAAAAAAATCAAACCAAGAAACGTGATTTTTGACAAGTGTATAGAGCCGTACTGAATTTTAATAGGAAAGGGGGGTCGGAGAGAGAAAAAAAAAAAGTGTGCCTCACGAACGCGGACAATCGTGTATCTTGGTGTATCGATGGCTCCTCCATAAAAATCTACCAAAAAGAATCGATCCGATGGCGACAGTGACAGCGGCGGATCGTGAACAATCAACTGAATTTTCCATCCCATTTGAACCTATGGAAATGTATCGATTATTCGGAACCCCAAAATGAACAGTCTGAAGATCGACTCTCTCTTGTAGGTTTAAATAGAGGAGATGTCGAAACAAACATAGCTTTGGAAGTAGAACGATAGTATAATGCTCATGAACCACTACGTCGTGTGCTAACGACCCCTTCCCCCTCAATCAAAATAAATAAATCCATGAATAATAAAAGAGAAATAAACAAATAAACAAAAAAAAAAGGACGCAAAAACTAGGTGTCAAATATTGCGAGAGAAACAACAATGAACTATTATTAATCGGAACTACATTTACAATGAGGGAGAGAGAGGGAGAGAGAGGGAGAGAGAGGAAGAGAGCAGATAGTTCGCAGATAAAAAGAAAATGTTGATGTAGGTAAGTAATCAGTTGAGGGAGTGGTCAAGGCAGAGCAGTGGGTCTGCGGTAAACAAATAAGCAGTTGGGAGGGACTGCAAATATCAATGCGCGCTGAGTCGGGCGATTCGACCGAGAAGGTTTCCAGTTGGCGTAGTAGTTAAGCGGCCTGCTACGTACGAGAATACGAGGCGGAGGGCAAATAGTCCCCAACTTTAGACGCGAATATCTCGAAATCCTGTCATTATTTTTTTTTCCGCCCGTGAGAGCTTTTTCTCAGGAGACACTTTTACGACACATATTTCAATTTAAAAAAAATTGACTGGGAGCCAGTTCCCATAAGCAAAGCGCGGTGTCCTTTGGCCTCAAGCAACTATTATTAGTTCCACAACTTGAAACAACACTTGGGGGTCTTGAAGAGCTCGAAGAAGCAGTCAATTCCTCACTATGCGAGTTGGCGGGAGAGGGGTATGACGCGAATTTGAAAAAGCTTTCTGAAAGACATGACAACTATTTTGATTGTAATGGCGACTACGTAGAAAAAAAGCTAAGAGTTCAAGCTTTCAGAATCTGTACTTGTTTTTTCAATAAAATGATTTTTTCTATGTGCAACAGCTTTGGAGACCTTAATTTACGGACAACCCTCGTACATCCTGAATCAGCACTTTTAAAAAAAATATGAAATATGATTGGAGAAAAAAGTATATACTGTATTATAATATCGGTTGACTCAGCAGAATATTCCCTATCAAATTAGATAGTAAAAAAAAAAAAAAAAAAATTGAAATTTTTTACCAAAACTGTTTCATCTTCCCTTAAGGTTTTCTACGGTTGCACCTATCCCAAAGATTATTAATAAACTCCAAAAATAAATAATAAGAAATGCTACTCTTCTTACAGATTCTATTTTTTACGAAGAAATTTGAAATCATCGTTAGCAGCATTTAAAATTGTTTGCATTGCATTTTCAAAATTTCGGAAGATAAGCACCACCCATAAGAATTCTGGTTTCAAATTTCAACTATACTGGCCCATTTGTTTATGTTTTGTTCTTTTTATTTTTTTATTTTTTCTTTTTTGTTGTGCTGTTTTGTGTCGTTAATGTGACGCGTCCACTCGTATATAATGTTTCAGGAAGACAACGAAAAGACTGAAATTGACGCGACAACAACAGAGCCAGAATTCCCATTTTCAGATGCTGAGGCAACCACCGTAAGTTCCAGAAACGATTTATCCACCCGGTGACACAGCCTATATAGCTTTATTATCTTTCTCCTCATTCTGGTTTCGGTTACTTCTCCTTCTTTTTTACCTATTGGCCTTGATTTGGTCATTTTCCTTATAATCGCTTGATCATCCTTTACCATAAGGTATGTTCTATCGACGAATGGGTCTGTTGCACACTTCGGCTACAGCGTTTTAAAGTATCATTCCCTATGTAAAAAGGCGCGAAAATAACAATGGCAGCATCAGAAAACCCTAAAATTCAGTAATAAACTCACAAATTGCGAAAAACACTAGACACTATTCACCCCTGTATCTTTTCACCACGTGCAAGATATTTTGCGAAATTAGAGCGGCACATTCAAATAATCACGGCCGACTGTCATCACAGCTGACTAGTGGCTTTATAAACAAATAAACAGTAAACACTGACGGCGTCTGTTCGAATTCTTACGTTTCAATATCCTCAATTCCTCACAAGAGGTTGTGAAAGGTACGGAAACCGATATTTGTGTCGAAAACTTATCAAAATGAAACAATAACACACAGGAGTTCTCCAACTTCGATCATCATGCTTGAAACTCCTGTGTGTTATTGTTTCATTTTGATAAGTTTTCGACACAAATATCGGTTTCCGTACCCAGTAGCGGCTCGTGCAATCTGGCAACAGAGCTATTTTGCCATTTAAATCTGTGCTAAAAGATCGATTCTAGGTGAGGTACAGCGCCTCACCAAAGAATCGATCATTTTACATAGGTTTAAATAGAGGGAGTCCATGGTTGCCACATTGCACGAGCCGCCACTGTCCGTACCTTTCACAACCTTTTGTGAGGAATTGAGGATATTGAAACGTAAGAATTCGAGCAGACGCCGTCAGTGTTTACTGTTTATTTGTTTATGAAGTCAGCTGTGATGACAGTCGGCCGTGATTATTTGAATGTGCCGCGCTCGCTAATTTCGGGAAATATCCTGCACGTGGTGGAAAGATACAGGGGTGAATAGTGTCTAGTGTTTTTCGCAATTTGTGAGTTTATTACTGAATTTTAGTGTTTTCTGATGCTGACATTGTTATTTTCGCGCCTTTTTACATAGGAATTGATACTTTAAAACGCTGTAGCCGAAGTGTGCAACAGACCCATTAAAGATTGTTGCTAGATTTGATTTTCACGAGCTTAGTTTCGCCTTCAAAATTCCGGTTCGGCCACTCACCATACTCCTTCTGCCGGGAAAGCCGTTGCCGACCAGTCCCACACTCTCACACGTATAACTGCGGCAATGGTCGTTCAGGGTCCCTTGGCCTTGATGGGAATATTATACAGGGTGTATCAGACCAGCCGGATAGGGTCTTTTTCTCGGAAACTACTGAACTAAATGATTTGGAACAAGTGAGTCATTTATATTATTGACCACAAATTTTTCATTTTCGATATTTTCAAAAGCCCTCGACTAACCCTTTGAGAGTATTTGGAGGCTCAAACAAATTGTTCAAGTTTTATGGCGAAAAAATTAGCTCGTGAAAATCTTTCGACATTGCCCTTCTCCCCCCAAATGACACTACTGGGATCTTTAAGTATTATTATAGTATGAACGCTCAACACCGCCATTACCTTAACGCGTGTCGGTGTTTAAAATAATTTTTTGACTTTAGAAGAAGATTTCGCGAATTAGTATTGCTACCAACGTTATTTTTGCAGCTTTTTTTTACTACTTAATTGTTCCTTAAATCGCCTGTAACGAAAGTTTACAACAGCCCAATGCGAACTATGAAGCTGGAAGTCATTCCGCTAGACGAAATCTCGGTACACATTTCTTCCAGCAACTAACTATGTCCGCAAGGAACCTTTTGGTCCTCCCGCTACCCGCGCCCTAAGTTTGCACAGAATATTTACCTTTTTCAAAATCCTACTGGTCGTTTTAAATATACAGGGTGTCCCACTGTCCCAGGCCTCCCGGATCAGACATTTTTCGGCTCGTTAAAAAGTTTTGAAACAAAACCTACAGATAGCATGGATTGACCCCAGATTTTCCATGTTAGATATTTTCAACAACCCTCGACAGCCTCTTGGGGTAAATAGTGGGGGGGGGTGAAACTTTTTTACAAGTTTTCTCAGAAGTCCTCCAATAATGGTAGAAGAATAAGATTCTATTCTTAAAAGAGAGGCAATCGCGGACATTTTTGCTGCCAACATTTTTTTCCCGAAAACCCCCAATTTTTGAATAATGGGGGCTTTTTGGAAAATTGTCCCTTTGTGACCACCCTGTCAAAAATTTCTCGAAATTCTTAACATATTAAAAAAGAACAGATCAAAACCTTTAGATTTGTTTTGCCGCACTCGTAACTTTGGCTTAGAAGTGAAAAACAAGGTATTTATCGCCAAATCAATATTTTGGGGCTTAAATGCATGGCAGAATTGGCTCGATGTCATGGATTCAGCTAATGAAGCCCCGAAATGTTGATTTGGCGAAAAACACATTATTTTTTCACTTTAAGGTAAAATGTGGCAGATCAAACGAAAGGCTTTGATCTGTCTTTTTTTAATCAATTAAGAATTATGAGACATTTTTGACGCATGGTTACTAGGGCCGATTCAAAAATTTTCCAAAAAGCCTCCTGCCTAGTCCATCACTCAAAAATTGGGGTTTTTTGGAAAAAAAAATTATGGGACCAAGAAGGTAGGCAATTGCCTCCTTTAAGAATCGAAACTTATTTTCATACCCATAATGATGGTACTCCTGCTAAATTTTGCTGTGAGCAAATTAATTGTCCAATCTGCTTCTAAAAAAAAAAAAAAATAGCGAAAATCACTCTAAGAATTTTGTAAGGAAGTCTAAAATTCAGTAATTAACTCACACAACTGCTATAACGGTAAGTTAGTAATGGCCGCGGTTCAACGCAGGTACCGCGGGAGATTTAATATGCCACTTTCTCTACGGAAACACAGAGATATGTCTCAATTTAGATAGCCCATGATACCTGCGTTGAACCGCCATTAAAACCGCCGAAATTTCTTGGTGGGCTGCTGTCCATTTTGGGTCAGCCAGCCGTGAAATATATATAAGGGTGGGACAAATGGGAGGAAGGAAAAAGAGGAGAGAAATGAAAAATGCAGAGAAAAATGGACGAAATATAGAAAAGACTAATAATTCATTAGGGGCTGG
>VMOF01000320.1:12277651-12300339 GCA_011764245.1 Trialeurodes vaporariorum | reverse complement strand
CCTTTTAAAACCCTTTAAAAAACAACGATCTTCAGGAGGTACTATTCCAGCCCCAAGGTATCGATACTTTTGCATAGGTTTAAATTACAAATAAGTATGGTTGCCAAATTGCACGAGCCGCCACTGGCTCAGACAAGTCGGCGCTCTCGACTTTGTTCAAACAGATGGAGAGAAGGAAAGGTCAAAGTTGAAAAAAAAGAGCAAACAGAAAACTCGAAAATTTATGAAGAAGATAGATAAGGCTTTAAAGAATAATGATCTAAAAGGGTTTAATGGAAAAAAGCGCACCGAGGAAGACAAATAACTTTAATGCAAAAGTTGTTTGTTCCGCCGTAAATTTTAAAATTTAAACCGTCTCGGTGACGATTGTTCTTTGTAGAAGGGGATAGAGTTTGCTAAAAAGTCGTAGTTGCCAATTTGAGCTAAATTGTCGTCAACGTGCTTAGCTTGTGTGTCACTCTAAAAGTTTCCGGTCGCAAAGGAACTGTTTAAAAGTTAATTAGCGGCATCTCCGGGTGAAAATTTCAAAAGTATGTTTTGAGACTTTTTTTAAAAGGGCTGAAAATTAAGTTCAGTAGGATTATACACAAATTTAATTCTATTTGATTTACTTGACTCGTTTCTTTAAATGTCGAAAGGGAAAGGCGATAAACGTAGTGTAAAATTTTTTTTAGAGGGATGAAAAAAAAATTATTGAATAAAATTGTCTCTATACATGTATCAGCTCTATTTCACTTGCTCAGACCGAGTTCGGTCTTCTTATTACTGTGCAATCAAAGGGGTGTCCACCATCTTTGTTTTTGAATTTCGTGACCAGGTTATTTGGTTTTCAAAACCTACCAAGCGAGATAGGTTTCGAGTTCGTGCCCTGGTCACAACAATTTGTGAGTAAAAAATTTTGAATTTGTAAAATGATAAATTACCGATAAATTTGGTATGTAGGGAAATGTTAAAATTGCCGACAAAACATACTATGTACCATATAGTACCAACATATATACTAGTCACCAAATGACTGAACCGTAACTGGACTCGGTCGATAAAAAAATTTGCATTACGAAAACGTAAGGGTTGGTTCAGGAACAACTTTTACTAACCTGTCTTAGGTCGAAAATAGAATACTGAGTTAACATCTTTACCATACCTTCATTTCTTGAACATTTGTTTTTAACTAAAGGTGATTCCAGGCGAAACTTTTCCAGATTTCAATCCAATGGATAGCGCCACAAGTAGCTTTTCAGAAAAGTCGTGTTTTGGCGTTTTAAACTCAAACCATAGATGAAACGCAAAATCCAAACACGTCAGCACCTGTGAAATTTTTTTATGGATTTTTTGAGCCCAAAACGAGCAAAATTGGTTTAGAATTCAAGCCGAAAATTATGAAATTCATTTCGCCATAAGCTTAGTCAGTGAGAGTGAGTGCGAGTGATAATATGTCTATCTGCCTCACTCGCACTCATTGAGGTTTAAAAGGGAAATTTATCGTATGTTTCATAATTTCCGGCTTTACTTTTGAGTGTTTCAGCTTGAAACTTTCACGGTATCTTCGCTTTAAGTATGCTCGAAGGTGCTGACTTTTCTCAAATTTGTGTTTTTAGCGTAAATTCGTCAATTTTAGCCATAAACTGTTTACTTTTTGAGCAGCGCGACGGGGTGTCCACAGTTGGAACTAATCCACCCTGGAATCATCTTGAGAAGAGGCAAGAAAAACATGCTCTGAGCGAAGTTTATTAAATTCTTATAAACAGCTAGGTACTTGGTATGAATGCATAATTCATGCATAATTTCTGATAGACATGCTTTTTAGATTGCGTTTTTGCAGCCTTTTAAAAAATGTCTAAATGTTTGAATGATTGTTTCTGTATGGAAAAAATATATTTTAGGCTTTGTTTTGTCTATAACATACTTATTTTAAAATTTAGACATCGTAGCTTTTTTTTTATGAGGACATTTTAAACCACTAAGGCGTGGTATTAAAGTCTGGTCTTTTAATTTACAGACGCTTTAAACCAACCACTCTTTTTAAAATTGCTATCCTTCCGAGATTGTATGCATATGGTTTGTAATTCTTCCAAGTTTAAATTTTTAACGTTTCAAATTTCCAGGGACCACCAGGTGAATCGATCAGAGGGCCACCTGGGCCTCCTGGGCCACCAGGTCCACCAGGTCCTCCTTTTTCCGGCGGAGGAAAATTCGAAGAGGAACTAGGATCAGGCGACGACGAGGTAAGAAAATGACCATAAACTTTTCTTTAATTATTCGTGTCGCTCGACCTGCTAAAATATCAGGTTTGTCCGCTGTGATTCGGAACAAAGGATTTCCTGAGTGTAAAAGCAAAAAAAAAAAAATAAATAAATAAAAAAAAAAAAAAAAAAAAAAAAACAAGTTGGAACTTGCAACACTGGAACAGTGTTAGCAAAGAGAGCATGAGTGTCGGCCGTAAATCATTGTAAGTGTGGAGTTCCATATTGATAGTACAAAACTGCGACAAAGTCAATCGCAACGCTGCATTTGTGTTTGTATAACAGTGATCGCTGTAAAAATAACTTGATAGGTCAAAGTGGGAATGAAAATTTACTTATAGCGTGTTGAAACAGTTGTTCACGAGGCGAGGTGAATACTGTGGTTTTGAAAATCGATTTCGATAGTGATAGTTCCTTTAAAATCGGATGACGCAATACCAATCCTAGCAAGCCGTAAAGTCTAGTTTAGTTATTTGGGACTTTTTTAGATTTCTCTCGCCTGAACCAAAGTCATCAGGAAGGAAATTCTTAATACCAATCCTAGCAAGCCGGAAAGTCTAGTCTAGTTATTTGGGACTTCTATAGAATTTTCCTCGCTTGAACCAAAGTCATCACGATGGAAATTCTTCGTCTTTATGGTTTCAGCTCTTTTTGTCTCAGATTAAAAAATGAATGTTAAAATTGATCAAATGTCATCCGACACTCATCAAGGCCCTTAAGGAACGTAATATGAACTTGAAAAAAGCTCATTCGATTTTTTAAAGGGGGCTTAAAAGGTCCATGAGAGACGAAATTCGCGGATACAGAGTATCCACAGCTTATTTCAATGTTCGATCTGACAAGACCGTGCGCCTTTGAAAAATCGATATCTCGATAGTGAATCGATGTATTGCAATTCGGTTTGCACCGGTCGAAAGCGCTTGCTGTGACTGACAACCTCGAAAATTTCAGATCCATCCGAGTTTATTTAATGACCTTACAGGACCTCTCGCGGCCGCAGTTAGACATTTCTTGTCAGAGTTACGCTGAAACGGGGAGTAGTTCCCCCCCTAAGATGATATTTTTTGGCTCGAAACTGCATTGGGCCCTCTCGGGACATCATTGGGACCCGAAAAAAAGCGGAACCGATATACTACGGCACACGACTGGTTCGTGAGAGACGAAATTCGCCTTTTTCCAGCCTCCAGCGCCCCTCTAAGGTCGATCTGACAAGACCGCGCGCCTTTGAAAAATCGATACCTCGAGAACGAATCGATGGATTGCGCACTGCGGTTTGGATTGGGCGGTAGTTTCAGCTTTTAGATAATTCTTGAAAAAAATTCAGATCCATCCAAGTTTTTAAACGGATCTTATGGGACCTCCCGCGGCCGCAGTTAGACATTGTACGTGAGACTTACGCTGGAGTTGGGGCCACGCCCCCCCCCCGATATAGACTTTATCGGTCCGACATTTGTCAGGGCCCTTAATGAACTTCATGTGAACTCAAAAACTCACATATGACTTCTCACGGCGCATGCTAGGTCCATGAGAGTCGAAATTCGCGGATTTTAGAGAATCTTAGATTTCTGACCCTATACCGCGCGCCTTTGAAAAATCGATATCTCGAGAGTAAATCGATGTATCGCAATTCGGTTTGGACCGATCAAAAGAGTAAGCTTACCGGTACTCGCCGTTAAAATTTTGGATCCATCTGATTTCATTTTGAGACCTTACTTGAGTTACTTGGACCCCAGTTGGAATTATTTTTTCGGAGTTACGCTGGCAAGGGGGTCGCTCCCTCTCTTGAAAAACTGTGGGGGGGGCCCTTTGCTGGGGCATACATTCTATTTTTCACTTTTTTTTTTTTTTTTTTTTTTTTTTTTTTTTTTTTTTTTTTTTTTTTTCAATTTTATATTTGTGTCTAATCTAAGTTGGGGGAGGAGGAGGAGAGTACCTGCAAGTCAACCGGCAATTTACTTTTGATAGTGGCTGCGGGTCGAGGGTGCGGATTGCGGACTTTTAACTTGTTGTGGGGTTTACAGGGTGGCCGTGTCTAAACTTATGAGAAAAGAAGGCAACCACAGACCGGAAGAACGTTCAATTTCTGGTTCAGAGACCATGGACAAAGACATGGGCACCCGCAAAACAATTGCCCGGAGGGGCAACTTTTTGAATGTCAATGGAAGGTCTAGGGGACACCACCTAGAGACGGGCAAGTCTAGAAAACCCCCCCCCCCCCCACTTCCGCCTAAAATAGAAAATAAATCAATTATCCTTCCAAATGGTAGAAATTGTAAGTGATTGTAGCATGTAGTTGTATCAAAAGTAATTCTATTTTTGACGTGTTTGATATTATGAATAAAGTGACAGCATCAGATGATAGAAATAGTAAAAAGCTAAGTACAACTATTCCTTCTTTATTTTCATTGTCCTGATGAATTCTAAGAGTTAACCTATTTAAATTAACAAAACCAAAACTCTTGCCTATACATTCTCTAATCATGTAATTATCGACCAGAGGATTCTGAATTTTCAAGGAAGTTCGCAAAATTCTCGTTGCCAACGGTAGTTGCCAATGTAGACACGTTCATACTAGTAGATTTTAAAACTTCTTTCGGCGAGGGAGATGACGGGTGGGAAGTATGATGTCGTCTGAATCAGGAGGGGGTGGGGTAAAAATCAGGGGGAGGTCTAGATCTGGGGGGAGAGGAATCCTGAAACTGGGGGGCGAGCTGTATAGTGGCAAGGGGTGGTTGGGCACCACTGCTTAGGGGGGGGGGCTACTTCCCGCCCTGCCCCCCCCTAAATTACGCCCCTAATTAAAATTGTAAAGTAAACTAAGAATAAAGTTTGTTAACTCTTACTCCTTTCGTTATTATTTGATCTTCGAATGTTCCGATTCTTTTTTATTGTAAAGTTTTGATTTTTCTGAATTAGGGGGGGGGCGCCGCGCCGCCCCTCGGGGAGCGCCCATTGACAGATAAGGGAGAAAGGTAAGTGTAGGAATTTGCACGGGAATCCGGCGTAGTGTGCCGCAAAAATTACTACCAATGGCGGATCCAGAAAATTCTTTTAGGGGGGGGGGGCTTCACGCCTATGAATTTTCAAATTTGCAGGGAGGAATTTATGGGATTTTTTCTGTTGAAAAAAGGCAAAGGCTACCGTGAGTTGGGGGGGGGGGCGTGCCTTTCCCGAATCCGCCGCTGATTACCATGTAACACTGGGCCACGATGACCGATGTCGCATAAAACCAGGTAGAAGACCCGTGGCGGGCGTGGCATCCGTGATGGCTGTGAAATTGGGATGAAGTAGATGGACACACATCATTCATGCAATCTGCACAACGCGGCAAGCAACTGTTGTAGGCGTAGGTGCAGTAGTTCGTGGGGAGGGCAAAGGGGACGGGAGGTCGTCGCAAAACCATGGACGAAGATATAACTAAGGACTGCCGACTGTTGTTAGTCCTGTTTTGCTCTCGACCCCAGCGCTCCAAGCAGCGGTCAGCTGAACTACTCTTTCAAGTGAGCGATCCTGGCGATGTGTCCATGCTCACATGCTGTGCTACTGCTAAAACCGTTGTTGGAGTTGGTCTGTTATGGCATGGCTGTCAACTGTTGTCGGCGACCCAAGAGGATCAGATAACTCAGTATCTCAATGGAAGATCGAAAGCAAGGGAAATTCAGAATCAACTTTGGACAAGGTAACAGAAATCATCAGCAAATTAAAAGAGTCGCCTGATCTCTACTAATAAAACAAATGTCTATGTACTCTTTCTTGTTTGATTCCGTTTTGAGGTTAACTGTGATGTATAGTATTTCAGTCCTTGATTAATCATTTTCGACAATTCAGGAATCTTTCAAGAAATACTCCAGACGTTTGCTTTTTAGCGGATTTTGCTTCCTTTTAATTCGCTGATCATTTGTTCCCTTCGTTCAATCGTGATTCAAATTACCTACACGGTATACATTTGCGGGAAGGCATGGGAGAAAGGGAGCCGGAGCGGCCACCGCTGCAGCGGTTCGCTTTTAGTTGACCCTTACTGCTGCTTGGAGCGCTGCGGTCGCGCTCGAAAACCCGCTAACAGGTTTTAACACGGGCGGAGATAGGAAGTCGGCAGTCCTTAGTTATATCTTCGTCCATGGCTCGGAATGGTCTTAAAATTTTCCTTAGGATTTGATCTAGAACGCAACGTTCTTACATTTTCGAAAAGTTAACTCTAGCTCTCGCAATTAACGATTAAAGGCGGAAAAAGCATGGTTTCTGGACCGCGGAACAGTGGCGTTATCTAGCGGATGAGAATCTTACTACAGGTCGCTGAGGATTCACCTTAAAACGCAACGCCGATCGCGTTCCCCAAACGAACTCTTTTAGCGGACCGAAACATCAACAATAACAGGATTGGAAATTTGAAATCATCTAAATGCATTTTAAATCGCAGAATACACGAAACATGGACACAATCCTCTGATATAAAACCCCAATATCTCATATAGAAAATTTCGTTGAAGTCTGATCCAAATTAGTAACGTAATTACATTCCCAAAAATGCTTAACCTCAATCTTGGCCAAAAAACTCCCGCCACAAAGAAAAAGCGACAAATTGGGAGGACACCGGATTGGCGGAATCACATGGGTCAATCGGTCCTCGAGGACCCGTTCTCGATACTGAAACCAAGCGATCCCCCGAGCGGACCCCCGAACCATGCCGTTCCTATAAGAAAAGCATTATTGACCTTGTAGAAACGATTTCAATAGAGCATGACACTCATGCTCTAAAAAATAGTTTTGCGGAATAAAGGAAATCACACCCCCACCTTCCCCTAAGCAAGTTTTTTACGATAGAAAGTTGAATTGTGCTCAAATCTTTCTATTTGGGGGGGGGGGCAGTGTTGCCAAACGTGGACAGAAACGACCACGTTTGGACGAAAACTGTCCACGCTCCCCTCATGCTGGCAATGGCGTGGACAATTTTCGGTGGCTCGGACCTGGCAACTCTGGGGGGTGGACAAAATATGAGTAAATTAGTGAAGCAAACTGACCCCTTGCAAACTCCACTTTTTTTAAGCGTGCCGTATATTTTATATACGGTACGCTTTTTGTTTTCGTTTTCATATCTAATATATGTGTTGCATGTCTTGCTTATGGCCACACCTTGGCGGGAAAGGTTTGAAAAATTAAAAACCTATTTTCTTAAAACTGGTTTCATTAATTGTTAAGTTATTGCTGCGATCCAGGAGGTCTCGGCGTCTATTTTCTTAAAATTGTAAAAGTTTTGGTATTCCTGTTAATTTCATTAAAATATTAAGCGTCAAACTCGAATTCCTTTGAACGGGAATTCTATACAGGTCTAGCAACCTAAGTCATTCGTGCCAACCTATATTCCACTAGTATTGATTTTTTTCGTCGCACCCAGGCTCGGACCCAAATTTTTGCGGGACAATTTTTTTGAGTAGGTGGGAAATTCGAAGGGTTTGTTTTAAGATTGTCCTTAGTGGTTCTAAACCCCCCCCCCCCACTCGCCGCACACAGGTTCAAACCCGAACTTTTGCTGGACACATTTTTTAAGATGGTGGAAAATTCGAAGGGATTATTGTTATAAGATTGTCCGAGTGGTCTTACCACCCCGCCCCCCCCACAATCGCCGCACACAGGTTCGGACCTGAAAATTTGCTGGACAATTTTTTTTGAGATGGTGGAAAATTCGAAGGGACTGTTCTAAGATTGTCTGTAGTGGTCCTACCCCCCCCCCCGCCCTCAGGGGCGGCAAACGTTCTGCCGCACGGGAGGCTCCTACGGGAGCTGGCGACCCCGAGGTTACCCGAGCCAGCGGCTGGGGGTGACTGGCCGGCCTAAATTTAACTCATCAGGCGTCCCAGCGAGTAGGTCTGCCCTGGTGGCAGACTGAAGAACCAGCCGCACACCCCCGAGACATGGGCCAGCAACCCTGTCTCGGATTTTCAGCTAGCTCAAGATGATTTAAGAGAAGCCTCGGTGGCCCCAGCCCGTGGGGTGGCTGGTGGTCCTATGACCCCCACATCCGAAGACGCAGACGGTCGAGGAGCGTCTTCGGCGATGGCACGACGACCAATGGAATTTTCCATTAACCGTTTCTTTAGGAGAGGAGGACGGGATGACAGCGATCGAACTCCGCTCATCCCAGAGCACGAAGGAAGAAGTTGGGCAAACCGCATGGGGTACGTCAGGATGGCGTCCTCTGTGGCGGACCTCTCTCAACGGGAAGTAGACGCCCATAGACGTGGAGGTGCGGACCCATTCCAGGAAGCAGTCAGATCGGCTGAATCCGCCAGGAACTTGGGATCAATCCAGCAGGCGAACCAAAGGATCCAACGAGGAGCTGCAGCGCATCACCGCAGCAGCGACGACTTGGGCCCTTTCATGAAGATCGGTGGCACCATCGTCAGTAGATGGAAATCGGCCTCCCCTGGATGGAACGAAGGACACAAAGGAGCCTGGAGATCCTACAATGAGGGGGACAACACTGCCGGAAACTGGAAGACCGCAGTCACCAACGGCGGTATCCCAAGCAAGGAGAAGAAGGTGGTGCGGTGGAGATCCTCCCCATGCCTCACATCCGCGGAAGACCTCGCCATTGACGAGGAAATTCGCACAGCGGTAGAGGAAAGGAAGGAGACACTCCGCGTCTGCGCAGTGAGGGACCTCCTTGACAGCATGAGAGGAAACCTAGAGGAAAAGCGTAAAGCTCTTCCGAGTCTCGAGAAGATGGAGCTGACCCACACCGGCTTTGAGAGAATCAAAGTCCGGGCGGGAACGGAGAAGTTCCACCTCCAAATGAAGGACATTAAAACCTTCGTCCGAGCAGTCGCAGGAAAGCCTGAAGGAACCGAGAGGACAGCTGAAGAGCTATGGGAGATCTTCCTCACCGCCCCACGCCTGGAAGTTCTCTGGTTCGCGAAACGCGCTGGCTGGCTGCTGTCGGAGGCAAGCCAGAGGGTCCCGGAGCCGGATGCCTCCGTATCCAGCGAAAGGTCCTTCAGACTATCCTACGCCGAGGACGCAGACAGGGACGCGGACGCGCCCCGTCCGGAGAAGGAATCGGAGGAAGAGGACAAACGTACATCACCAAGCAAGGAGGATAACACATCACAGAAGAAGGACGAAACACCGCACCTGCAGGGAGAAACATCACACATGCAGTCCACACCTGCAAAGAACCCCTTTGCAACAAGTTCGATCGTCCAGAGGACCCCGGCGGGAGGCGGCAAGGACCCTCAAGCCAACCTCGCTGAGCGGAAGCTCACGGAGAAGAGTGGGACACCAGCAGAAGACACGCGCCCCCAAACTAACCTGGAAAGCCGTGACCCGGACAGCGACGATCTGTCCCAGCTGCTGGAGGTCATCAGCAAAATGAAGGCGTACACCAAGAAACAGAGAAACGTCGCCATGGATATCAAAAGAGGGATCGATATGAGCGAAGAGATCGTGGAAAAAATAATCCACCGGAGAAAGAAATCTGCCCGAGATCTTAACAAGGGCACGGCGTCTCAGAGAGTCGCGGCCGGCGATTTCGCGACCAAAACTCTCACCCCGGGAAAGAGACCCAGGGAAAGCCCAGCGGACGAAGGTAACAGGAAGAGGAATAACCTTTTCCCGCCCCTCCCAAACATCACATCCGGAGCCGGGCAGAAGAATAGTAGGGACGAAATCCTCGCCCAACCTCTGAACGACCCGGAACCGATGATAGCATCACAGGAGGGGGAAAGGAACCGGACGGCGGCGAATATCAGTTCCCCAAAAGAAAGAAGAAGAAGAAGAAAGAGGAGAAGAACACCGGACAGACCGACAAGGAGGCCCCTAAGAAGTCCGACCAGAAGGAAAAGAAGAAAAAGAAGAAGAAGAACAGGAAGTCCAGACACGAGGCGCTGCTCATCAAGCCTGTGGCCGGCAAATCCTACGCCGAGATGCTGAGAACCCTCAAGGGTGGCATTTCGGCGGAGGAGATTAAAGCGGACATAAAGTCCGTACGCGAGACCAGGGCGGGCGGCGTTTTGGTGGAGTTAGGGAAAAACCCGGCAGGCAAAGCCGAACTCGACGGAGCCATCCGGAAAGCTATGGGAGACAAAGTGGAAGTGAAGAATCTGATACCCACCAAGGAAATCGAGATCATGGACCTAGACTCTCTCACGGACTCTAAGGAAGTGGAAGAAGCTGTCAATAGGGAACTGAAGACTCAATGCGCAAGGAGGATAAACGTCACCAAGCCAAACAGGGTCGGCCTGAGGGCTGCGATTCTGAAAATGACTGACGCAGAGGCGAACTCTCTTCTGAAGAAGTCCCGCATTAAGATCGGGCTGCTGATGTCCACGGTCCACTCGATACTCCTGTACGGCGCTGAGATATGGGCCGACGCATTGGAAACGGAGGTTTACAGGAAGCGCATGGCATCGGTCCAGCGACGAGGAGCGTTAAGAATCACTTGCGCATACCGCACCGTCTCAGAACCAGCCGCGCTCCTCGTCGCCGGAGTGGCCCCAATCGACCTCTTGGCAAAGAGAAGGAAGCGGATCTACGATCGGAAGGCAGAAGGAGACGTCGCTCGCGTCCGACAAGAAGAGGACGCAGCCATGACAAACGCCTGGAGGGAACGCCTCGCGAACGAGAGCAGAGGCGAGTGGACAAGAAGATTGATACCGGACCTACACACGTGGATCAACCGCCCACACGGCGAGGTCAATTACCACCTGACCCAATTCCTGACAGGTCACGGGCTCTTTGAATCATACCTCCATAGGATGGCACTGGCGCCAAGCCCAAGGTGCAGATATTGCCCAGGCAACATAGACGACGTACATCACACCTTCTTCGATTGCCCCCGATGGACCGAAGAGAGGAGTAGACTGACAGAAGAAGTCGGAGAAATTACACCGGACAACATCATAACAAAAATGGTGACCGATAAAACAGCATGGAGCGGGGTCGACATTTTCGCGAAGGAGGTCATGCCCAAGAAGAAGAAGGAACACGACGGAGCACGCACCCTTCGCGACCAACGCGACAGGCACGACGCGGCTCCAAGCGACGAGGAAGACTCAGTATGACAGCTGCTCGTAAGCTGCCAAACGAACCGACCATGTCCAGGCACGAAGAAAGAAAGGGAGGAAAGTCGCTAGCGCGACAAGGGGCAATAGCCTCGCGAAGTAAGTTGAAAAAACGGTTCCGCGAGGCTGTACATGCCGAGAAACACGCTGGGGTTTTTTTTAGTGGGTGGGGATACCCAACCCCACTGGGGGTAGGGAAATCCCCCACTCGCTTTTAAACACGAACACCAGGGTGACATCCAACCCCATATACTCTCAAATAACAACTTGAACACCAATCCCACATATCCCTAGGCTCGCGCCGCGACAGTCTAGGGAATTTGGTCAGCAAATCTTTTCCACAGCGTCCAAAAAAAAAACCCCCCCCCCCCCACTCGCCGCACACAGGTTAAAAATTGAACTTTTTCTGGAAAAATTTTTTTGAGCTAGCGGGAAATTCAAAGGGGTTTTGTTTTAAGATTGTCCGTAGTGGTCCTACTCCCCCACCTACCCGCCGCACACAGGTTTGAACTTTAACTTTTGCCGGAAAATTTTTTTTTGAGATGGTGGAAAATTCGAAGGGATGTTCTAAGATTGTCCGTAGTGGTCCTCCCCCCCCCCCCCCCCCCACTCGCCGCACACAGGTTCAAAATTGAACTTTTTCTGGAAAATTTTTTTTTGAGCTAGCGGGAAATTCAAAGGGTTTGTTTTAAGATTGTCCGTAGTGGTCCTACTCCCCCACCTACCCGCCGCACACAGGTTCGAACTTGAACTTTTGCCGGACAATTTTTTTGAGAGGGTTGAAAATTCAAAGGGGTTTGGGTTTTTAAGATTGTTCGTAGTGGTCTTAACCCCCACCCCCCCCCAAATTGCCGCACACAGGTTAGGACCCAAACATTTGCTGGACAAATGTTTTTTGAGATTGGGGAAAAATTTTGAAGGGATTATTGTTATAAATTTTCCGTAGTGGTCATGCCACCCTCCCCCCCCAATCGCCGCACACAGGTTCGAACTTGAACTTTTCCCCGACAATTTTTTGAGATGGTGGAAAATTCGAGGGTTTGTTCTATGATTGCTCGAAGTGGTTCTCCCCCCTCACCGCACACAGGTTCGCACCCGAACTTTTGTTGGACAATTTTTTCTTGGAATGGTGGAAAATTCAAAGGGTTTGTTCTATAAGATTGTCCGTAGTGGCTCTCTCCTCCCCCCTCGCCGCGCATAGGTTAGGACCCAAACTTTTGCTGGACTTTTTTTTAGAGATGGTGGAATATTCGGAGGGTTTGTCTTTAGATCGTACGTACAGTGGTCCTAACCCCTACCCCCCACCCCCCGCACCCAGGTTCGGATTTTGCTGGACACATTTTTTTTTGGGGATGATGGAAAATTCTGGGGGTCTAATGGAGTGTATCTTTGGAGTCAACATATAAGATTTTATTTTCCTGTATAAAAAAGTGCTGCAAATGTTTCTCTTCTGAGCTAGACCCCTCCAAAGTTTGCAAATGTTTCTCTTCTAGCTAGACCCCTCCAAAGTTTTGAAAAAAAACAACTCCTTTGACACATTTTCTCATAGATACATCTGATCTAAATTTTTTTTTTTCATCATTTTTCACGAAACAAGCTCCATTGGACAGCATTTGTCACAAGAGAACCAAGTGACATTTTTTTGTAAAACTGAGTTATTGGTTGTTAGAGCTAGCAATACTGAATCTCGAAGCAACAAGTGCTTCTTCTAATAACAATTATTTCCCTCGAAATTCTCGGTAAAAGTGGAGCTGATGACTTCGTTGATGCCATTGTCCGTATGATGCAATCAAATGAAAACTTGGTCCTTTTTTCCGATTAGGTGTAACCTTAATCTGAGTCACGTAAAAAAACCCAAATCCAACTTGGTTCCTTTTAATAATTTGGAACTGACTTAATAATCAACAGTGTGAACCAACTGGGTCTTGGTTTCTTTTAGAGATTCCTTTTCGTGATTATGCTAAAAAAAAAAAAAAAAAAAAAAAAAAAAAAAAAAAAAAAAAAAAAAAACCCAAATCACTTTAAACGCTAAAAATTTAAAAACCTCTCGTGCATGGGAAATTCCACTTTGCCGGTGTTAAAATGCAAAAACAAAACACCGTAACTGAATGAAATCATAACGTTAGTAATTCAATCTTTTTGTCTAAAAACTAGCTCTTCAACTTTGGACCAATTTTCTCGAGATCAGCTCCATGTCACTTGGTTCTTTTCTGATGAATGGTGTCTAAATATCATTGTTAGCAAAAACATTAAAACTGTTCAGACTTTAGTGGCACGCTTTTCCAACACCTGCGGTTGGAATTTTCCCTGTTTGTTTTTTTTTTTTTTTTTTTTTTTTTTTTAAATTACCTATTATTCCACCTGCTAATAATTACTGTCCCTCTTTGTTCACATGCAACAGCAAAGGGAAGGATTTCATTAAGGTACATATCTATTCTAATTTTTTTGTTTCTTATTTCCTCTGCTATAGTTGATGACTTTCAATGCCTTTAGAATTGATTATACACGGAAAAAACACTGGTAAAATTTTACCCATCTGCATAGCTGATTTTGGAGTATCCAGTGTAGAAAATTTTTACCATCATATAATAAATGCAACGTACCTTGTGGTAAAATGTAGCAGCTTATTTTAAATTTTACACAAGGTACGATGCTTTTACCATACTTGATAGCAGACTCCAAAATCAGATATGAATAGACGGTAAATTCTACCTGTTTTTTTTTTCCCCGTGAACTTTTTCCATGGGACCTTGTACATCGACAAATTTAAAATTGTCGCGAGATATTCACAAATATTCAGTTATGGGTGGGAGTGTGGACTCATCTGCTACGGCTTTCCCGCCCCAACCGCACTGCACTGGCCTCTCGCCGCAAGGTGTGAGGAGTTTGAAGTTGGCCAAACCCGGAACCTTGAAGGCGAAAATCAGCCCGTGAAAATTTCGCGACAATTTTTAATTCGTCGATAGCATGACCTCGTAAATTTTTGATGCAAGACTTGCCGCTCTCTGAACGTCAAGTTTTTTCCAGTCGCTTTTTCATTTTGTACGAGAGGCTGAAATTCCTGTTCCCGGAACACGGGGGAAGATTGCAACGGCCATTGTTTGGCTCGTCAAAGTGCACTGCTCCTCTCCCCCCCCCCTCCCCTCCTATTTTAGATTTTTTTTTTTTTTATTTTTTAAGTATGCGTAAAAACAAGTTTGTGGCCCTTCAGTCGTATCCTACACTCGAGTGTGTAGGCCCTCAAGATAATCTTTCAACGTGCTTTCGCTGAGATAATTTCGTTCAGCACTTTTCCCTCCCTCATCATACATGAAAAGGCACGATACGAGAGTGGAATCTTTCAGCGTCAAGCTCAGATCATCGCTCGCCTGCTACACATCGCCGTTAAAAACTTGTTTCGGTGTCAAGTGGCATAGTTGAATAAAATTATTTTTCCCTTTTCAGTGCCTGAAATTGCTTCCCCGCACAATGAAGGCGCTCTGGTCTCTCTTGTTCTCAAAAAAATTATTCACGTCGTAAAAGTCGTTTTAAGCTCTCGGTTTTGAAACGTAAAGACTTTCTCCAAATTTTTTCTTTTTTTTTTTAAACATGTATATAGGTGCATCTATATTTCAGTATAAAACCCCAAGATACTATACCTAAATCCTAGTTTTTTAAAACTCGAACTGTTAGGTTCTATACTGGAAAGGAAAAATTTTATCAACATCACGATCTGGGTACCAACTAATTTTCTATGCAACTATAAATTTTTTAGTAAATTATCCACGGAGTTTTTATGCAAAACCTCCATTTGAGAAATTCAAAGGTTTCCCTGTTTATTTTGGAGTTTTCATACGTAGCAAATACAAAAGGACTTTTAAATCACAAAGTTTAAGGTCACTGCATTTTTTAGAGGATCAAAACTATTTGAGAATGATTTGAGAATGACTTTGATGACTGTCATTAGGAAAACCTTATTCAATGATAAGAGGTGTTGGTGTTCCCAAAATTTAAAAAAAGAAAAGTATAATACATTATTCCATAGTATTTCGTGTTTAAAAACAGGGCTCTCAAAACGCCCCGTCTGCTCTTCCGGAGCACCGCCGCCAGTGTTATTTTAAGGGGAGAAGGAGGTCCCAAATAAAAAAAAAAAAAAAAATAGTTTTTTTTTTTGATTTTTTTTGAAAGAGGACGTCCTTAGCTTTAAAATGATAAAATACGTTGTATAGTTTAGAAAAAAATCAACTTTTTATGAATTTTTGAAGTTAAAGAGTCCTTATCAGGTTCGCTGATTTTTAGTTTTTTCTTCTTGCGATACTAAAAAACCTGGTTTTTTTCCTTTTGGTGCATTTTTCTCAGGAACTAGTAATGCTTTTTTCATAAATTTTTTTTTTTTAATTTTCCGCAGAAAAAGCTCTAAAAGGGGAAACTAGGATATTCTATTTGTATGTAGCTTCTTTGCTTTTTATAGACATTCAAAGCTCAAAAAAAAGTAAAAAAATTAACCAAACTTCAATTTAAAAAAAAAAAAAAGTTTTAAATGAATTTTTAAAATCCTAGTTCCACTTGTAGTCAACACTCATACACAACTTTACGCAAAATTTCAGCCTTGTAGGTCAAATAGTTCCTGGGGAAAAGTGCACCAGAAGAGAAGCATACTTAACATTTTTAACATAGGACCTCCTTCCCCCCTTTAAAGGGGAAAAACAGACTTAAGAGCAGATCTGTTTTTTTGACGGGTTTTTTGTGCATATTGACAAGGCGCAGGGCTCTAAAAACGCCCCCTCTGCTATTCCAGGGCACCGCCTGCGCCTACTTTATTTTAAATGGGAAAACAGACTTTCTAGCAGACCTGTCATTTTGGTGGGCTTTTAAACGGTGACAAGGCGGAGGGCTCTCCAAATGCCCCCTTTGCCATTCCAGGGCACCGCCTTTTTTATTTTAAATGCCAAAACAGACTTTCGAGCAGGTAGTAATGCACTATTTAGCAACAGTGCGGCTATACCGGCTACTCCCCCCCTTTCGCAGTGGCCATGTTCTTCCGATTTCTCTCTTGGCACGGAGGATTTCCAAGAACCGACAGACTCAAAAATTTACACACGCCCAGTAAAATTGCGAACGGTCAAAAATAAAAAAAAAACGGACAAAATTTTTCGCTCTAAAAACCAAAATCGGCAAAAATAGTCGATTTTGAATACTGATGACTCTAAAAAATTCGTTTTTTCAGTCCGAATTAAATTCAGGATATTTCGTCTAATATCTAATATGGAGTAGCCGGTATAGCCGCACTGTTGCTAAATAGTGTATTACTACGTGAATTCTCACCCCCCTTATCGTGAACAGAGTATAAGTTATGTTTTCTGCAAAGAATATGCGCTTTCTGCTTTTGAGGGCCATCTTGCCTTTAGTTTTTAAACTGCGCGCCACTGAATTTGTGGCGTGAAGTCAGATGAGCATACCTCCTATAACCTTGCGCATCTATATTATATATATATATTATATATATATATAAAATATATATATATATATATATATATATATATATATATATATATATATATATATATGCATGCATACATAGACTCTCTAGGTCCGATAATGGTTGCTGTTTAACCAATAACCTCACCCCTCACCTCCCGTTATTTTTTTTGTAAACGAGCGAAATAAATGACGTTCATTTCGCGAGTTTTTTAATAAAGATGGGGGACAACCATGTATGCACTCTGTGTGGTTGATTTTTCCCTTCATTAAATGTCTCTCGAATCTCGAGAGGTGAACGTATACAATTGACACTGGCTGACCCGGGAAATTTTATCCTTCTCTCTCTTTTTTCATTAGAAAGGGTGTGTTAAAAAAGGACATATCGGGGGTTTTCACGTGATTTTTGCTCCCTCTTTCTATCCTTTTCTAACACCTGCGTTTCTAATGGGGGAAAGGGGGAGAAACATTTAGCGCGAACATTTCAATGAAAATGAACAACTATACCATCGCGTCGCGTCATTCTCTCCTACACCTTACTTACTTATTCATGTCAATAGTCGACTCTTCATTCGCCGGAGAGCTTTTCAACAATAGGAAATCGTTGCAATGAAAATTAATTAACTAAAAATGTTTGAACTCGCGAATCCTGAAAATTCTTCTCGCGAATAAATAGTATTGTGTTCAGTGAGGTTCAGCGTTCCCCCTAATAGAATTAATTTCGTTCGTTTGCCCAGTGAGTCAATCGCACTGATTCGTGCCCACAGTCGATTGCACTAGTATATTGCCTCGAGTACATTTGAGTGCGTTGAGTGAGATGAGAAGAGCTCGCGGCAGAGCTGCCGTTTTGCGTATGATTTAATGACATTTTTTTTTCTTTTTTTTTTTCAATTCACCGATGATGCCACCGGTTGAGAAGAGATTATACAGTTCAGTTGGGTGTATAACTGTACAGCACAAAAATGCTATGACCTGTATTATCTTTACTAAACCGATGCAATCGTCGTTCAATTATTAAAATATCCGCAAGTTGCGTTTAAAGTCATCGACGACTCCACCGGTTGAGTAAAGATTACTGATCACAGTATTTTCGTGCGTTACAGTTATACACTGAACTGAACCAAAGAGTAAACAAGAGTCGCAATTGAATGGAAGGCCTGCGTGGTCAACGTAGATAAGGGATCCGAACGCGGGCTGGCCTCTGATTGGCTGCAACGTGTGGAGCAAAAATGACTCGGGTTTTAGGGAAAAAAAACGGGTTTTCGTTCCGGGGCGTTTATCTCAAAACCAAAGCAAAAAAAATCTAAACAATTTATACGAGTCGATTCAGCAGATTTTTCCAAACAATTTGATAGGTCATAAGTGCCACTTTATTGCAAATTCGAAAAGACTGTTTCAGTTTAAAAGTCGCACAATAGTGAGTTACTCGAACACTGCTCGAACACACGCCAAGCATGTAATCACACTATTGTGCGTACTTTTAAACTGAAACAGTCTTTCGAATTTGCAAAAGTGGCACTTATGACCTATCAAATTGTTCGGAAAAATCTGCTGAATCGACTCTAAAATTTTTTACATACGATTTTGCTTAGGTTTCGAGATAAACGCCCCGGAACGAAAATCCCGTGTTATTTTCCTAACCCCGAGTCATTTTGCTCCACCCGTTGCAGCCAATCAGAGGCCAGCCCGCGTTCGGATCCTTATCTACGTTGACCACGCAGGCCTTCCATTCAATTGCGACTCTTGTTTACTCTTTGAAATGAACTGTGTAATCTTTTCTCAGCCGGTGGAATCATCGATGAATTGAGCAATGTGATTAATTATAAGCAAAGCGGCAGCTCTGAGTTATACGGTATCGGCTTATGGTCGTCCGTAGGTGGATGTAGGAAATTTTTTATTTGTCAGGTGAATATTGGAACTTTTTCTTTCTCTCCCTCATCCCGCATTTGAACGCGTGCATTAGAAAAGGAGAGATAGAGGCTGCAGTCGTGTGATCCCCCCCCCCCCCATCGCTGTCCTTCCCTAATACGAGTGTGTTCGAACCAGTGGCGGCGCGTGCAATCTGGCAACAACGTATTCTCTCCATTTAAACCTATGTAAAACAATCGATCTTCAGGAGGTGCAATTGCACCCCCAAGATATCGATACTTTTGCTTGGGTTTAAATGAAAAATTAGCATAGTTGCCAAATTGCACGAGCCGCAACTGGTTCGAACGACCGAAGGGAGAGAAATTATTGTAACCACCTATGCGGTGGATCAAAACATTCAACCAGTGGCGTCGCGGGTCATCTGGCAACAATGCAACTGCTCCATTTAAACTCATTAAATATATCGAATTTTCCTTGTGCACTGTGAACCCCCTGAATGCAATATTTGACATGAGTTTAAATGGATAAAATACATTGTTGCCGAATTGCACGCGACGCCACTGCATTCAACACCTGCTGGCCATATAGTATCGAGAATCAAATTCAGAGTGAGGCTGTTGCACACTTTTTCTGTAAGCGATTCAACAGTCGATTCGGTTGTGAAAACTTATCTACAAAAATAACGATGGCAGCACTAAAAACTTCCGAAAACCACTGCTAAACTCAATAAACGCTTTTATTCACGCGAGCCTAATAGTGGCGTAGAGCAGTAATAATGAAAGATTCCCATCTAATAATATTGTAACTCCATCAAGAAATAGGTATGGGTTAATTTTATGGGGACGATGTCCTAGTGTCCATGATGTTTTTATAGAGCAGAAAAAAAATGGCCGGATCCTTATAATAGGCCAGTTAATTCTTCGTGCCGGCAGTTATTCATTCAAAAGGGACTTCTCACTCTTCCATCCATGCATATTTTGGAGTGCATCAAGTTTGCTATTTTTAACAACATAATCACTCCTGAGAGTCTTACGCCTGCGCATTCTTCAGTGGCGGCTCGTGCAATGTGGCAGCAATGGACTCTCTCCATTTAAACCTATTTAAAAAAATCGATTCTTTTGGGGAGGGGCTGTGCCTCACCTAGAATCGACTTTTAGCACAGATTTAAAAGGCAAAATAGTTCTGTTGCCGGATTGCACGAGCCGCCACTGGCATTCTTACAATAGTCGACATAGAGATGTAAAAAACTCATTTGTCAGACTATCTGTAACGATGCGCAGCGTAGGATTCTCATCAGTGCTTATTCAATGCCTTCCTTGGGGACTTAAATCTGTCTTCAGGGATGGGGATGTTTCTAAATTTTTAAACGACTTGCTTGCTTTCTCCTGAATAAGGGTTTTTACAGTGTGAATGAGCTCTTGGAGGCTTAATGTAATTATATTATTTTTGTAATTTCACCTTTTGAGCAATTATTCTTTTCTTTTTTGACTTGTACTTTAGCCCTTGAGGCATTATATGTATCAATTTGGAAAAAAAAAAAATAAATAAAAGAATAAGTGACCAATAAAACGATACGATTTCCTTTGACACCGCGGTGGGCGCGGGGCCACCAGGTGTAACGGTACCTTTCATCGGATGTTGATCACTACTCTGGTGACTAAATTAATACTCTGTGAATCTTTCTGTCAGCATAGAGAGAGTGCTGAAATTAAGATAGGAATTTTCATATCACTGTTCTGCGCCAACATTACGCTCGCGTAAATAAAAGCGTTTATTGAGTTAAGGAGGGATTTCGGAAATGTTCACTGCTGTCATCATTATTTTTGGGGGTTTTTTTTTTACCAGAATCGCTTATGAAAGAGCTCATAGCCCAAAATGTGCTACAGCCCCATTTATTTTGGGGTATTTATGAATAGAAACAACTTAATTAGCTACTAATTTGTCAAATAAAAGAAAACATTATTGTCGGGAATGAATTAAAAATGTTTAAATTAGAAACGGCGCGTATGGACAGTTAAGTTACGAAACGTCTCTCCATTTCTAATTTAACCCTTATGGGGCAAATCAGAGTGTTTCCCACTCGTTTTCTCCCCTAGTCATTTCACATTGTTTCCCAGTCTTTATTCCGGATAAAAAGCGACTATCGATGAAAACAAATTTCAAATAATAATTCTTCGGAGCCTTCAATTTGTCGTATAGGCAATTCCAACTTCTCAGAGTACGAACAGTTAGCTACCCTCCCCATAAAAAAGGAGAAGTGGCTTTCTTTAGAACAATTCGGGTTTTTGGGGGAGGAAGGGGGGGGGGTGTTAACTTTAACTGCAGATGAGCCCAGATCTGAACAATTACTTTGAAGCCTTATCTAAAAGTAGGAGAATTGAGTTGTACTGTCGCTGCATGGGGGGTCAATGTGGAACAGATACTAAACGAGTAAGAATTGTCGATTTTGTCCTAGAGCGCGCAGCACAAGATAGAGAAAGTGCAGAGTGGTTGAAAAAGCTTAAGGTAAACACCCCCGTAGCCGGCACCCCTAAAATTTGCACCATTACCCGGCACCCATTTTTTACAATGTGAAAAGTATTAGTTTGGAGGCAATACTGGTGTTTTTAGGGTTTTTTTTGAGGCCTCAAGCGTGAATCATAAAAAAAAAATACGTAAAACACCAAATTACCACAAAACTAACATTTTCACAATGCGAAAAAAAGGTGCCGGGTACTGGTGCAAAATTTTTGGGGTGCCGGGTACTGGGGTGTTTACCTTACTGAAAATCTGACAGAGATTTTCCGATTTTTATTGTTATGTTTTGGGGGTAACGCAGGGGTACCCTATACAAAAAAAAAAAAACTATTGAAACTTACTAACTTATTTTTTACTACTTAATTTTTTTTTAAAGCCTGAAAACTTTATTCTCAGTTGCATGGGTACCTAAATGCGGGTAAAGGGCCCTATTTTGGGAAAAAATTTAAAATTTAGGCTCTTTACCATAGAAATATAAGGAAAGAATTTTTCACTATTTTTCCCTGTCTCAAGGATCAAAATTGTAATGAAAAAAATTATTTTATGAAAAATAAAAAATCATGCAGTAAGGGTTTAAAAGTTTTATTAGCTTCTTATTCCCGACAATGTATGCACAAGCAAAAGGGCTGCCGTTTTGCTGAACTTGTTCCGCCAAACGGAACTTTTGCCAATTTTCGGACCACAAGCGGATCTTTGAAAAATCGGATCAGCTGCGGATTATTTGAAAATTTAGCGGATCTTTTTCGGATTTTTAAATATTGCTGTAGAATTTCTTCAATCATGACACAAATTTATAGGGGAAAAAAAGGGGAAAATTGGCTCTACATTCATCCTGCCGGAAACAAAACATTGGCAGGGTATCATCGGAGGATTCGGAGGTAAGCTCATTTCACGAAAGAAGACCGATGACAGATCATGCGGATCGCTGCGCAAAGACGTGTTTGCGTTCTTGCACATGCGCAAAAACGCAAACTCGTCTCTGCGCAGTAAACAAACCCATCTGTCATCGGCCAATTTCGTGAAACGACCTCTATGCGTGCGCTCTACGCCACAAGGCACACCGGCCCCGCCGAGACCCCCCCTCGCCTCGCCTGCATGGTGTGCGGAGTATGAAGAGTGGCCGAACCGGTACCTTGAAAGGGGAAACTTAGCTCGCTCAAATCTCGCGACAATCTTAAAATCGTCGATAGTACCTATACAATCAAGTGGGCGTCCGCCATCTTTAAGCAAATTGTATTTCGTGACCAGGTCACGTTTTATTTGATCAGGTTTTGAAAATCGGTAGGTGACCGAAATTTTATTATTCCGGTCACTTAAAAGTGGGCGGAGCCCAAACAACGTACGGTCAAGTACGGTACCGTACAAAAGGTGACCGGGAACCGCTTGGTTCCGAATTTCGAGACCTACATCCCCAGGGGTTACGTGAAACGTGGGCAGGACGAGTAGGGACCGGAGGGAATATTTGAATTTTGGATCGCCTTGTCTGTGATTGGCTCTCGTAAGTGGCCGTGATTTCGAAACTTTTGTCACGAAAGAAGTGAGCGGT